>QLTV01003132.1:5906746-5919049 GCA_003457575.1 Thermophis baileyi | reverse complement strand
GAGGGCCGTGCGCGCTAGCCCGCCATCTTGGTGCCACGCCCCCTTTGTCACCTCATCGCTTCTCGCCTGACAACGATCCCGGGCGGGGAGGGGGCAGGGAGGGGGTCGCGGCGGCAGGGAGGTCGTGGCAGCGGCGGGGGGTCACGGGGGGGGTCACGGCATTAGAAAGGTTGAGAACCACTGTTATATATTATCAGTCCAGTTACTACACAGTAGTTGTCATGAACTCAAGCAGTATAACTGATATATCATTCCTGGAGTGTAGAGGAACTAGCAAGAGGAAATATTTCAAAAGTACTGTTTTCATGAGAAGAAAAAGGTTGTAATATCCAAAGTTCTCTCTCTCTCTCTCTCTCTCTCTCTCTCTCTCTCTCTCTCTCTCTCTCTCTCTGTGTGTGTGTGTGTGTGTGTGTGTGTGTGTACACAACATACACACAAATAGTTTCTTATCATTTCCTTCTGCACTGGAAATGCTGTAAGTACAATTTTAAAGGCATTCAGATGATATGATCATCTGTTTCCTTTTGCAGGACTGATTTTATAAAATATGTTTTCAACATATAAAAATAAAATATCAACATACATGACATTCAGTACACTTTAGATCAAATAAACGTTGGATATTTGAGACTGAAAAATTCATATGTAATTTAAAGCAACAAACATTAGGTTTGTGATTTAAAGATCTTCAGATGCTCAGCAATTTTATTGCAGCTGTGGCACTGTACTGTAGTGCTATTTCCTTTTCTTATGTGGCACTTGAGACTTTCTACATGAACCTGTAGATTTTATTGGTTGGATTGTAAGCTAAAACTGAATAAATAAGCTTACCCTCTTCAAGAGGAAGAAGGACGTTGGCTTCTGCACAAAGCTTGCAAATTTACTTGAACAAACTATGTATAATAATTTCTTGAAAGTTGAGCCAAATTCTGTGTTGGCTACTCTCCATTATAGTTTTTTATTCCTGTGTGAAAAGTCTCTTTGGCAGTACTTTATTCATTTTTCTGATATTTGACATGGTTAATTCCAATTGCCTGCAAAACGTACAAGATCGGTCAAAAGTATTTAGTTCTTTCTTTGTGTTCTATCATGGATCTTTGTGTTCTATCACGGATCCGCTGTTAGACCCCTTACAATTTGCCTACCGAGCAAATAGATCGACAGATGATGCTGTTAATATGACTCTGCATTACATCCTACAACATCTTGAATCTCCAAAGACCTAAGCAAGGGTCCTCTTTGTAGACTTCAGCTCAGCATTCAATACCATCATTCCAGATATTATTCTAACTAAACTAAATCAGCTAGCTGTACCTGACCACACTTGTAAATCTTGAACTAAACACACTCAAAACCGTAGAAATGGTGGTAGACTTTAGGAGACACCCGCCCATACCTCCACCTCTTACAATACTAGACAACACAGTATCAACAGTACACACCTTCAAATTTCTAAGTTCTACAATATCGCAAGCTCTAAAATGTACACCTAACATCAAAAACATCATCACAAAAGCACAACAAAGAATGTTCTTTCTAAACAATTACTGCCAACAACCTGCCTCCCATTGACCTGTATACTGCACGAGTCAAAAAGAGGGCTGTGAAAATATTTACAGACCCCTCGCATCCTGGACATAAACTGTTTCAACTTCTACCCTCAAAACGACGTTATAGGGCTCTGCACACCAGAACAACTAGACACAAGGACAGTTTTTCCCCAAATGCCATCACTCTGCTAAACAACTAATTCCCACAACACTGTCAAATTATCTACTAAGACTGTATTACTATTCTTCTCATCCTTCCTAGTACCTATCTCTTCCCACTTATGGCTATATCCATGTTTTTTGTATCTTTACAACTTATATTTTTTATTGTTTTCGTATGATTTGATTGCTTATTAGTAACCTATGACTATTACTAAGTGTTGTATCTTATGATTCTTGGCGAATATATTTTATTTTTTCTTTATGTACACCGAGAGCATATGCACCAAAGACAAATTCCTTGTGTGTCCAATCACACTTGGCCAATAAAGAATTCAGTCTGTCTGTCTGTCTGTCTATCTATCTTCTAAGAATTTATTTTCTAAAAAGAATTAAGTCAAAATACACTGAGTAGGATAGCACCTCTGTAAATCTATCATTTATTATCTGTTACATGCAGTCCTAACTGAATTAGGTAATGTTCAAACATTTGGAAATATGCATGCATGCTGTTGAAATTAAAGTCTTGTTGATTTATTTTATTTGCTAATTCTGTACTGTCTATAATAAAGGGAACTAATTTCTCCTGTTAAGACTTGGTAATACTTAAGGATTTGATCAAACTGAGGATGATATTAGATATAGCATTTTTGGTTCAAGGATTTGGGAATGGGCATTATATGGCTATGATGTTCCATTAAAATATTGAGGTTGTTTTGATGACAATTCTGTTCATAAAAAACAATTCCCCTGAACATTTAGTACTACTACTACTTATCCTTTCTAATCCATTGAATCACACACATTTTCTTATACAAGATATAAGAATATATACTTATATGTGAAGTAGTAAGGCCCCCTTCAACCTTTCTGTAGAATATATATAAAGGGCAGAGATAACACCATTGCAAAGTTAGCAAACATGGTTTTGAAGAAGACAGGATTTATAATAAACAATGATTTAAGGTAAACTTTGTAGAAGCATCAATGTTATCAGTTATCAACTCCTCACACTGCATTATGTTCAAAGAGGAGTAAATTGGAATTTTTATAAAGTTTATATATCAGAAGTAATTGATGTCTATCATCCATAGAATTGGCAGGTTTGTCCCATAAACCTAATTTTCAATATCAAATCAAATCTTTAAAAATGAAACAAGTATTTAAATTTTTATGTTGGTATGATTGGTTTGGTAGGGTCTGGCTGTTATGCTTTGTAGGTTTTGTGTTTTTATAGTGCATTTAAAATTGAAATTGGGCTGATTTGTTTGTGCATGTTTTAGTACCTTGCTGATGTTCAATGTCAGAGTGCAAGTTTAGATGCAGGTTCTGTCAGCTTGTTTATTGAAACATAATAGTGCTTTTCTTCCTTTTTTCTTCTTCTGCTGTTGCAATGTAATAAAGTTATTTATTTAAAAGCAAGTGGTCTGGTGGTTAAATAGTCCAATAGTGATGATGATGGTGATGATGTTAATTTGTACTCTTGGCGGTGGTAGTTATTGTACAGCAACAATCCACTGCTTATTATGCTTTTCTTTTGCTGTGGAAGAGAAAGAGAGAATTTTCTTGCATGCCCCATCTCCTAAGAAGCAAGGGCCTGGTAATGATTACTTCACCGTTCCAGACCTCTAGCATCAGCAAGATATTACTGTACTTGGCTGACCACAGAAAATCACATTAGAGCATTTTCTTCTTTCTTTTTGCTGTGGGAAAGAGAAAAATTGTTTGTACTTTGTCATGACTTGACAACAGGCTTCTTAGTACAAGTAATGCCCATCAATTGCATTATTTGAGTATTTTTTGCCTCGAACCCTCAGAACATTTTAAGGTTTAAAATGATTGACAGTTTAGTGCTGGATGGTGCTGGATGATGATTCATCCTCAAGTTAGATGGCATGCTACTGAGGAAGAGCGAAGTTATTTTTGCCATTTTGCGTTTGTGATACAATTACATTAAAGCCCTTGGGATAGTTAGTTGCTGATGCTGCCATGCAGGAAAAGAACATCTGAAGCAGCAAAGAGAAAATTACAGTGGGGAAACGTGGAAGGTAAGAAGCATGGCCATGGGAAAGCTCAACATAGTGAAAGATGAAATGAACTAATTACATCCCGACATTTCAGTGATTAGTGAATCAAATGGACTGAAATTGGATACTTTCAATCAGATGGTTTTATTTATGTATTAAATTAAATGCTGCCCATTTTGCTATCCAAGCAGCTGTGGGCAGTTTACAATATAGTACGATTATACTATTTAGTGTTCAAAACACAAATAAAGAAATAATGGCCTTGTTTTCAAGTCAGGAAAAATATAGCAAAGATCATCCTTGAGTACAATGCAGCCAGTATCTAAATAATATCAATTAAATTTTGCAGACAATCCTTTAATATAACAGGCAGCCACTGATGCAGAAGGAGGGGCTGACAGGTTTCATAGTCAAATTCAATCTGAAATTGCAAGCAAGATGTGCTTAGACCCAGGAATGCCAATGTTGGAAATAGTAGCTAGCCAAATATTCTCAGGAACAGAAGTGAAGCAGGAGAACCAGTTTTCAGTTTTTGCCACTTTAATGATTTCTTCATTACATCATTGATACAAGGAAATGGAAGAGCTCAGTTTTAACAGCAAAGATGTGGCTAGAAGCTTTGCAACAGATCATGAACTGCTCATGTGCAAGTTCTAAGTCAAGCTAAACCAGAAGAAAAAGTCAAACAGTTTCCAAAATATGATCTGGAGCATATACCCACTGTTTTCAAGGAGAACATCAGCAATCACTTTGAAGTCCTGAACCTCATTGACAGGGAACCAGAAGAACTCCGAAATAAAATCAAGGAAGCTTCCAACCTCAAACTGATATGCTAAAGAAGATGAAAGATGAAAGGAATGTACTGAAATTCTAAACAGCAACGATGTCAATATTCTAGATACCTATTTACAACAACTTGATAGCACAATAAAAAAATCTGTATGAAACCTAGCCAACTTGAAATGTTCCAGTGGAGCAGCGGTTGCCACAGAGAGGAACGAGTCAAGCTATTCTCCAAAGCATCTGAGGGCAAGATAAGAAGCAATGGATGGAAACTAATCAAGGAGAGAAACGACCTAGAACTAAGAAGAAATTTTCTAACAGTTAAACAATTAATCAGTGGAACAACTTGCCTCCTGAAGTTGCGAATGCTCCAACACTAGAAGTTTTAAAGAAGAGATTGGACAACCATTTGAAATGGTATAGGGTTTCCTGCCTAAGCAGGGGATTGGACTAGAAGACCTTCAAGGTCCCTTCCAACTCTATTATTTTAGCATTCTGAATGGGGTTGTATTGCCCAGTTATGAAATAGAATGTTAATTGTTTTATGCACATTCTATTTTATAGATCATTGAAACCGGTTTCACACACATTTTAAAAATATAAGTTTCAAATACCTTATACTTTGCACGGAGCTAAGTACTATTTTTCAAGTAAGCACAGGTAGAAATTCCTGCTATAAATGGTAGAGATCTATCATGATCTCTGCATATATGCACAGTATTTACATTTGCTACTGCATAATATGAGAAACAATAATGTTGAAAATAAACATCATTATTTATGATTTTCCAAATGTGGCTTCAGTTAGATATTACCTTTGCATTTCATCTTCCTGCTTAGTTGGATACTTTCTTCTATATTGCCTTGATCAAATCCTTAAGAATTTATGTTACAGTAATGTTTCATGAGTTTAATTGCTAAGTGGAATGTTTAAACAATTTATATCTAAATATTCCTTTTATATTTCTTTAAGACTCTTGACATTAAAAAGGAATTTTTAAGTAAGTGGTAGATCCTGCTTAAATAAAGAGCCTGCTTTCTGAAATCAGTAATTTACAGAATAATTTACAGAATAATTACAACTAAGTTGGGATAAATTCATGGAAGTTTTTTCTTTTTCTTTTTAATTTATCCCGAATGAGTTTGGGCATCAATGTAGGCATACTTTTAACAGTAAAAAGATTGTGAAATTGCTGAGGAGAAGGCCGCTTAGGGTCATAATGGAAAATTTAAAAAGATTTATGTGTGCATTTACTACTCAGGAGCTATTTATTTAATTTAGTTATTTAAATTAAATTGTTTAAGTTATTTATTTAAGCTATTTCAGCTTAAGAGTGTATCGTGATCTTTACTTGGAAATGCTGATTCTAAAAAATTCAACTTTTAGATTATTATTTTTTTAAAAATGCATAATTGTCTCATACAAAAAAGGCTTGCTCCAGTAACTTTATGTGTTGTCTGTCTTTTTGCAGTTCATGATCTTCAGAGTTATGGACTTGACAATGTAAGTTCCCTAAGAGAGCTTGTATCTGAGCTTTCTATTGACATTGGAAGGGATAAAAGATCTACCAGCTGTGCACATGTAGATAATTTGTCATATATTACTGTGGCATCTGTAGAGAATAACAACATTATAACTGTAGGAGGAATAAAATTATTCTATTTAAAATTGTTGTAGTGTTCATTATGCAATGCATTCATGCTTTAAAAAAACCCCTCTCCCCTTTTGCTAGAATTGTTGTCCTCTTTGATAGAGGACGTAGCTCACTGAGCACAAACAACTCTCTCTTACGGCTGCTCTTTCCCAGGAGGGAGTACAGATGTATAATTGCCGGGGGAGAGCTGCACTGCTTCTGCCCTCGGGTAATGTACACACAGGAACAGAGAAAGGAAACAATATTGGCAGTTCTGACCTGGCATAAACTGGCACAGGTGCTAAACACTTGTTGTTCCAATCCACAAAGAGGGAAGCCTGTAAAATGCATGTGTGTGCCTAGGCACTGGCTGGGAACTGATGAATAACAAGAGTCATATTTCATCCATGATATGAAATGGTACCTGTGTTGTGCATGGGCCCCAGCCTGTTCCATCCGTGCTATTTCTGCAACTCCTTGATATTTTGGGACTTTGTTTCTTTGCTTGTTTCAGATAAACATAACACATATTATCAGGCATCTTTCATTTGGGAAGGATTATCCAGGTCTTGTGAACCCACTTGATGGAACCGTTGTCACAGCTCATCAAGGTATTGGTTTGAAGCAGCCTTTCAATCTAAACTGGTAAATAAAGGTGACAACCAGCACAACATTTGTTTACCGTTTTTTGGGCGCTTAAGTAAAATAGATTTGGCTAAACTAATCATTTTAATTATAAAATGGAGCTTGGTAACTTTTCAGCAAAACCATAGAAATGCAACTTTCCCTCCCTTTTTTACTTCAGACTAAGGAATATATGCCTAATGGAACCATATTCTCTCTTCTTTCTCCATGTTTTCATTAGCAGTGTGGATAGAGTTAGGCATTAATGGATATCCCCTAATTGCATGGTCTTCTTTACATGCAATTAAATTCTTTTAATTTCTTTTAACTTCTTCAATTTGTTTGAAGGGGACAGCAACAAAAAGAGAGGAGTTTGTCAATCTTATTGGGTGATTACTTTAAGGAAGGACTCCTGGCCTCAACCTCTCATTTTACTCTCTTCATATGTCATATTAATTGCAGATCCAACTTGTAATAATAAAAATAATTTTATGATTGAGAGCCTGCTGAAATTCATAAAAATTCATAAAACGCCACCCCTAAAATGGCTGGTGCTAATCTATTTCAAATTCTTACTGAATCCTAAGTCATTGTTTTAAGATTCTTGAAGTTTTAAAATTTCTTGAGGTTTTCTGCACAAATCCAGCTTTTAACTTTTTGATAGTTGTGTGCAATTACAAACCACTTCCTATTCTGAAAAACACTTTGAGATCTGTGTAGAACGCAGAATGTTCCAGAAATTAACGTAATTAAGTAAATTAACGACACTGTTTTGCACATCCCTAGTTTTTAGATGTCCACAGTAGGTGGCAGCACCTACAAACCTTGGCTTATCTGAGAAAAGCTAAGCAAGGTCATACCTGATCAATACTTGGGTTAATATCTCATGATTATTAACTGAGAAGTCTTAAAACACCCAGGAAGAAAATGGCTATATAAATATTCCCCATAATCATCAAGAATCTATGTTAATAATTAATTATGGAGGAAAACTTGGATTTTTTCCCCCTCAGGCAGCAATGTAATAAGATGTGTGGTAGTCTTTTTTGACATTGAGTAGAGTTTCACAAGCTGTGTGAAGAGAATGGGAAGATAAGATCCTGGTGGCTTTCATGCCCAAATCTATTCATGCCTACCAAATTACTGGTTGAGTTCTACTGAAGTCAAGTTTGGTTACTTATACTTGGCACGAGCTATTCTGTGCATGAGGGAGCTGGTGCTCCAGCCCATAGAAAAATGTTTCCGGTTGTTTGAGTCCTTGTATGGAACAATGGGGTGGGTTTTTTTTTCTAGATACAGTGGCCCAGAATGCATTTTCCAGTTAGAAATGGTTTGAAGAGGAAAGGGGGAAAAGTCACTCTTGGTTTTCTGTGCCAATAATGTATATGGACATCCCTGGCAGTGAGGGATTTCCTTTGCAGTGGGATGTGCAAACACTGATGGCAATTGTGGTTGTTGCAGGGAAGCAGGGAAGGAAAGGTGTTTGGTGATGGGGTGTCTGACAATATAGGTGCAATGAAAAATGGGGTGATGCAAACCAGCTTTGTTATGGCCTGTAAAATCACTCTGGGATTTCTTCCAATTTTATCTCAGCTTGAAGTTGGAACAACCACAGTGATTTTTTTTTCCTGCTGAACCACATTTAATCCAAAACAATCCAGCAGAGTCATTAGACACCATACAGCATTTGTACTGGGTTCAAAACACAGCATATTTTCTGTTTCACCCATTATGATTTTATTTTGTCTTTTAGCTTCGATGATGTTCCAGTATTTTGTAAAAGTAGTCCCCACAGTGTACATGAAAGTTGATGGTGAGGTAAGAGCTGAATATTGTCTTTTCTTTAAATAGTTTTGTTTAAATTTGGTTAAATTCAACATTAGATGAACAGTCTTTTATTCAGATTCTATTATTGTTTTCTCTTCCTTTTACATATCCCCCCAAATCTGCTGTGAGAAACGCAGGTGGAGAGGTTACAGGATGAAGGAGAGTTCAGATTTTCAGCAGAGTCCTTTCTGGGGGGAAGTAATCTGCTATATTTAATTGGGAGTGAAGAGATAGCATTCATAAATACAAGATAGAAAATTACAAGCAATTCTACATATTATGTTATTAAGCCATGAATAGCAGGCCTAGGATCTTCCAAAATATGAATCATAGATATTTTAGAATTTTTGAAAGAAGAAAGTTGGATTGCAGGTCACTGTTACTATGGTTGCAGTCTCCTTGCATACATAAAAGAGAAATGAGTGACATGTACTTCAGAATGCTTCTCCCTGAAGAATACGCAAAGCCATACGCAGTTAGCTGCATTTTTCTTTTTCTTTTCTTCAGTTTGGATGATGCCTGACCCTGATCAACTATTTTAACATTTTTGTAGATGGTGAGGACAAATCAATTTTCAGTAACAAGGCATGAAAAAATAGCTAACGGACTAATTGGAGATCAAGGCCTACCTGGTGTGTTTGTACTATATGAGCTTTCCCCAATGATGGTGAAATTAACAGAGAAGCACAGGTGAGAGATTCTCAACATTAGCCTGAGTATGAAGCAAAAAACCAGGTCATTTCCCCCCAGATGAAGTTTCATTTAACGTGTCTATAGAAGCCATGTGAAATGTGTGCTGCATAGAGATAGATAATAAATGTGGTTTCTGGAAGACACTCTTTGAAATAGAATCAACAGATCCAAATTGATCTTACTATGTATCTGACTTTTGTCTGCCTATAAATGTAATCATAAATGTAATTAATGAAATGGCTTTAATAAAACAATTTTCTCACTGATTTCAATTTTTGCCTTCAGAATGTAAATATATATTAATCTGAGGAATGTTTTTCCAAATCCAGGTCCTTTACACATTTTCTCACAGGCGTCTGTGCCATTATTGGAGGAGTGTTTACAGGTAACTGGATTTTTGTGTTCAAAAATTTAAATAGTTTTCTATTCATTTTGAATCTGAAATTAGTTTGTAAATCTTTTAATCAATACATCATACTTTCAGGGCATTTTCAAATCAGTTCTGTTACAAAGTTTCAGAATTGCCATTATGAATGGAAATAAAATGATAAATGGGGAAAATTTGACAGTTGCTATTATTAATAATATTTGTGGCTTCTACTTACTATACAGGTTTTGAAAAAGTATAACTCCTGATTGATTCAACAAGACTAAATTGACATGGTTAAGAATGTATTATACCATAAGAATAGAATTTAGAAAAAATGCCAGTGGGGTTCTTTTTATTTTGTGGCAATATTGCAGGTTTTTTTCTTCTTTTCTTTTCTATATGGGCTAATTAAACTGACCTTCCTTTTCTTTTTTTCAGTTGCAGGACTCATTGATTCTTTGATCTATCATTCAGCTCGAGCCATTCAGAAGAAAATTGAACTTGGAAAAACTACATAGATTAGTATCTACAAACCTTCCTAAAAGACTTGAAGAAATGAAAAATAACCCTAACATCAATGTCCAATATGAATGTGCCAAGTGAAGATAATTGGAACTTTGAGAAGAGACTGACATTCCAGTCCTGGGACAAGTAAAACAGGGTTTAAATTTAAACATCAATGTTTGTGGCTGTTAAAACATTTCTGTTTTAATATTCACATTAATCTGTTGGCATATATTTCAATTTCTATATTCCAAAAGAAAGTGTCATCCAGAATATAGACCACAAGAACTTCTATATGTCTAAAACTAGTTATTTCTAATTTAATTTGTATTTAGTGATACTGTAAATTGTGTGGTTGAAATAAATTCTCAGGAAAATGTTTTACTAAAGTGATGTGATAATTTACTTTTTTAAAGCTTGTTTATGTAGTATCAAGAGTTGTTATATCCAAAAATATTCCTTATGGCAGCCATTTTCCCCTCTTCATTGGTATATAATACTTTAATTCTAACCCGTCTGCAATAGGTCACATGTTCTTCATCTTTGGGTATTCATTTTCTAAACTTGATTAGAATATTCACACAATACAGTGTGAAGTTATTAGTTCCTGTCTCACACCTCTTTTCCCAATGCCTCATATATTTATTAGCAGTATCTCATTCTTCATCTCACTTTCCAGCTGACTATCCTGTTCATTAATCATTGTGATGATTGATCAGGTAAGGCGATTATTTATGGTTATGATAATAATGACCTATTGAATTTATGCCTACTCTAGGCCAAATATTTTGGAACCTAACGTACAAATAGTTTCCTCACTGGTTTCCACTCCATCTTGGGGGTACAGATCAACTGTACCACTATGGCACTTTGCTCTTCATGACATTAACTTAAATGTCTATAGCCATGTAACTGGATTTTTGCTGTTTTACTGATCACATCATTTATGGGTTATCTAGAGCAGCAGTGGCTAAAGTGCAGCACTGAGTGACATTTGGGGTGGATAATAATTTATCAGTGGCTAGGAACCGCACCGACGTTTTGTGAAGTGATGAGAGTCATAATGGGTTAAAGCAGGGGTGTCAAATGTCACGGTGGCGTCACGTGACATATCGGGACTTTTTCCCCCTATGCTAAACCGGGCGTGGCCAGCGCGTGATGCATCCAGCCCGTGGGCCACGAGTTTGACAGCCCTGGGTTAAAGAATAATACAAACTGAGCAGGAACAACTGGTCAGGATTTTCTAGGTTTTGGGAATTAGGTTAAATATTGTGTGGAGAGGGAGGTTCTCTGCTTAAAACCCATCAGAGCAGTTGGAGAGAAGAGCAGGGGTCAATTAAGTAGGGTTGGGTGTGAATCTGACCTTTTATTTACTTACTCATTCTCTAATTGGAGCAGCATTAAAGTATTTAAATAATAGTGTGTTTTTTGCCCAGTGCAATAGATTTATCTTGCATTTCAGTTTTACTTCACAGAGAAAAAGTTTATCATGCAATATGTCTAATCATGGGAATGGTCATGCCAACAAAAATTGATCTACTATCATAGAAAACTGTGTTATGAACTAAATCATTGGCTATTTGGCTTGCCATTGTTTAAATAAAGTTTTAAATAAAAAATCAAATAATGTGAATTTTCCCATTATTGCTAATATTAAACTTAACGTGATTTGATATTGGGTCTAGAATTGATGAAGCTAATGTAGAGTTGCCAGTTAGTGTATTACACAGTTCTAAATAATGGCTGTTGTAATATACAGTTGCAAGAAAAAGTATGTGAACCCCTTGGGATTACGTGGTTTTTTGCATGAATTGGTCATAAAATGTGCTCTGAACGTCATCTAAGTCACAACAATAGAAAAACACAGTCTGCTTAAAATAATACTACACAAACATTAGATGTTGCCATGGTTTAATTGAACATAACATGTAAACATTCACAGTGCAGGGAGGAAAAAGTATGTGAACCTTTGGACTTAATAACTGGTTGACCCTCTTTTGGCAGCAATAACCTCAACCAAACGTTTCCTGTAGTTGCAGATCAGACCTGCACCTGAGCTCTTTTCTGCGTTGGACCACTCCTCTTCACAAAACTGTTTCAGTGTAGCAATATTCTTGGGATGTCTGGTGTGA
>QLTV01003132.1:5866684-5906321 GCA_003457575.1 Thermophis baileyi | reverse complement strand
GCCTAGGGAGAGTAGCAACAGTGCTAAACTTTCTCCATTTGTAGACAGTCTGTCTTACCGTGGACACATGAACATCAAGGCTTTTGGAGATACTTTTGTAACCCTTTCCAGCTTCATGCAAGTCAACAATTCTTGATCGTAGGTCTTCTGAGAGCTCTTTTCTGCGAGGCATGGTTCACATCAGACAGTGCTTCTTGAAACCAGTAAACCCAAACCAGGTGTGTGTTTTTAAAGGGCAGGACAGCTGTCAGCAACACATCCAATATCATCACACTGATTGGAGTCAAGGTTGGCTCACTCCTAGCTCCAATTAGCTCTTGGAGAAGTCATTAGGCTAGGGGCTCACATACTTTTTCCTCCCTGCACTGTGAATGTTTACATGTTATGTTCAATTAAACCATGGCAACATCTAATGTTTGTGTAGTATTATTTTAAGCAGACTGTGTTTTTCTATTGTTGTGACTTAGATGACGTTCAGAGCACATTTTATGACCAATTCATGCAAAAAACCACGTAATCCCAAGGGGTTCACATACTTTTTCTTGCAACTGTATATCTAGAATCACTCCAAACAGCAAGATGTATATACATTTAATAAACATATTTCCAGCAATCATTTCAAATAATATTAAAACAATCGTTTTCAAGTAATTTTCAAATAATATTAAAAATCTGGATAATTTATTGAGAACTTGATTTATAAATTGTGATGGAGGGAAGGAGAAACACCAAATGAGTTATCAGAAAGCCTAATTTTCAAATTCAAAGATATATTTCACATTCAAACACCTATTCTGAAAATAATCAGAAATATGTTTCTTTTGGTGCTCCAATTTCATCTGCTGTCAAAAACACAGCTAGTAAATCTGAATTGTTCTATGGTTTCATACTCAGAGAAGGAAGCAAAATCTGAAGGTAGTAACAAATAGTGTTTATAGTCTCTGTTGTTCTAAAATACATAAATTCAGAAAAGCAGGACCATGTTACTCATGTTTTTAATATTTGGTGCATGAAACAAACAGAAATGTCTCCTCTTCTTGTGTTTTATTCTAGTTTTGCTTTTCTTTGAAACCAGAACAGAGGGAATTTTTAAAAATCTTAATGTGAAGAACTGTAAGATTGTAACACATTTTGGGGAGGCATTATCCCTATTTCAATCTAATTCCCCAAGCTTAGACGCATAGTGTAAAGTATAAACTATTTATAGAATGCCAATTTGCCTTCAATTGTCAGCCTTTCAATGAGTTGTAGCTCAAAAGTGCCATTGTGTACTCCAGACTTGCGAAAGGCTCCTGCATGACGGTTGTCTTCCCAGTAGTGATGCCAATTCCCATTGCTGTCTGCACCAAAGCCAAAGGCAGAAACCTACCACATATAGAAGCAAGAAAACAATGTCTGAAAAAAATTTAATTGTTACACATCTTACACATTATATGTTTTGAACTACACTTCTCCCAGGTCCCTGTCATTGCCATGCTGGAAAGGAGGAGATGAGCATTGAAATACAAAACATCAAAAATACTGTAATAGATTGCCTGCCACACTATAGTCAATTGCATTACATAAATGCCGGAGTTGCAAATGTCGATTTTACTTTTTATTTTAGAAAGTTATATATGGGTTTTGCAAAGTGGAAAGTGAAACAGCAGGTAGTTAAAATATAACTCATGTTGAATAGTAGGTTGAATTTATTTTTTGTTACAGGTTTTTCATTTTGGTGATTAAAGTACAAAGTGTCCTATAAAGTATCAATATTGGCCACATACAGTCTGCCATTTAGTAGCTTCCCAATAAGATTTTTATTACTAAATAAATTGTAAAGAGAAATTGTTTTGGGAACAGAGCTAACAGAGTGGTTAGTGAAGCAATAGGAACTCAATAACTGTTCAGCTCAGAGCCCATTTACAGCAGCAATCCCTACCTTTCTGGCTCTGCAAACCTGTGGCGAAGGTGGCCGATGGGGAAAGGGAATAGTTCTGCACAAGCAGTGGGAGAATGCTTGCAGAGCTCTGTTGGAGCTTTGCGTACTCATCCGATGGCCCACCCCTTGTGCAGCCCGGTTCGCAATGGGCTGCGGTCCGGTACGGGGCCACAGCCCGTGGATTGGGTACCTCTGGTTTACAGAGATAAGAGGAGTGGGGTTTTTTGGTGCACTTACCCGTGTGCAAGTATGGATGGCAAAAATCAGTGTAATCAACCCAGTGGAAGGATACTTTCCATGATGCCATGTCCATTTGTCTTGGATATATTTCAGGAAACCAGGATGAATTATTAGAATCTAAGAAGAAAATTTTGTAAAACAAGATTCACCCAGATTGATCATAAATCCTTCCTCAAATTGGTCCATCTATTATAAGAATAACTTCAGAGCAAGAAAAGTCCTTAATGTTCCCTAGGACTTAAAGTAGAATGGATGTTCCCCTCTCCCTGGACACATCAGTCCCTGACAGTATGTGCAGTTATTCCATGGCTTCAAGGCCAAGGTACCACAAAATACCACACCTGTAGCCTGGAACAAGAACAGTTCATATTCCTAAGAGATTCCTAGTTGGATCCTCCCTAGTACAAGTTTGCTTTGACTGTTAAGAATGTGTATGGTGGCCTCCATAACCCTTTTTTCCTTCAGCCTCCCGTATTTTATTATTTAGCAAGGAATATTACCAGCTTGAAATATGCATTTAATATATAAAATAAATATAAAACAATACATTTATTTATGAAGTTGGGACTCCAATACTGATTATTTTTAATCCACAAAAAATAAAAATATAATAGTTAATAAATGCATTATTGCTTTTTAATTTACACCTTACCTTGCTTTTGTCGGCTTTAATAAATCGTTTAACTCTTTTGTATGTTCTGTGAAAGGAATGGAAGAATCTTTACCATTCAACATTATTTGATTTTCTTTTAATCAACATTGTAGACATTGTAGAAAGAGAACTATATTAGTCTATGGTAGCCCCAAATCAGGAGACCTCTGATTTTAACCATAATTTTATTTTTGTTCCTCTGGTTCAGGGGTGTCAAACTCAAGGCCCGGGGGCCAGATCCGGCCCATGGGGTGCTTAGATCTGGCCCGTGGGGCTGCCCTGGAAACAGTGAAGAGGCCTGTGGTGCCTCTGTCAGTGAAAATGGAGCTTGGAAGGGCTGCATGCACGGTCCTCCCGAGTTCTGTTTTTGCTGGCAGAGGGTTTCAGGATGCCTTCACAGCTGAAAACGGAGGTCGGGAGCTCATTTGGCAGAGCGCTTGGGCCGCCACAGGCACCCCCGACACAAGTGATATCATGCTGGCCACGCCCACCCCGGCCATGCTCACCCCAGCCCCCCGAAGTCAAACACAACCCTGATATGGCCCTCAATGAAATCGAGTTTGACACACCTGCTCTGGTTGGTAGACTGAAATCCATTTATGGAAAACCGGTTTTATGGGAAATTTCTTTAATAAGTGATAATGACAAATATCTGATGTAGTGAGAAATGTGTTTGCCATCTAAGAATGGAAACATGCTTGATATCCTGATAGCACTAGGAATGCTTGATAGCATGATATTACTATGTTATTGCCCAGCCTTTTATACTGCAATTACTTAGGGAGGATACTTACTGCTGGATATCTCCTGTTGAAAGAGCACTGGCCAACCATTTGAGATCCAGAGGTTTGAAAGGGACTAGTACAAGATGTACTTTAGGATGGAGATTCATCGCACTCTCTGGGTACATGAAATGGTGTGTGGTTCGTGTACCAACATCTTCCTCAAAACCTGTAACCTGTGCAGTGTTCATTCTTGGAAAATATTAAAAAAACCCCAATCAGAATCTTCTTATTCAAGATATAACTCCTTCTTGCTTAAAAGTCTGTGCTGACCAATTGGCCCCCATCTTCACCCGAATCTTCAATAAATCGGGCCCCCCAAGGCTGCGTGCTCTCTCCACTTCTCTTCTCTCTATATACCAATGACTGCATCTCTAACAAGCCATCTGTTAAACTACTGAAGTTCGCTGATGACACAACAGTGATCGACCTCATTCAAGACAATGATGAATCCGCATACAGATGGGAGGTTGAACAACTAACCTTGTGGTGTGACCAGAACCTGGAACTGAATATACTCAAAACCGTAGAAATGGGGTAGACTTTAGGAGAAACCCGCCCATACTTCCACCTCTTACAATACTAGACAACACAGTATCAACAGTAGAGACCTTCAAATTTCTAGGTTCTACCATATCGCAAGATCTAAAATGGACACCTAACATCAAAAACGTCATCAAAAAAGCACAACAAAGAATGTTCTTTCTGCGCCAACTCAGAAAGCTCAAACTGCCCAAGGAGCTGCTGATACAGTTCTACAGAGGAATTATTGAGTCTGTCATCTGCACCTCTATAACTGTCTGGTTTGGTTCTGCAACCCAACAAGACAGACACAGACTTCAATGGATAATTAGAACTGCAGAAAAAAACAATTGCTACCAACCTGCCTTCCATTGAGGACCTGTATACTGCACGAGTCAAAAAGAGGGCTGTGAAAATATTTACAGACCCCTCACATCCTGGACACAAACTGTTTCAACTCCTACCCTCAAAACGACACTATAGAGAACTGAACACCAGAACAACTAGACACAAGAAGAGTTTTCCCCTGAACGCCATCACTCTGCTAAATAAATAATTCCCTCAACACTGTCAAACTATTTACTAAGTCTGCACTACACTGAGAGCATATGCACCAAGACAAATTCCTTGTGTGTCCAATCACACTTAGCAATAGCAGTTAGACTTATATACCGCTTCATAGTGCTTTACAGCCCTCTCTAAGCGGTTTACAGAGTTAGCATATTGCCCCCAACAATCTGGGTCCTCATTTTACCCACCTCAGAAGGATGGACGGCTGAGTCAACCTTGAGCCGGTGAGATTTGAACCGCTGAACTGCAGCTAGCAGTCAGCTGAAGTAGCCTGCAGTGCTGCACTCTAACCACTGCGCCACCTGCGCCACTTGGCCAATAAAAATTCTATTCTATTCTATTCTATTCTATTCTATTCTATTCTATTCTATTCTATTCTATTCTATTCTATTCTATTCTATTCTATTCTATTCTATTATTCTATTCTATTCTATTCTATTCTATTCTATTCTATTCTATTCTATTCTATTCTATTCTATTCTATTCTATTTTATTCTATTTTATTCTCTAGGTCACACACATGGAAAAAATTGTTACTTAAGCTTACTGAGTACAAAACCTGGATCTATGTCCAGGTTTTGTACTTAGTAAGTCGGGCGCACGGGCCGCCAATTTGACATCCCTGGCCTACATGATATTCAATATGGATATTCTATTTCCTCATGTGGTTATCACTTTTTGAGAGAAAATTAAATAGGATAACGTATATTGTGTGTTAGAAGTACACAATATGGTCCATAAGCTGCATGCAGCATGCCTTTTGTAGTCTCAACAGAAGAGAGCTTAGGATTTGGGGTGGATTTTAAGGGGCAATTTTTAAACCTTAAACCTTGTATAATGTTAAGGCGTCCAAAACAAAAAATATTAACACAAAGATAAGACTTTAGCACTTAGCTATTAATCTTTAGCAGATAAATCTTCTACAGAAATATAATAGAAGAATCCTTAAGTGTCTGTAGTTTTTCTGTAGTTCTGTAGCATTATCAGGAGCATGAGCAGAAACGAACTCTCTTTAGTTAATCAGGCAGTCAGTCTGACTCAAGCTAGCCTGTTCTCCTTATATAACAGTTAACAAGCTTACAATACATTTAAAGCAATACCAACAAACATAGATTAATGTTTTCAGTATACATTAGTAAACCCAATCACTTTATACATGATTCTGACAAAGATTATTATTGCTATAATCTTTATTTCTAATCTGGAGGAGTAGGCTGTACAATACTTAAGGTTTAATTCAGATTCAAGATGCTTCAGAAAGTAAATGCAGTTTTTGTCTTTGACTCATTAATACAATGTCATCTGTTTCCTGGATGTGTGATCATGGAAAACACTGCTTTTGCTGCTACTGTTTTAACAAATCAGAGATGGGTGCTTTCCATTTCCATCAGAGATGGGTGCTTTCCTATTCAAAACACCACCTTTGAATCAAATCAAACATTGCATAAATATCCCAACTCCCTACCATTTTAGGGCAGTCAGACCAGTAATGGGTTTCACTTACCTTCGCTACCGGTTCAGAACTGTGAACGTGCGTGCTCACTTTGCTCACGCGCAGAACCTTCTGCGCATGTGCAGATCATCCATGATGACGTCCGGGCGGGTGGGCGGAGCCTCCCACCGCTGCCGCTACTGTTTCACCCGAACCGGGGCGAACCGGTAGCAACCCACCACTGAGTCAGACTAGTTAATGTAATAATAAAAAAATAAAGAAATAGGAAAATATCACTCCTGGGAGAGGTCTACACCAATCTGCTGTGTCTTTTGAATCTAGGTTGAGGGCTGCAGATCTCTCTCTCATTCTTTGTGTATATGCTCTGTTCTACCTACTTACCTCATCACAAACTTGTGAGAATCTATCTTCTTTCCATATTTAG
The DNA here is from genome assembly GCA_003457575.1 of Thermophis baileyi. Taxonomy (NCBI): domain Eukaryota; kingdom Metazoa; phylum Chordata; class Lepidosauria; order Squamata; family Dipsadidae; genus Thermophis; species Thermophis baileyi. Next base: position 5,899,757 of record QLTV01003132.1, on the reverse strand, counting down.
AGCCCCTCAGCCTTCCTGAGTTTCCCACCACAGCACAGGTTCCACAATGAACAACATCCTGAGCTCTAGCAGGGGGTGACTGAAGGAGGTCAAACAGATATTTTACCATCTTCTGAATTTGGCTGCCATCTTTTGATCTTTGTAGCTTCTGATGGAATAAAATAAAGCATTAGAAGCAGGGTGGAGGGACTTCTAATAACGCCTGCCCAAGAAAATGTTTTATTTTGGAGAAGAAATACAGACCCTTTGGATAACTCTGAACTACACTGGTTAATACTGATTTCAAAAGTGGGTCTTATATCTATAGGAGACTGACCATGGAAAACCATCACTATTTCTTTCACGAACATGGAAGAAGGTACAGCTGTGTAGCCTCAATGCACTGGGCAATTTTTGGTAAAAGGATTGATGACTATGTGACTGTTTTAGATTTGCATGACATACTGAACTAAAAACCAGCTACTCACATTCTAACCTAAAGAGTTATATAAATATTACCTTTCTGAAATGTATAGTTCAAGTGCATTAAGCAACTCAAAATACTAAGTCAATTTATAAGATATGGTAGAAACAAATTCTTACTTGTTTCTCAATGCAATACTGATCTTTTCCTACTAAATGGATTTATCCTTTCTTAATCATGATTGATTAATTTGGGGTTATTCATAAAATTGTAATGATTAATGACACAGAAATAGAGAAATATTAAAAATATGGAAAGTAACATTTCAGTAAATATGTCTAGTTAATTTCTAGTAAATATTCATTAGATAAAATCAAAATTAATTTTTAATGTAGCTCACCACACATCAAACACCAAGCATAGTCCTAAACAGAAAAAAATATTCTGTATCTTAGATACATTATAAGACATGAGAACAGAGCTGAAGGGTTAATAGAAACCAAAGGACAGCTTGAAGATTTCCAAACTGGCTGACTCGGATTATGTACATTATGGAGAGGGAGGTTGTGACCCTCTACAAATTGTTCAACCCTAACTCTCATATTCCTGCACATTTCATGTTATGTTGATGGAATTCAGATTGTAACAACATTTAGGGAGATTGTTGACTGAATGGGCAATGAATGGTTTCTCTATAGTTAGGAAGCAAGTCTATCTTTCTTCATCCATCTTGCCAAAAGATAATGCAATCTAGATCTTCAACAAGAGGAAAGGAAGAGAAGCCAACTTTTTAAAAGTACAGGAAAAAATCAAGCAAAAGGCAAGTTGTGTAAAATGTTTTACATACAGTATATGAAGATCACGAATGTACACTGTTTATTGGACTTTAGTGCTTTTACTATGCTCAGTCTTAGTTAAAATGAAAGATAAAATGCTAAAATAAGCCTCTATCATTTATTTTCCACTGAAAGACAAATCTGGACAAGTACTACACACAACCAACACTTCACTTAGTAGAGAGAATAATATTTTTTTCAATTCTTTTCTGTAAATGATTATAGTTATTTAGCTTAGTAATATGATGCAGTACTCACCAGCCACCACTGAAGAACCTCTGGTGGGATATCAGAGTTTTCAAGAGTCAGCAGGCAGTTTACTGAGGGATCAAAGTGGTCACAAAACCAATCCCAACTGCTTAGGCCAATACATTTGTTATGGTAACACATTTCCTCTTTCATTAATGAGTCTTGCAGTAGCCACTCACCAAGACTTTTGGACAAAGGTGAAACAGAAATATATATCTTCCAGATGGAAAGTGCAAAGCACAGGGCCAGAACAATCCACAACTTCTTCTTACACATCATTGTTCACTCCATCAGTTCGGTTTGAACTCCTAGTTTAGACATCTTTGACAGAAAAAAATCATCATGCTGGGTGATATAACTGCAGCTATTATTAGATTGTTTTCAAAGTAGATAAATTCTCACTGTACTGGATGTCTTGCTGTTCAGAACTTCAAGACAAAGAAAAACCAAACTAGATTGTAGCACTCTGTGAGTAGATACTTATAGTGAGATGCCATATCTTCAGAATGCTGAAACACACATGCTAGAAAAAGATAAATAGAAAAGGAAAATGCTAAAATGATATGTCAATATTATCCATAGATCTCAAAGGACAATACCATGTGTCATGATAGAATATAATTTGTTGATATTAATAAACAAATTTAAAAGTCCAATGATTCTATGTTTCAGTAACCCGAAGCTTTTTCAAGTACAGGTTCACAGTGTGTTCTGTTTGGTGTATAATTTGTACCAGAATGTAATGCAATCAGCTTGCATTTTCTGTATATCTCATCCAGTATTTTTTATCTATTAGAGGATATAGCCATTTTTTGCAGTGAAACAATCTTCATGGTAAGTGTTCCAAAATGTGATTTAAGCATACAGTACTTTATTAGGGGGTTTGGCTCATAAGACAGTACCTGCACTGAAACATGAATTTTGATGGTGTGTAGGAATTGTGTAAAAAAAGTACTGCTTCAAGTCAATTATAAATTTCCCGAAAATATTGTAAATATATAACATTCAAACAGATATCCCAGAATTTTGTAGTATTTCCAGGGAATGGGAAAGACGAAAGAGATTGCAAAATCCCGTATTTACATTGCTGACTGGCAAATAGAAAAAGATAAATAGAAAAAGACAAATAGAAAAGACAATCTTGGAACTTTCTATGAAACTATAGTGATTTTTCTGCTTAGGGAGTTACAGTATAGCGGATGAAGGAGCAAAGAACAGGAACAATTATGTCTGTATTATTTCTGACAACACATTTTAGCTTAGGTCCCGATAATATCAAACAGAAGAATAAGAAAGAAAGACTTGTTATGGAAAACTTTATTTATGTGGGGTTCTAGGTAATTCGATAAGCACTCCCTGGATTGCATAAATCATCACTGACATACATCCAACCTTACGGACAGAAATGGAAGAATGGCATTTCAATATGCAGAAACAGGCAGCATTTATGTTTGTACAGGTGCATAGCGTACAATGTGACATGTAAAAATTGTCTTAGGAAAGGAATGGAACCTTTGTATAGCCTGGAAACCATCTGTCTTACCCATCTGCGAACATAAATATTCAGGCTAGTTCTGCAGAGAAATCCTCTAATTTCAGACCTTTCCCAAATTCCTACTATTTTTTAAGAGGACAAATCCTTAAATTATACTAATTACTACATCAGGTAATTATCTTACACGATCCAGTCTTTCCCAATGGAAGTGCTTATTATCATATATTAAGCCTGATCCCAATGTCACAAACACTTAAGATAATTGTGATTTCTTTCATATTTATCCAAAAAACACAGTGCACAAGCTGCAAATGTAATCATCTTCAACCCTGCCTTCAGTGTACAGCAATTATTTTCCAGAGATGCTAGAATAAACAATAAATTATTATTGATAATTACAAATAAAAAAGAAAGCCTCTGACTCCATGCAGATATAGTTTATACTTTCTTAACACATCTGGATAGCACCATATCTATGGGATTAAAATGGGCTTTATTTTTGATATCACTCATATTTGGGCATTATTTTTAAGTAAATAAGGATATAACAAAAATGAACACCTGTAATAATATACATAGGTTTCAGTTGTAATAGGTATATAATTGTTGCATCAACCATTCCGAATATCCACAATCTGATTAAATTATACCAAAGACTGGTGGATAATTATATCTGGCTTCAATCTTTTCTCAATCAGTTAAATATAAAGATGAAAGTATGTTTATATTAGAACCAGGAAACCTTGTTAGAAGGTTATTCTAACAGATTATCTCAACATTGAAAATAATGTAAGTAGTTTGAAAGAAAAAATAAAAAAGAAAGCAGCTAAATCAGTATGAAGAATTCAGTGATAACCTCTTTGAAAAACTTTTCATTTCACACTTACTCTGGCATTTTTGTAAACTTTTTTCCCCCTGGGTCATTTTAATACATTTGAAACTGTTATACATCCAAATTGGAGTGCAACCAAATCAGTAAGACAAGCTAACTCTTTCTATTGAATCTCACAAGCTACAACATAACAAATGTCCTCTTCTAACCCCAATTCTATCATTGTTTCCCTCTTTTCTCTTAGCCGGGTGCTAGACACTTAATAATAACAAAAAACTTTAACCTTAGACTGTCTACTGTCGACCTCACCCCATTCCTAAGAGGTCTGTAAGGGGCGTGCATAAGCGCACCAGCGTGCCTACCGTCCCTGTCCTACTGTCCTATTGTCTTCATCTATCTGTATTCACTTTGATTATGTTTATGATTATACCTATACCTGCTATCTTGTACATGTTTGACAAATAAATAAAATAAAATAAAATAAAATAAAATAAAATAAATATCCTCCCTTGTGCCTAAACCTGTTCCTACTCTGGGAGTGAAGAGATTGAAGGGCTATAAAATTTGTCCAAGAAAAGTGTTTTCTTTGTCAGTCACATCCTACTTCCCCACAACTTAGATTCACTGTGATGCTCTTGGGGGTGAATCTCCAATGTTGTTAGTAAAGGGACCATTTTAATAAATCCTTATTAATTATAAGACTCCTGACAATTTCCTTGGTGGTCTCGGGGATTTTTTTGTTTTGAATTTTCCCCACAGCAGCATAGTCAGCAACAAAGTCTTTAATCATTTATTCAATAAAATTATTAATTGACTGATTTACTTGTATGCTACCCATTCCCACAGGCTCTAGGCAGTTCACAATACAAACATATAAACACTACCCTAGAAATCCCCAAATACATTTAAGTGGGGGGGGGATTAAAAAACTAAACATCAAAAAATACATGTGTTTGCAACCTCACCTTCAAATCACGGGTTACTTTCCTTCTGTGCAAGACTGAACAGGTAAGTCTTCAAAGTTTTCCTGAAGCCTAGGAGACCTGACGCTGACTGAATTTCTACTAGGAGGGAGCTATAAAGAGTGAGGACAGCTACTGAAAATGTATGCTTCCAGGGCTCCATCAAGTGATTAGAAATGGGATCTGGAGGTGGTTGACCCTATTTGATCTGATTGCATAGGCAGATGAATACAGGAGAAAGTGGTCCCTAAATAAACAGTCATTCATGGTCTTAAACATGACAATCAACACCTTGAATCATATCAGAAGCCAACTGATAACCAGTACAGTTTCCAAAGCAGTGGGTTACACTGCTTGGGACTTTTCATTCTGCAACCACTGTAATTTCCTCATGTTCCTCAAGGCAGCTCCATGTAGCTTGCATTGCACATGGGAAATGATTAGGGCATGGGTGACTATGAGCAGGACTTTGTAGTCCAGGAAGGGTAACAATTGGTGCACAAGATGTTACTACGTAAAATCCCTCCTGGCAATTCTTGCTATCTGCATTTCAAGCAGGATCTGCCAGTCTAGAAGACCTCCCAAATTGCAGACTACCTCTGAAGGGGGAACTATAAGTCTTCAATTTCTGGGATGGAATTTCCCAGAAATTGTTAGGCTCCCAAATTCCCCAATCACTTCATCTTGGAAAGATTCAATTCCTTGACTTGTGATGTTACTCCAGACAGCATTCACTCTTCCTTATTAATTACATAGGATTCAGATGTTTTGAGTGGGGAAAAAGTTTACTAAAAGAAAACAATACATAACATTTAAACAGAAAGAGAATTAATACAGGTAATCCTCAACTTACAACAGTTCATTTAGTGACCGTTCAAAGTTACAATGGCATTGAAAAAAGTGACTTATGACCATGTTTCACACTTATGACCATTGCAGCATCCCCATGGTTATGTGATTAACACTCAGATGCTTGACAACTGGTTCATATTTATGACAGTTGCAGTGTCCCGTGCCCATGTGATCACCTTTTGTGACCTTCTGACAAGCAAAGTCAATGGGGAATCCAGATTCATTTAACAATGGTGTTACTAACATAACAATTCCAGTGATTCACTTAATAAATGTGGCAAGAAAAGCCGTAAAATGGAGCAAAACTCACAACAAATTTCTCACTTAGCAACATAAATTTGGGGCTCAATTGTCGTAAGTTGAGGACTACCTATATAGGGTTCTAAACAATACAGTAGGAAAGAAAAAAGAACAAGCGAAATAAGGAAGGATAACCAAGAAAGGATATTTTCAGAAATTCAAGAAACATATTTACCTGGGAATCAACTCTACTGAATTCTGTGAGTTTTACAGTTGAGAATATGTGCAGAAGTGGGTTGTTGTTGATGATGATGTTATCCATTCAGCCATGTCGAATTCGTGGCAATTCTATGGGCCAGGTCTATCCATGTCATCTGATCTTGTACTACTTCTTTGAATTATTCTCTGCTCTGGCTGGTGTCACCTTTGATAGTGAGTAAGGGCTTATAAATACTCAAAATGAAAGAGGAAGAAAAAGCACATGGGAAAAGTGAAGCATATACCGAGAGAGGCAAAAATTGTATGAAGAAGAGGAAGAAAGAACAAGAGATGGCAAGTTCTGCATTTCTGGCAATGGCTCATCTTGCTTCTGCAAACAAAGAAAAATGTACCAGGCACCTGGCAAGTGGGACAACTGGGTTGGGCAGGGAGGAGTGGCTGTAGACATGGATGAGCAGAGATTTTAATAATTAGTTGTCTCAACATTCATATTTACCGGTTGGATTTGACATAGTAAAGTAAATCATAATCATTGCTTTACTAATAAACCAGTTTCTTCACTAAAGCATTAAACCATGGTTTACCAAGCAATTGAATAGGCTACACAGCATACTAAACCAAAACTAAGTAAACCATAAATAAACAAAGGGGGAGAAATCAATGTCTTGTTAACAATGCAACAATGTTTATCTGCGTGACCGCCTTATGCCACATTCCTCCCATCGACCAGTGAGGTCGCACAGGGTTGGCCTTCTTCAGGTCCCGTCGGCCAGACAGTGCCGGCTGGCGGGACCGCGGGGGAGGGCCTTCTCTGTAGCCGCTCCGACTCTGTGGAACCAACTTCCCCCCGAGATCCGTACTACCCCCACCTTACTGGCCTTCCGTAAAGCCGGTAAGACCTGGCTTTTCCGGCAGGCCTGGGGCCAATAGTTGTTCTGATTGGCCCATGCATGGTTGTGTGAATGTTTTATTTTAAATATGGATGGGTTTTTTAAATTGTTTTTATATGTTTTATTTTTTATGATGTAAGCCACCCAGAGTCCTTCGGGAGTTGGGCGGCATATAAATTTTATAAATTAAATTAAATTAAATTAAATTAAATGTGTACAGTATATGTCTCCAGATGGCATTACTACTCTGTGCTCATATGTTAAGTGCAATGTCTTTCCACGTTGACAAGTCAAATTATTCTTTATACCAACAACAGTTTTAACCAATATCAGAGATGCAAGACTCAACTTGAGGTTCTCCCCAGGCTTTGAATGGCACATCAAAGTTCACACACTGAAAGTGGGTGGAGACATTAGAAGAAGAACTTCAAAGACTGAAAATAATGCCTCAGCATCTACAAAACTTAATGTAACAATTGCCCCTTAACTCCCTCAATTCTTAAAAATGCAAAAGGACCACTGAATTTTGGACCCATACATTTTGAGAAAGCTGTGGAGTCACCAAGGGATGCTGGTGGGTAGCATATTTTCTTGCTTGCATTTTAGTTTTGGTCACCTAAACTGAACATAAGATTTCTTTCCACTTTTTTCCTAACATGTTCAGTTAGCAATAGCAATAGCAATAGCACTTAGACTTATATACCGCTTCATAGTGCTTTACAGCCCTCTCTAAGCGGTTTACAGAGTTAGCATATTGCCCCCAACAATCTGGGTCCTCATTTTACCCACCTCAGAAGGATGGAAGGCTGAGTCAACCTTGAGCCGGTGAGATTTGAACCGCCGAACTGCAGCTAGCAGTCAGCTGAAGTAGCCTGCAGTGCTGCACTCTATCCCCTGCGCCACCTCGGCTCTTCACATGCTTTTCTGTCTGGGATTCTGCTGATTCTGCTAATTTGTAAAAACCTACTTTAAGCCTGGAGGACTTCAACTCCCAGAATTCCCCAGCCAGCTTTGTAGCAAAGCTGGCTGGGGAATTCTGGGAGTTGAAGTCCTCCAGGCTTAAAGTTGTCAAGGTTGGAGACCCCTGAATTGGACAATTCCTCTTACACCCAGGTTCCCCCTCCCTTTTCTCTCCTCCTGCTGGGAAGAGAAGAGGAAGTAGATAGTTGTGTATGTGTACACTTGGGTGAGCCTGTCTGTAGAATGGATTGAGTGTGAAAGAGACAGTGGCATCTGCAGGAAATGTTCAAAGAAAATTAAGATGGTAGCCATAATGTTGCCATAAAAGCAGACACCCCCAGAAAGAAAGAATAACTGGTATATTTTGATGGGACTCAGTTACCAGGATAGCTAACATCCCTCATCTTACACATGGCTAGTTATATTTATTTTAATCAGCAGTTATTTAATATTAGTGGGCAGTTATCCATGTCCTGTTCTTTTTTACATTGCTCATACAATTGTTGTGAAAAGAATTAAAAATAAATATTTCACATAAACACATACTTAGATGCATGCAAATGTATTGGGGAGAGGTGGAGCTTTCAAGAATTGGTTGCATCTGGAATATGTAATCCTAGAGTGCAAGACCACTCTTCCTTTGGCGAGGGAATATAATGCAGCTATAATGCAATAAGATTGACTTAACTCTCACTACTTGGTATCAAGAGAGGTATGTAATAAAATTAACAAATTTAAAACATTTGCAGTCATAAAAGTCAGATCCTGTATTGCACTGTGAAGCACAAATCTTAGGTAAATCCTAAATTTATACAATGCCAGGAAAAGAATCTGTGAATGGATGAATTTTGGCTAGCATATTAGAATACATTTCTAAGGGGTAATCCTTTTGTTATTTTCCATTACATTTAACAATGTTACATCTGACACCTAAAGCATGAACCAATTTATTATTGTATAACATTTTGTGGATTATAGAATGCTTTGTCATATAATCCCCATGAAGTGGAATAAATTAAAGCTTTTGCAAAAATTTCTGTTAGATTTTATAGTGTTATAAATCTATTTATTCATTAACATAAATTAACAGTAGTACAGCAAAATGCTTTCACAAATCAAGCTTTAAAAAAATCTTGCTATCACTTCTATCGCCCCTTGGAGTTTGTATATTTATAATGCAATGGCCTTTAGCTAAAAGAAAGAACAATTCTAGTTAACATTACTACAGGCAGTTTACAAGGCAAATTAAATTCATGTTCTTCCTTTTGCTTGAATGTTCTGTAATGCATTTACAAAGCCTATTAATAGTAATGTACATTTAAAAAGCAATTTTCTAGTTTTTCTTTAGCATGAAAGAGAACACATTGCAGTGTGTCCAAAAGCCTATTAAGCACTTAACAGGGAAAAAGCGAGGAGTCATAATCCCATACTTTCAATAGTCTGGTAAAATCTATTGATAGCAGAATTATTCCAGAAGATTTTTCAGGAAAAACTCAAACTTACATAAATGCATATTACAATACACTAATTAGTGTGCAGCCTGTTCATGAGACAAATTGAAAAAAGGTTTGCAATATACTCACTTGTGCTGCAAGCTGCACTTCCTACATGGAGACCTCATGGCAACAAATAGTATTTTTGTTTCTATGAATGTTTAGGCCCTTTCTTGTTTGTTCTCCTTTTCTTAAAAAAAAAATCTTAATCCTCTCCAGCCATAGGCTACAATTTACAGATTCTGGTATTTTAGCTAGAGGAGAAAATTTGCAAAAATAAAAAAATAAAGATTCAACAGTCTAACACCGACCACATTAGGAAGACAATGCACATTTTCAAAAAGGAAAAAAACCGATCGGGTTTAAGCAATAAAAAAGGAAACGTGTTTGAAACATACCGTATTAGAAACGGTTTCCTGTAGCTGTTTGCAGATGTGACACAACCCGCAGATGCTCTGTGATTAAATTGTTGGTTGACCATGACACATTTTGTTATTAATTTGGCAGTTGTATTCCTTTTGCATTTGAGGCTACAGCATGAAGTATCTGCTCATAATGCTGCTTTATACTATATTCTTCAGGGACATCATTCATTGAAGTTTAGTAATGAGAGTTAGATTTTTCACCATTGTTGATCTTTTCTTGAAATGCTAAGCTTTACTAGGTGACTTTTCAGGGCCTTTCCCAACTTCTGGTATAAGGGGCTTTCCATCAGTCAAGACAGCAGAAAACAATACCCACAATACTGTCTCTATTGCCAGATCCTACCCTGCATTGATTGTGATGAATGATGTCCTGTTTTTGCTGATGAATGATGATGTCCTGATTTTATGTGTGCAGTGTGTGGTAGCCAAACTGATTGGTTGAGTCCTTCAACTTTCTTGCTGTCCCTCTTCAGCACATCACTAACTGGTGAGAAAAACATTACAATAGTTCAAAATTATCATTATCGAATAATAACAAATCAACATATATTCCTCCTAAACTATAATATTATAAAAACTGTAACATCTTACAATACCCAAGCAATCAGGTTCATCCACCTCAGATGCATCTCTCGTCCTTGCCTCAGTCCCCAAACATATTCTTAAAAAGCTGTATTTCTAAAAGCTGGCTGAATACTAGAAATAAAGAGCTCATTTTAATATCTGCTGGGAGGGCATTCAACGGGTAGGGAGTGCCTATTTTCTGTCATTAAATCTCACACACTCTTACACACATGCCTTGGATAATCAATTTCTATTTATAGGAAACAGATTTGTCCCAACTCACGTAGGACTTTGTAAGTGATCACACGTATCTTTACTTGCAACTGGAAATGAACTGGCTACCAATGCAAATTCCACACTATTAATCCTGACATCTTGTTAGGTTCTGTCTAGTTGGCCTCAAACACTGAATGACTTGAAGTGATTCTGCAAACTGTAGTGTTAAAAGCTCACAATGGGCTGCCAGTGACTCTTCTGACTCATCCTTGCCTAAATGGTGCAGGTTACCTTAAAAGGGTTGACAGAGGACAGTATGCAGATGCAGTAAGTGATGTGACTATGCATCACAGAATATATTACAGTCTAGCATTCTCTGCAAAATTCAAAGATAGGAGGGAATTTCATAATGAGGAGACCACCACTTATAGAATTTTTCTAGAGAAACCAGGGTTTACCATGAGACCTAAAAGTATGGGCAACAGCTCTTGCTATCAGTAATTAACATCAGAGCTTTCTTCAACAGTCGTGTTTTGACTTGGTTGATTTTTTCAGAATCATTTATAGTGTTTTTCTTTTACTTTTTTACAGATTGTATTTAAAATTAGAGGTTATTATTATTTCTTATGTTCCTGCAGTATACTTGTGAGCATGCAAATACTCAGGTAATTAATAAAGTCACAATCATCGATTTTATACAGTACATATGTACATACATACCCATTGCAGTACATTATATAAAGTGTTGATTGCAAGCAGGGGTAGGTTCCGGTTTTCGTCGCTGCCGGTTCGCTCACTGGCGCGCCACGTGGGCGCACAGTTTGCGGGCGCACAGGCACTTTGTGTACGCTTCATGCATGCGCAGTGATAAAACAAAGCTTCTGCGCATGCGCAGAAGCAAAAAACAAGATGAAGAAAGAAAGAACCGGCTCGGGGGCGTGGCCAGGCTGCTGTTACTGCGGGTTCGGAGAACCAGTCCCTATTTTTACTACCGGTTCTATAGTACCGGTCCGAACCAGCAGGAACCCACCTCTGATTGCAAGTAAAAATAAGTCAAAGAAATTAATGGTATGAGTTGTTTTTTTAAAAACTAATCTGTTATATGCCCAAACCAGTCACTGTATCTCTCCATACATGTCAGCAAACCATTTTTACTTCTATCATGTACATATACCACTTCATATGCTGCCTTTTGTTCATAAAATCCCCACTTCTCTCTTTTTGAGGAACTAAATTGCTCCAACCAGTCATAATTTTCTTGTTCTTCCTCTTAACCCATTCACTCTTCCTTTGTTGTTTGCTGTTTTATTTGTTTTGCAATTGGATCCTAATTCATTTTCTCTATATGACCAAACTATCTCAGTGTACTCCTTTCATACTGCTTATTCCCATTCATATTCAATCTGTATTCATTCAACACCCATTAATTTTTGATTATTTTTTTTAACCATATACTCTTTTTAAGTACTGAATATACAAATTCATCAACTTGGTCTAATTTTGCTCTAATTCACACATCCAGTCTATTTTTACACATAGGCTAAATTTCAGATCATGTTTATTTATTTTGAAAGTAAAAAAAATTAATGAAAAGCTCTTAATGAATATTACTGCATCATGAATGCCTATGTAGTGATTCAGTCACTTTTGAGCTATCACAATACTTTTGCTGTGTTCCTGGATACAGTAATCCAAAGGCTTCTAAACAAACTGCTCCAAATGCCATCACTCCAAAAACATTGTGCAGGTATTCCATCACCCAGGCTCCCTTAAAGGTGTATTTCTGTGTTAAGAATGTAATATTTTTTAATGTTTATTGATACAATTCCAAGTACTATACACTGTTTTCTGTAAAGATTATGTTGCTTACATAACATTCCATGGAATACAATACATGCAAAATTTATGGCGTTCAGAAGTTACATTTCCTAATAATGCTAAAGATTGAATTTGAGCAAATCTGGAGGATTACAAATTACCTTAACTTTCTATAACAATGACAAATAGATCTGGGCTGCCAAATCTGCCAGATCTTTAGAAGGCAAGAAATAATTTTCTGTATCTCTTTGCTGCCATGTAATGGCCATCTACATGTTTGCAGCCCTGATTTGGTAGCCCTAATGTGGTTTCTAGCTAATAAAGTCTGTTTGCCATATGACTACAAATTAATAATTCTTCAAACAAGTTTAGCAATATTGAGTTCTGGATTTCCATATGCTTTCTTTCTTAAGGTATATATATTATTTCTTTATTTGCAAAAGACACAAAGATTTCACTCATTTTTAAAAAGACTTATGTGAACTTTTTGCCAAAAGAAGAAAAGTCTTAACCGATAACTTATGGATTTATGTATTAGAAACAGCTACAGAGGGGGAAAAGTAAGGTGTCAATTATTTGATAGAAAGAAGGACAGAAGTCAAAGTTCTGTTTTTTAAATTCTTTTTTCTTATTTTCTTATTTTTTTTGTATTCCTTTTCTTTTTTATACTTTTATTGTAATGTAAAACTTCAATTAAAATATTAAAAAGGATTAGCATTCTGGTTTTTAAATTTTAGTTTTATTAAATTTCAATAACATTAAAATTACATACTGTAGTAGTTTGTGTTCATGTTGCTATTTAGAATTAGCATTTCTGTTTGCATCGCATTCAGAATCACTTGCACTAGTACTCTAATATATAAGAGCCATGGTGGCGCAGTGGTTAGAGTGCAGTACTGCAGGCGACTTCTGCTGATCACCGGCTGCCAGCAGTTTGGCAGATCGAATCTCACCAGGTTCAAGGTTGACTCAGCCTTCCATCCTTCCGAGGTCAGTAAAATGAGGACCCAGATTGTTGGGGGCAATATGCTGACTTTGTAAACCGCTTAGAGAGTGCTGTAAAGCACTATGAAGCGGTATATAAATCTAAGTGCTATTGCTATTGCTATTTATATACAGTACATGAAGGTAGAAATATTTAGGTTCCATAAACAATCATGTTAAGGTTATTTCTCTTTTTCTCTTTTTCTATGTCAACATATGGCCACTTCCCAATTCTACTTTTGAGAACATTTCTTTTTTATACTGGAAACAACACAGCAAAGATATTCATGAATAAACCAAGGCCAAAGCAGAGTGGCATTCAAAAAACATTTATATGGGGGAGGAGGATGAATAAAAATAGGATTCTTCTATTCTATTAACAACAATTTATGATTTAGTAAATTACTATTAATATAAAGGAAGACGGAGATAATTTTTGAGAATGAATTTGAACCAAAATTTAAAAAAATCAAAGAGATGAAATAAATAATATATAGTCCTGCCATTTTCCGTGTCAACATTTTCTAATCCTCTTATAAGTGAAGTTGGCATGGATAAGAGATATGATTATGCAGCTATATTCAATTCAGAAACAAGGATTCAAATTGCTATTGAAGGTGGAATATCACATTCTTAGTAAACAGAAGTACTATAATATAAACCACAATTAATACATTTGGGGTACCGTATTTATTTTAGTAACCTAACAGCAAATAGAAGAATTCTGCATTAATAGCATCATTTTGCATTATTAGAAACATATATAAGTTTAAAAGAACTGTCCTTTTTAGGAAAAATGAAATTTCAACATACCATATTTATTCTAAGACTTTATTATGAATAGTAGGAGAAGAATGCACCTTACTGGAAAGTTTAAAAGACTCTGAATTAGTGAATGTATTATTTTCTTTCTGTAATAAACAATGTTTTCAAGAAGGGACTGGATGGGTTTGCAGAAACTGAAATATACTTTGTGATTTTTATTTTTTGATATTTCAGATGCAAGTAAATTTCCCACATTCTTCTTCATCCCTCAGTCCTTCGGTCCTTATGAAATATATACATTGCACATACAGATTTACAAACAATCAAATCAGAAACGACATGATTGTTGTACTTCAAAACTAATATACTAGAATTTTGCAATTCCTAAGGCCTTGTCCCAAAGGTGCTTTTTCAAAAGGCAACATGACTTTGTTTTTCCTTGAAGACATTTCACTTCTCCCCCAAGAAAACATTTCTTGGAGGAGAAGTGAAACATCTTCAAGGAAAAAGAAAGTCCAGTTGCCTTTTGAAAAAACACCTTTGGGACAACCATGACCTGGATTACTGAAAATCTCCATAGACATCCTAAAGCATTATTTCTGAGAATGTTTTCCCTCATGTTTCATGAATACAGGGAAGAGAAGTATAAAGAAACACCATACATTTGCATTTTTGTTCTTATGTGTTTCTGACATTTAGGAATAAGCAATAGACAGGCATTGTCTTCTTATGACATGTTTGATTCCTTTTTTCTCTTTCTTTATCTCTTATTATTGTGAATTATATTATTACATATACTGGTAAATTTTGGAACAGTGGTCTTTTTTGCTTAAATCATTCTGTAGCCTAACAGCTGGATGACAGTAGCGTTTGAAAGGTACCCACGTACCGCTTGCATTCATGCACAAACAGTGACAGCAAGAAATTGTAACATTAACACATGTATGTTTGATGAGTTCATCAATAGCTCTTGCAGTTCCGGTATCATTTTTTTAAAAATGCCAATGACTTGAGGAGGAGATGTTAGTCCTCTGTATGACATTTCAGTACCAATGATTTCTATTTTAGCTCCAGTAAGTGTTTCTTTACAATTATTGATTGTGCTTTGAGAGGGCAGGAGGCCCTGTTACAGTAGAGTGAATTGTACTTTGAGTGAATTAGATGTATTCTTATTCAGGTAGTATATAAACAAATGACACTGGGAAGACACCTTTTCTGTGAGGGTATTGTTCAATTCTGCCATGCTGAAAAAATAAAAAAAAAGAAAGACTTTTAACAGAGGGGATGAACAGTGCACAATAATTAGAAGCTCCTTAAGAAGATATACATACTTATCAGTATTTCTGATCCCATCATTTTCCACATATTGGAAGAGGGATACATTAGGCAGGATGAGTCTGTACCTAACCGTTAAGAACACCTTTAATGCTTATCTTGAACTCCATTATACCTTTTCTTTTGTAGCAGACCAAGAATTCTGAATATGCCAGGCAACTAAATCTATTTACTATTTTTATTTTCCCACAATGGTCCCAATATAGCATTACTGTATTCTAAGGCATAACTGAAAGTTAATACAATGCTTGGAAGACTTTTTGAAAAGTTTGATGCCATCTAAAAATAGATGCTAAATACTTAGAATATTCCAGTGCCTGCTGGTGCCTGATATACACCCGTCATGCTATCCATTGCCAAAAACAGACCCAATGACTTAGTAGGAAAACTCTTATAGGCTCCTTCACAGAATCTTTGCCACAAACCTGAAGCTGGACTTATGGGTTACAGTTCTGTGCTTAGTGTTCTGTGCTTAGTAAGGAATTCCCAGTAATAATCATAGAGAATCAAATGACAACTTACCCACCAATTGGAGTCCTCTTGTCCTTCTACTATAATGATTTCTCCAGCTGTGAAAGTGAGTTCATCTTCATGATCAGCCTGACAGTCATAAAGGGCTCGGACACGATGCAAACAGGATGTATTCTGCCATAAGCAAACAGTATTAAGCTTAAGGGTATCGATACTGTATGTCACACAGAATTGCAATAGCTAATCATACAAATATAAGGCAAATAAAAAGAAGAAATGTTCAGAACAGGAGATATCTCTGGGGTTTTAAAGATAATTTATATATTTGTGCATGTGTCTCATGCATCCATATAGCCAAGCTGACTGGAATCAGTTTATGAAATGAAATCTCAATCATATTGTGAAGAAGACCTAAACATGTAAGATGAGACCATCACACAATGAATTTCCTAATTGCTAAATGTTTCAGTGCACATAATCATACACTGTGGCATTTCTATTTTTTAATTAAAATATTGAACAACCAACAGTTAATTGCCCTCAAAAGTTATCTGAATATGGGTTCATATATATTTAGACAGTATCTAGGCGGTTTTATTTCAGAAGAAGAAAGTTACCTTAGCCCATAAATGGGTATTCTACGCAAAAATAACCTCAGGATATTAAGTTTAAGAACCTACCATGTGTCCCCTTTTGGGCAGTGGTGGAGGAATGTCATCTGATGATTCAGAAGACCGGGAAGAAGTCCAGTGATTCTCTCTTGAGTTTTGGTTTGGCTCAGAAGGAATCTTCATTCCTTCTGAGGCAGCTGCAATGTAAAAAGATATGTCATTTTTGTATCATTTTTGGATGATCTGAGTGATTATGCAGAATGCATGTTGGTGTGTTTAATGCTGTGTAACTATTTATATCGTATATGCTTCCCATACAATATAGGACACATAGTGGATCACTTCTGAAATAGTGGATTCTTCTGAAAGGAGAAATGAAAACTTTATCCACTCCTGAGTTATAGAACCAGAATTGTTGATTGAACATCCTGATGCTCTTAACAGTTGCCGTATCATTGCTGAGTTCCTGAGAAGTATAAAGATATTGTTTCCTAACCACAGAAAATCATAACTTTCTTCCATTCTTCATTGATCAGATTCCTGCTTGTGTTCAGCTCTAGGCATATTTAAATAAAGATTGAGAGAAACTGGAGCAGATTCAAAGAAAGGGAGGGGGAGGGAGAGAGAGAGAGAGAGAGAGAATATATGAATGAATGAATGAATGAATGAATGAATGAATGAATGAATGAATGAATGAATGAATGAATGAATGTTGGGATGTGTTACAATGAGGCCCAGAAATGGACACTTGAAGCCTGACAGAGTGCAAGATTAAATTTTTAGTTATCCCATTTTATGGTAGACTTATTTGTCACAATGTGATGAACCTAATGCCAGTATCTTCAGGATAATGTGCACTGTAATATAAAGCTATAACTTTACATTTTCTGGAAGGGTCAGAGCCAGTGGTGGGTTGCTAGCGGCAGCGGGAGGCTCTGCCCACCCGCCCGGATGTCATCACGGACGATCTGCGCATGCGCAGAAGGTTCTGCACATGCGCAGAAGCGCCGCGTGCGAGTGAAGGAAGCGTGCATGCGCGTTCACAGTTCCGAACTGGTAGCGAAGGTAAGTGAAACCCACTACTGGTCAGAGCCCCCATTTATTCTTTCTCTCCAAAGTTTACTGCTTGTGCCAAAAAACAAACAAACCCCTGATACATGTAATGATGAGAAGACATCATTCTAGAAAAGTTTGAGACCATAAATCAATCCTAGTTGAAAACCAGTTTTGATGGCCCAAAATTGGGGAGCTGGCAGGAGAACTAATCCTGAAGAAGATGGGATGGAAACCAGTCCCATGAACCTCAAATAACCACAAGCTATTTAGGATGCTGGCAGCGATGGAATGTAATAAACTCGACTGGAGAAAGCAAGGACACACTTTGTGCTGGAGGATTTATTGTGGTTTTATTCAGATATTCATGGTGGCTTGCCCACCAGACTCTATACTGTAATGATTCAAAGGCATACATAATTTGCAGCCCATCCCTCCAGGGGAAAATTACATGCATCCAAACATCACAGGAAGTAGGACTACCATGTAGACTATCAACTGAAGGGAAAGGGCCATTAATGGATGAAGACTAAGGAGCAATTCAATAATTCTGAGCAAAACTGCTATGCTTATTCCCTCCTTTAACTTATATGAAGCAACCATGCATCCAAGCATGCATTACAGGGGTGGGTTCCTCCCGGTTCGGACCGGTTCTCCCGAACCGGTAGCGGCCCTCTGGTGATGTCAGTGCCGGTCGGTGCCGGTCCGTGGGGGCCGCCATCTTTTTAAAAAAAAAAATTTGAATTTTTTTTTCCTTCTGAGCATGCGCAGAAGCTGACTTCCGGCACTGTGCATGCGGCCGCCATCTTTTTTCGGCTTTGGTTTTTTTTCTGGATTTTTTGTTACTGCGCATGCATGCCCACGAGGTGTGCCCACGCGGCGCGGGAGGGAGCAAACCGGCAGCGAGGTAAGTTGGAACCAACCCCTGATGCATTAGAATAGGAGGTCAATATGCCATATTCCTATTAGCACCAATTTAGGACACAGATGTCTCCCTGTTTATCCCAGTGAAAAAGCAGCATGATTAATTGTACCTATCTCTGGGCAGATGCAAAAACTAACGAGTGCATGAAAGGGACAAGTGTATTTATAATTTGGAATCACTACTTATGTAAAACTGTAGCAGCTGGCCATTTCCTATTGACCTCTGAAGTTGATGTGCTACTGGAAACATAGGTTTTAATATGTATTGAGAGTGGACTCTTCCAACACTGAAGGAAATGACCAAGGAGAAACAGAGCAGCACTTTTCAGTGTCTTTAGAGATTTCACAAAGAAGAAAACAGTCTGTTCTTCTTAAATGTCCGAACTTGGAATAGTGATTTTGCTTAAGACAATTTTTGTCTGAAGGTGATAAAAAATGTCCAATTTGATAGTGAAACTATCTGTTTACCCAGACTCCACTGAACACACTCAAGAATAACTGTGCAGCCATTTGC
Source organism: Thermophis baileyi (assembly GCA_003457575.1). Classification (NCBI taxonomy): domain Eukaryota; kingdom Metazoa; phylum Chordata; class Lepidosauria; order Squamata; family Dipsadidae; genus Thermophis; species Thermophis baileyi. The sequence continues at coordinate 5,880,646 of QLTV01003132.1, read as the reverse complement.
CAAGATTGCTTTAACTTGGATTGTTGTATAGAGCATGGGTACAACTTCATAGCCAAAATGGCTTCTCTCAAATCTATAGAGCCATAGTAGTATGTTATAAAAGGTGTCACTTCCATCACAGATTAGGAAGTGTCATCCCCTAGACCAGTGTTTCTCAATCTTGGCAATTTTATGTGGATCAATTGCCAGAACTCCCAGCTGAAGTCCACATGTCTTAAAGTTGCTAAGGTTAAGAAATATAGCTGTACACCATAATCTCAGTGTCCTCATGGCTGATGGGCCTCAAGAGATATTATAGTGATTGTTTTGCTTTTATTGTTTCTGGAAATGCTAGTTTTATTTCTTGTCATCACACAAGAAATAAAAAGTGTTTATTATGACTGAACAGAAGTCAGATTTGAAGTGCAAAATGTGTTTTAGAAGGAATATGTAGCATCTGTCAAAATACTTTAAAGCAGTTAGGAATAACTTGATATGGCAGTAACCACTTTATCCCAGGAAAAAAAATGTTCTTTGATGTGTTCCACCTGTAACTACTCAATTTCCAAATCAGAGATTTTGATCAAAATTAGCTATCAAATAAATAGTTTATTATTATTTTAGGATAAACTGTGAAGTAGGTGACTTTCTGTGTTTAAATAATGTGATGAATATTTCTGAAGTTGTATGGGAAAACTTTTCCCTATTAATTTCTACATGCTATCCATGCAAAGTTTATAGCACTCATATAATTGCACTTTCTGTAGCACTACTTTTCATTATGATAAAACTTGAAAAAGTATTTTTTTCCCATCTTCCTCCCCCGCCCAACTATTGCAGGCAGTTATGTAGGTTGACTTTCTTCACAACTGAAATGCCTCCTTGAAGAAAGAGATATCAATTCTCAGTTACAAATAAATAGTATATTTAAAAGAAATTATCTTACCTTGCTGCCAGGAATCTTCAGAGAGTTCAGATGGCTGAGAACTGAGGGGGAAAATGCAGGTGGAGAGGAAGAGGGAGAGGAAAATTATATACATGCATGCATACATATATACATACATATTGTGTGTGTGTGTGTGTGTGTGTGTGTGTATGTAATGTATATGTATATATAGATGAATAATCCAGTAGCAAGTAGTTACTTGCTACTGAACGTGTCTAAATGATAGCCTCTGTGTAGATATTCCCAGTCTAGTGCAAAGTAGCTTAAATTTCCATTCACAAAATACCCTTAAGAGATTTCCACAGTCCCAGCTATTCCCAACTGCTGGCTGATAAAGAAAAGAAGAACAGTGATAATGATTATTTTGGCCAGAGTAGCTTTTATATTCCCATTACCAACCACCTCACATGCAATCAACGTAAGAACCTCTTAGATGCTATTCAAAATCAAGATGTACCCTCAGAGTAAATCCAGCTTCAGACAGGTAGCATTTTTAATTCAGTTCTGCAAATTATGTGTACACAATTACCTCAAACTCCTAGGAGAAGCTCCTTCTGGAGAGCAGCGCCTTGGAAGTGAGAAAGATCTAGAATCTACCGTAACAAAAAACAGAATCAAAGCTATTTTTCCTCTGTTATGAAGCAAACTTTAATGATTTCGAAACATAGTAAAACCAGTGTCAAAAGCATAATGGATCAGTTACTGAATCAGTATAAAGCCACTTCATATATCTCTTTATTTTAGGCTTTCTCTATTGCACAACAGTAAATTTTCCACTTGTAAGTGGTTCAGTAGGCTCTCTTACCATCAGAAGGACTGTGATTCAGTGGCGTCGAGGGGAGAGGCTCTGAAGAGGTCCGCTTATGCCTGATGGTCAGAGGTGGAGGCACAGCTCTTTTAGTTGCTGTATCTACAGGATAGACAGAGTTGCTGGTGGGGGGTAATGGCGGAGGGAAGCTGGGGGCTGAGAAAGAAATTCAATTACAGAAATCTTAATACACTGTAAAAAGCAAATAAGGAGAATAATCATATCCTCAGATTCATCTATTGTATTTATATTAAAGCATAAGTGTGTTGTTTTACACAGATTGCATTAAATATTAAAATAGATTAGTACTTTTACTAAAATTAACATTTAAAAAAATTGATACAATTCCAAGACTAATATACAAAGGTGTACCAAAAACACCGTCTTACCTCTGGGTGCATTGCGTGGTGGCAGTGGAGGGCCTGAACAGGCATAAGTTGGAGGAGATGCCGTTTCAGCAGATCTAGAGGCATGTGGTGTAGCATATAAGTCATGGCATTTGTCCTGGGATGCTGGACTGGTTCCTCTGAAAAAGTCGGCTGGATTCTTCCATGACTGAGAGGCTGGCCCAGGAAGATTGTAGCAGCTTTGTGGGCGATGAAAGCGATCTTTTTTCACCAGACAGGGCTGAAACATACAAGTAGACTATATTACTGGAAAAGTGAAGTTAAAGATAGTTTTCATTATATTCATATATTTGTATCAGCCGAGGTGGCGCAGTGGTTAGAATGCAGTACTGCAGGCTACCTCTGCTGACTGCTGGCTGCCAGCAGGTTAGCAGTTCGAATCTCACCAGGCTGCAGGTTGACTCAGCCTTCCATCCTTCCGAGGTGGGTAAAATGAGGACCCCGATTGTTGGGGGCAATATGCTGACTCTGTAAACCGCTTAGAGAGGGCTGTAAAGCACTGTAAAGCGGTATATAAGTCTAAGTGCTATTGCTATCCTATTTGGGACCATTATATTAGGAAAAACATCCTCTTTAAAATGGTGGCCTTAAATATATAGTAACAGGTAGTCTATCTGGAGCACAACATTTGGATGAAAATCTGTGAATGGCCACTTAACCACCAAATGAAATATGCTCAAGGCCAGTGGTGGGTTGCTGCCGGTTCGGACCAATTCTTTAGAACCGGTAGCTTTGACTCCAAGCCGAGAGAGAACTGGTTCTCTGTATCCATGAAAGTGGGCCCGCCCGCCCGCCCCTGGGTTATACTGACCTTTATCACTGCTTCCGAAGCCCAGCTGGTCAGGGGCGGCAGATTGATTTTTTTAAGTACTGAGCATGCGCAGAGGATCATGTCCGGGAAGGGACGCATGCGCGTGAGCAAAGCGAGCACGCGTGCGCAAAACGTGCACTTCCATCGCGATGCAAACCGGTGGGGAAGGTAAGTAGAACCCACCCCTGCTCAAGGCCTCTGATATTCAACGACATAAACATAATGCAAGACTGTGTCCTTGGAATATCAAAATAGTCTAAGAAATTAGGCAGGACCTCACTGATTTTATAATTCAGTGACTGTGATAAATATCTATGTAGTTTTCATGGAATTGGTATCAGAATATATATCCAATAAAAACCTGTTAATAGGGTGCCAAATCTATACCATACCAATTAAATAATAATTAATACTTACACATTTCAGCCTGACCAGAAGTGACGAGATCTTACCTTTTCATCCAATTCATCATCACTTTCAAACATCTGCTCTTGGCCTGGCTGCCACTCATATTCAACATGGGCACGTATATTGAACTGATTTTTTTCAGCCTTCAATAGCTGGAAGATACAGAACACCCCATCTCTGCTCATGATCATTTTGTGCAGGGAAAGTTCCTAGCATTTTTAACCCCATTGGACTAACAGCTGTTTTCTTTGGTGTTTGGGAACTTTCAATGGAAATTAGGAAGTCGCAAGAAAAAAAAGGGAAGGAATTTTAGATATGTAATCACACTACTATAAAATACTGTGCTATGAACTCAGAGTAATCTTACATAGAACAATTGTTCTGCTTTTAATTCAGTTTTAATTCAGTTCAGGGGAAGAGAAGGTGTTTAGAAATTTCAAGAAGAAATTCACAGAAATTCTCAAGGTGATTTTTATTTTGCATTTGTTAGATAAAATACGGTCAAAGGATATAAGTGAATACCCTTTCAATCATCTATCAGTGGTGCAGACTTCCTTCCTTCCTGTTCCATTCAGTCCCAAAGGTAGACATCATAAGTGAACTCCTTCCACTGAGCTTTTTCAGATGATATGGGCAGACAGAAAACTATAGCTGTATTCCTAGCAGAAGTATTTTCTATCACTTCCAGCTCCATTGCTTAGGCCAGTATGTTTTAGCCTCAGCAACTTTAAGATGTGTGGATGTAAACTCCCACAATTCTCTAATGCAGTGGTTCTCAACCTTTCTAATGCCGCGACCCCCCTGTGACCCCCCCCGCCACCCGTGACCCCCTGCACCCCCCCCCCGCCACTGTGACCCCCCTGCGAGGGGGGTGAGGTGACAAACGGGGCGTGGCACCAGGGGTGAAATGCTCCTGGTTCGGGCTTGCCTGTGGGTCGCCGGACAGCTGATAGCGACGGAAGCAGGAGACTTCGCGCGGACGCTGCCATTTGGGTTCTTTTACCCTCTGCGGATGCACAAAGCATTCTGCACATGCGCAGAGGGTAAAAGAACCCAAATGGCAGTGTCCGGGCAGGTGGGCGAAGTCTCCCACTTCTGTTGCTACCGGCTATCCGGCGACCCACAAGCACGGCCGAACCGGGAGCATTTCACCCCTGCAGTGACGGTAGCACCAAGATGGCAGGCTAACGCGCACGGCGACCCCTGTGAAATGGTCGTTCGACCCCCAAAGGGGTCGCAACCCACAGGTTGAGAACCGCTGCTCTAATGCCTAGGGAATTCAGAGAGCTGAAATCCACACATTTTAAGGATGGTGAGGTTGAGAAACTCTGGCTTAGGCAATATCACTTTGTGGCACTCCAGAGATGTGATTTCTCAATTGCCCCTTTTACGACAGCATCCCGTCATATTTCATTGGCCCTGATTCTGCTTGTCTTTCAAAATACATTGAAGATTTGGCTTTTTCCCCAGACATTGAGTTAGGGCATGTTTAAAAATAATTCTCAAATACTCAAAAACTAAACTAAACCAGAACAAAAACTGAAAAATCTCACAGGAAAAAATAGTTTTTGAAATCACAAGACCAACTTCAGCACAGGATGAATTCAGGGCTGAGGACTGAATATTTTGAGATTTCAACTACATTATTTCTGATCTATGAAAACCTACCTATTATAGCTGATTTTTAAAAAATGGGGAGGGGGAGCTGCATCTGATATTGGGCTTGCATCTAAACCATGGCATTTCAGTCCTTTCCTTAATTTTATGAACAAAATTATGACATGTAAGAAGCAGGGGTGGGTTCTAACTTACCTCGCTGCCGGTTCGCTTCCTCCCGCGCCGCTCGCACGCGCATGCGCAGTGCCAAAAAATACAATTTTTTTTTTAAAAAAAGCCAAAAACCAGATGGCAACGCATGCGCAGTGCCAGAAACTTGGCTTCTGCGCATGCGCAGAAGACAAAAAAATAAAAAAATTCCAAAAAAAATCCCCCCCAAAAAAATTTCCAAAAAAAAGATGGCGCCGTCCACGGACCGGCACCAACTGAACCGGCTCCATGACATCACCAGCGGGTTGCTACCGGTTCAGGTGAACCAGTCCGAACCGGGAGGAACCCACCTCTGGTTCAGGTGAACCGGTCCGAACCGGGAGGAACCCACCTCTGGTAATAAGGCATTTCATGGTTTGCCTGTGATTAAGAAATCTTAGTAGAGATTCCTTCATGCCTGAAGTTACCAGACACCTAGCAAGAGGAGAATATGTCCTCTTTTTGTCTTTATGTTCTTTGTCCTTTATATATTTTTCTGTGTGTCTCTATGTGAATACACGTCTAACGTTTCATTAATTCAAAAGAAAATAGAAACACATTCTCTAGATTTTTGTTTGCAAGTGAGTAGAATCTGTTACTCTATCCTCTTTATACAATGATCAGGCACATAAATCATACAAAAACAGAAACACTTTAATATATTGAATCATAATTCAATCAGTTGTGATTATGATTCAATATATTTCAGCTTTTATTTTTACTTAACATGGTTCTGCTCTTATAATTTACAACTAAGTGCTATGCTAAATAAAACTGAACACTTATTAGAGAAGAGATTATGATAAAAGCTGCAGAAAATAGGCACATATACAGCAGAGCTATAATAGTTTCAACATTGTATTTTGAAAACATACTGCCTATTGCTATGTCTGGAGCACATTATCCAGACACCTCTTGTCAAGGCCTTAGGACAGTGGTTCTCAACCTTCCTAATGCCGCGACTCCCGTCCCGCCACCGCGACCCCCTCCCCGCCCCCTCCCCGCACGCGATGAGGTGACAAAGGGGGTGTGGCACCAAGATGGCGGGCTAGCGCGCGCTTAGGCGACCCCTGTGAAAGGGTCGTTCGACCCCCAAAGGGGTCATGACCCACAGGTTGAGAACCACTGCCTTAGGACAATGTTAGATATTTGTGTTGAACCTGCTGTTGCTTACCAGATCTTCACATGTAGTGTGATTCAGTAGCCTAGCAATATCAAGGGCTGTCTCTCCAGCTTCATTAGCTGTGGGAAAATATCAGATGTCATTTGAAGTTTGTGGCTACAGTATATGGATGTATTAATATTTCCAGTTTGAAACTCTTTTTTCTAACAAAGGGTTGTTAGAAACTTTGAGCATGGCTCAAATATTACTTTTTTACCATCATCTATATGCAAAGCAAGAACAGCAGCATAACACTTCAGGTAGGTAAATATGGCAGCCACAAACATGCAATCCAAGCCCTGCCCATTTTCCCATGCATTATGCTCACAAAAAGGTTGGGGCTTCAATCACATGGATGTGGCCACCATATTAACTTTTTGACCCCCCCCCTCCCTGGAGAGATCCCTGAGAGAGATTGCAAAAGACAAGAAAACAATATATAAAACACTGACGCAATGCTCTGACAATTGCCTCATCTAGAGCCTCTGTAAAAAGCATTTTAAAAAAAGATTTTCTTCTCTGGATTAAGCAGGTGATGTGGAAGAAATCAGGAAGTATGAGCAAAGTTCTCCTAACAGGAAAATATGTGGTGTAGGAAAATTCATGTTTGAGCATACCTCATCCTGGGGACTAAGCCATATTGAAACACTACACTACTGTATGGTTTTGATGATTCAGGTGAAATGAAGAACAGTGTACAAAATGTCAGTATTAGGCATTATGTTAACTCAGAGTATTGTGATGGAAATATTTTTTACTTTCTTTTGTTTTTAATTAACCTTTGCTATGTTAGAATAAGACCTCTGGTGCCTAAAGGTTGTTGGAAATAAACCAATTGGACTGCAGTATATGAAGTTGCTCTGTTTTAAACACAATTTTTTAAAATATTAATTCTTAAGTGATTCTCCAAGTTACATATAGAAACAATTAACGTAACAGCTAATGCTATGTAAATTTAAATATTGTGTACAATAAGATACAAAATATGCAATGAAAGCTGCTCTATTGTTTTCACAACTACAGGCATTATATTAGAGAAGGATCTGCGTCATGTGAGAATAAGATCTCTCCAAAATGACTGGTTGGGGTTGATACTATGGTGTTAAAAATGTCCTAATGTTTTTCTTAAGTAGAAGAAAAACCAAAATCTAATTGTTATATCTACAGTTACATGATTCCTTGCCAGCTCATGGAAGCCATAATTAGAAGGTCAGCTAGACTATAGACTAGACTAGACTAGAAGAATAGAATAGAATAGAATAGAATAGAATAGAATAGAATAGAATAGAATAGAATAGAATAGAATAGAATAGAATAGAATAGAATTTTTTATTGGCCAAGTGTGATTGGACACACAAGGAATTTGTCTTGTTGCATATGCTCTCAGTGTACATAAAAGAAAAGATAAGTTTGTCAAGAATCATAAGGTACAACACTTAATGATAGTCCGGGTACAAATAAGCAATCAAATCATAGTAGGAACCAGTCAATATAAATTGTAAGGCTACAAGCAACAAAGTTACAGTCATAAAGTCATTTGTGGGAGGAGATGGGTGATGGGAACGATGAGAAGCTTATGAACATACTGTTAGTTTAACTATGGTTAATCTATATTAGACATGAAACCTTCTAATTTCTTTCTACAGTTGCATCAAAGAAGGAAAGGGGACATGAATTGCTCATGACTGTAGAGAAGATAGATTTGTTTTATCGCAATAAATAGCAAAATGTAGTGAAACTGTAAGCTTCTGATAAATGAATGTATTAAGAGCAAAATATTAAAGTGCTATGCTCCAGCAGTAAAGTATGCCAAGCCAGCATAAAATTTGCTGCACTCATTGCCAATTTCTATTCTGCCACAGAAGGAGGCTGCAACTGGTCCTGTCACTATTGATTTAATGTGGCCTGTTAAGGCATGTGATTGGTGAATTTCCCTGGCTTTGTTTCCTATCTCACTAACCATTGCCTCTGGAGAGAGAGAAAAAAATCACCAGTTACTCTGCCTGCAAGGACTGTAGTTGTCAGGGCTGGAAACAAAAGAGCCTGAAGCCAGATAGGACCATCATCAAACTCCTATGCAGATGCCTTCTACATCTGAGATCATAAAATGAATGGGACATTGTCCAAAACCAAGTAAAGGCAGGATAAAAAGATGCAGGACTTCAACCCCCATATCTGATGTGTATTAGCTACTACATATAAAGTAGCTGATTTTCTTTGTTAATCAGGACTATTTTCTTATCAATTATAAAAGCAGTTTGCCTATTCAAGCTTTGTCCTTGGCTCTTGTGCTTATGCTCCTGAGTGTAGGTTTTTGTTACTAGAGTGAGATTTGCTGCCTTGCCCTGGGTAAATAGCTGGCACCTATTGGCTTAGACGAGTGTACGCAGATGCCTGGGACAGCATGTTTAGCCACCAATCAAATTACTAACTGTTGCGTTTGACAGATATGAACATACACCTAAAACAACATGTCCAGTCACTGCAGAATGTTGTTCTCTTCCATGGTTCTATGGAATTTAGTAATTATGGTTCTATGGAATTTAGTAATTATTTTTAATTAAGAGCACTTGCCTATAAAGTTGCCAAGAGTTGGACACGACTGAATGGGTAAAACTAACTATTCTTAAATGGCTTGCAGTTAAATACTGTCCTGAAAAAGACTAAGCCAATGCAGTAACATTAATGGGAATGGGTTAAATATTCAGGTATGCAGTATTAAAATAAAATTTACAGTGATACAAATATTCAAGTATGTTTTCTTAAACTGAACTTTCATCCATTATTACTAGGCAAACCTAAAATTAAAAAAAAAACTACAGAAGATATAGAGAAAGGAAAAAGAAAAGAAAGGTCATGTGATCAGCTTTTGTGACCATCTGACAAGCAAAGCAAACTATAGTGAAATAGACTGACATTTCGCACCCTAATTTTATTTCATGATCACTTACTAATTGTGATGTTGGCTTTTGCTCGCAGAAGGAGTTTTATGCATTCAGGTTTATTATGAAGGCTACAATAATGAAGGGGAGTATTTCCCTTAGATGTCTGTTTCAGCAGGCTCCCGCTAGAAGAGAAATATTATTCATCAAACAAAAATCCTCCACTTATGGAACCATGATTATTTATTAATTGATTGATCAAATTTATTTGGGATACATACATCTCACTGATCAAGGTGACTCTGAGTGGCTTATAACAATATAAAACACACAAACATTCAACGATTATAAATATAAAAATGGATTAAAGTTACAAAAATTAAAACAACCTAAAAACAAGGATTTGGTGGAGAGAGGTAAGGGTGCCTTCTCTATTAGTTCACCAGCCACCTCCAGCCAACAGCTTCTCCTTCAGGATCCCATGCCAACTGGCAGAACCAGGTTTTAAGGCTTTTCCTGAAAGCTAAAAGAGAGGGGCAGATCTTATCTCCTGTGGCAAGATGTTCTAAAGGGCAGGAGCTGTGGCAGAAAAGACTCTTCTCCTGATCCCACCAGCCAAAATTCCTTGATTGATGGGATCTGCCCCTTCTGCTAGCATGAGTGGAGCGGCCCATTCCCATTGGGGAAAGATGGTTCTACAGTTATCTTAGACCCATGCAATAAAGAGTTTTAAAGGTAGTAACCACCTTAAATTGCACCCAGAAGCATACTGGCAGGCAGTGCAATTTGTGTAACAGTGGTGTTACCTATGCCACCATAGGGGCCTCCAAAACTGTCTGCGCTGTTCCATTCTGGACCAATTGTGGTTTCTGAATACTTGAATACTCTTCAAGCATAGCCCCATGTAGAGCGTGTTGGCAATAATCCAAACGGGAGATGACTGAATGCAGGACCTCGCAGTCCAGAAAAGGGCACAATTGATGTACCACACAATGTTGTGTGAAGACTCTCCTAGCCATGACTGACACCTGCTTTTTGAGTCTAGGAGTCATGAGTCTAGGAAAAACCCCAAGTTGTGCATCAAGTCTATCTGTGGTAGTACCATCCTATCCAGAACTAAAGATGATAAATGTCTGGATCCTAAGGCTCCATATACCCACAGCCACTCCATCTTATCAGGGTTCAGTTGAAGCATCTCCCATCCAGGCCCCCACAGCCTCGAGGCACCCCAAAAGGGCAGCCACAGCATAATTTGGGTCACCAGAGGTGGAGATGTAAAGCTGCGTATCAGCATGTTGATGATATCTCACCCCATAGTGTCTGATGATCTCTCCTATATGGGGTATGTCAACTTTTTGTTCTACCAGAATGAAGAAACCTCAGAGCTAATATCTCAGAATCTATTAGTACACTCACTTTATTTGGCATGCATGTGAAAAACACGAGAACATTTGCTACTTGCTAAATCTGTTAGGCCTATCAAATCAACTCACCTGTTCTGCACCAGAAAATCTACAATATGCAAAGAGGTTCGGTCACTAACTAGGACTGCCAGATGAAGAAGTGTCTCTCTAGGTTCCTTTGAAACAAGAAAGAAAAACAAGCTGATTATTTAGAAAAATAGATTGCCATGATATTTCATGGGGAACTAGCATCATAGGAATGATTTCTTCAATTTTTGCTAATTTACAATAGAAAAAAAGTCAGAATAAACTTTATGGAATTACTTGCCTAAATTTAGATTACAAATTGGTCTCTGATCCCAGTGCAACTGAACAACTATGGATGGTTAATAGTGTCAGGGTTCCAAGTAACACCCCCAACGCAAGAAGACTCCAAGGCTAGAAGTTCCTCAAAGTTCCATTTATTAGAGATGTCATATTGGCACATCTGGGAAAACCCGAATCTGAAACCTTCCAGGTTTTCCCCACCCAAAAGAAAGCCCAAGTCCCTTCCCCTGCACCCACATGTCCATCACATCGTCCAATCAATGCACCATCCCAACTGGAGATTCCTCCCAGTCATGCCACTCCAGGTGCAGGCTGAATGTCCTTGACTCTCAGAGAAAGGAATGTTATTATGGCTAGATATCCCTGCAACTCCATGCAATCCCCCCTCCCAGTTTCCCACAGCACTATGTGTGGCAGCCCTGAAGATCCAAAGAAAAAGATGGCCTCCAGGGCTGACAAATAGTTTACTGGAGAATCAGGAAGGGCTGCTTAATCCTATCTATGAAATTAATTCCTCCCAACTGTTCCCACGGTCAGTATCTATTTTTCAAAATGACTTTTTGGTGTTAATATTAAAAAGTCCCCTCAGGTGGAAACAGAATCACAGAACTTCCTGCAGCAATTGTGAAAACTTATTATTTAGGCCAGGGGTCTCCAACCTTGGCAACTTTAAGACTTGTGGACTTCAACTCCCAGAATTCCTCAGCAAGCTGGCTGAGGAATTCTGGGAGTTGAAGTCCACAAGTCTTAAAGTTGCCAAGGTTGGAGACCCCTGATTTAGGCTATAGCGGAAGAGTGCTCGAACGTTTACATACTATTATTGGTTTTTAAAAAAGGGTTATTTGTTTATTTTATTAATTACATTTAAGAGAAAATGTAGGGCGCTGACAAAATGAGCGGACAACAGAGGCAGTGGTGGAAATAAATATGTCAGCATCATCATAATCATCATCATCATGGCGTGCATAAGCGCACCAATGTGCCTACCGTCCCTGTCCTAATGTCTCCATGTATGCGTAACCATCTCATGTATTCATAACCATGTTTATACATTTTATGTATTCACAATCATGCTTATACTTTTTCTGTAATCTTATATATGCTTGACAAAATAAATAAACAAACAAATAAATAAAATTAAATAAATAAATAAATAAATAAATAAAATCCTTCATGGTGGCCTCCGAATGAGTGGGAAAACAGAACCTATCAGCACTACTGACAACAGGAATAACAATCCAACACATCTTGAGAACACCAAATTTTAGAAAATGTATGTATAGTTGTAAGTTTTTCCCCACTGACATTCGGTGGGTTTTGACTCAGAAGAAGGAAAGGGAAGTTAATGAGTTTTTTTTATTGAGCAAGCCACAGCTCTGAAGAAAAAGACCAGAACATTAATGCTGAGTCACTTTAGGCCAATTATCTTTTCTACCACATAGTTCAAAAAACAATGTTTTCTTATAATCTTCAATAAAAAGAGTAAATTGCATGTTCCACATTTTGGTATTAATGTATCATCTCTGCTAAAGTGTCCGTATATCCCTCAGCTTTTAACAGGAAGAAGTCTCACCTGGCTAAATTCCAAAACAGGCTCACTTAAATCCATTTTTTCTGCATATGCTTGAAGCAAAATAAATATATCCGTCTCTTTGACAGCATTCTCCAAATTCTTGAGCTTGGCAACTGGACTCCTCATGATCCTTGGAACAACATACTTCCTATCAACATACTTCGAAATTATGAAATGTTTCCGATGAGTCCTATAATGGCACACAGGAAGACAGAAACTACAGATTTAAAAGGTGCACGATAATGATCCGCTAGCAGAAACAATGAACTCTTTCCATTAAGCAGAGAAGTGCAAATCATAAGGCTCTGAAAGAAGGAGAAACCGGAAGAAAGACTACCAGTTCCATTGTTCCCTACTTAACAGATTACCTTTTAGGGTAGGAAAAAAGGAAATTATTTGTTTGTTTGTTTGTTTATTAGATTTATTTGCTGCCCATCTTACCATGGGGCTACTCTGGCCAACTTACAACAGTAAAACAGAAAAGAAAAATATTACATAAAAAATGTAAAGATAACAAAAGCAAAGCAATGAAAAAATAAGCAATGGAAGTAAAAAAAATACGAATTAAAAAGATGGACGGAGGGGGAGTAGGAAGCATGGGGGGAGGGGCCATCTAATTAGTCCAGTAGCCACCTATAAATTACTTAAATAATAAATAACTTTGTGTTGAAATTGGTCTTGCAATTTCTCAAATATTTCTTTTCCCCATGCAAAATACAGTGGCACCTTGGTACTTGTCCAGGATTCGTTCCGGGAGGTGCGACGAATACTAAAAACAACGGGTACTGAGCAAACCACGTGACTTATCACATGATCCTTTAGTTCAGCTGGAAGGAGTAGTGAGTAGTAATAGTAGCCACTTGTTCAACTGATATTCTGAGCGTTTTAAACTTTGTTTTATGGAATTGTGATAATTCTGTCCCTTCTCTCCCAATCCCCTTCTCATGATCATAAAAAAATCAATGTTCCTTACATTGCACTGTCCTTAGTTGGCTTTGAAGATGAATTGGGAAGGTTGGCTTCTACTATGTCATTAAATCGTGAGTTTCCAATATTTTTAGCCAACTGCAAAAAGAAATAAGAATATAACACAGATTTTATAACATAGTGAAACATCAAATCTATTCCGATGCTAAATTTGTGAAAGAATGGTGATGAAACGCCATAAGAGACGTCTAGAGCGACACTGGAGATCCAGTAAATCCGAATCTGACCGAACACTTCTAAGAGCCTTTATTAGGACTTATTTAGTGGCGATATGGGCGGCAAAACGCTTGCATTTTTCCGCTCGTATTGCATCTGCTGATGCACGCCCAGCCGCCCTGTTCAAGGTAACTCGTTCCCTCCTTAACATAGGGGGAAAGGAGGAACCTTTGCAGGGGAGAGCTGAGGAATTTGTACAGTATTTGGCGGATAAAGTCGCTCAGATTCGGATGGACCTGGACTCTGA
>QLTV01003132.1:5826339-5845298 GCA_003457575.1 Thermophis baileyi | reverse complement strand
CAACCAAGAAATTACAAGACGCTTGCTCCTGGGGAGGAAAGCTATGGCAAATCTAGACAGCATACTAAAAAGCAGAGACATTACCCTGCCAACAAAAGTGCGTATAGTCAAGGCTATGGTTTTGCCAGTTGCAATGTATGGCTGTGAAAGTTGAGTTTTTTGTACTATGGTGCTGGAGAAGACTCCTGCGAGTCCGTTGGACTGCAAGGTGATCAACCTGCTCAGTCCTAGAGGAGATCAACCCTGACTGTTCTTTAGAAGGCCAGATCCTGAAGATGAAACTCAAATACTTTGGCCACCTAATGAGAAGGAAGGACTCACTGGAGAAGAGCCTAATGCTGGAAAAGACTGAGGGCAAAAGAACAAGGGGACGACAGAGAATGAGATGGCTGGATGGAGTCACTGAAGCAATCGGCATGAGCTTAAATGGACTCCAGGGGATGGTAGAGGACAGGAAGGCCTGGAGGAACGTTGTTCATGGGGTCGCGATGGTTCGGACATGACTTCGCAACTAACAACAACAACAACTATACTATACTATACTATACTATACTATACTATACTATACTATACTATACTATACTATACTATACTATACTATACTATACTATACTATACTATACTATACTATACTATACTATACTATACTATACTATACTATACTATACTATACTATACTATACTATCTTTATTGTTAAGATGGTCAGTTAAGAACACAGGGGAAAAGGGAAATTTGTAATCTTGTTCAGTTTTGTAAACTGTTGTCACTTATTGATATAGTATTAAGTGTAATTGGATAAATGCGTATACAGTATGAGCTTGATGCACTACAATAGTGATTATAATTTATGTAATAAGTCTACCTCTTATAAATATGAGATGAGAAGCATTCAGCCACATGGTCTGTGGGTTCTACCATACTTTAAATGTAAAGTTGCCATAATTAGACAATGGCAAACTCATGAAGACATGGCAGAAGGTAGTAAGCAGTTATTAATTCACATTTCTGTTGCTATTAGGACATAAGGAAAACCCTGATATTCACATCCAGCAGCATTGGATATGCTACTTCCTTTCTCTTTCTCTCTATTGTTCCAACATCTAATCTTCAGACTGGTTTCCCAGCATCTTTGGGTGTTCCCATTCACAAGTATCAAATTCCATCTCATGTTGCTAAATTATCCATTCAGTGAAACAATTGAAATAAATGAGAATTGCCTGCCTGCAGTGACAAGCCCCCATTGCAACATCATTGGATTGCAAGGAAGCTCATCAAAATTAGACTGCACTTTCTTTTAATAATTCCATTATTTCTGCCACACAGGATTGCTTTATATAGGCATATTGCAAGAAATACAGCCTACCAGCTGCTCTGTTTAAAATGAGAGTTAATACAATATACCAATGTATAGTCTTGCAAGTGGTATAAGTAGATGTTTAAAATGTCACTTTTCATTGCCCTGTAGTAGATGACTACAAATACTCTGTTTGATTAATTGAGATCATGCAGGTCTGAAAAGAAACTTAAGTTTAAAAATAAGTTTAATTTGTTAATATAATAGTTTCTCTGAGAATGTCCATTCTTTAATCAGTTTCTCAGCCCAATTGTATGCCTTAAAAAAATGAACTTGATCCCTTGACATTTTCAAATTATCCATAGAAAAACATCTTGAGTTGGTTTTATCTGCTTATTTAGAAATTACGTAATTTTTCCTATCACTTCCTCACAAATGAAATCAATAATACCACAGTTTTGGAACAGATTGTATTCCTCAGAAAATAAGAATATTGTCCACAACTGCCCAAAATAATTATCAGAAAAGTAGTCTGTGTAAAAGGGGGCTTTGCAAGAAAATAACGACTTCAGCAACAGAGTGGTCAATGCCTGGAATACACTATCAGACTCTATGGTTTCTTCCCCAAATCCCCAAAACTTTAACCTTAGACTGTCTACTGTTGACCTCACCCCATTCCTAAGAGGTCTGTAAGGGGCATGCATAAGCGCACCAACGTGCCTACTGTCCCTGTCCTAATGTTCCCATGTACTCAAAATCGTCTCATGCATACATGTTTATACTTTTACTGTAATCTTATATATGCTTGACAAAATAATAAAATTAAAAATTAAAAAATAAATAAACTTCAGGATCAGGAATTTGAGCACGTATGATTGTCATTGTCATATTGTCATGAGTGAAATAGAATGAAAAGAGCTGTCCCTAATAAAGAGTGTGAGCTGGATCCTACAACATAGGAAAGCAATTATTGAAACTACAGGGTGATTCTTTTAGAGACCATGGAATCACATTTTGAAAATCCACAAGCAGATGACTTGCTTTAATACGCATTCTACAATCTATTTCCAGCATCAACTCACCCCTTTGAAATCTCCCTTGATCAGTGAATCCAGAGAAAACTGAATATTGTGATAGAGGCTCAGCAACTGAAAAACAAAGTTTATTATGTAGTTGGCATGTAATAAGTGCTCTTTCCTAATTAAAGAAGAAGATATTGAAAATTGTTGTAATAACTTACATTAAAGTATGCAGTGGGCTAAAATATAATATGGGCTATTATGTGGAATGCTTTCAGACAGCCGATGTTTATAGACATTAAGAAGAGTCAAGACTAGCAAGCAGCTGTTCTCTTATAATGTCTGGTCCCCATAGTTGTATTTATGAGGCAGGGCAGGTGATATAAGAACCTCCCCTAAAAGCAATCAGATTCAGCAGTACTGCAGGAATTAAAAAACAAGGATAAAAACAGGCAATGCCAGTCCCAGAGCAGTGTACAGGTCAGGGGTGGGTTCTAACTTACCTCACTTCCGGTTCGCTTCCTCCCATGCCGCTTGGGCGCGCCTCATGGGCGCGCGTGCGCAAAGCGCGCACACGCATGCACAGTGCCAAAAAATAACCCCCCAAAAAAGCCAAAAACAAGATGGCGACGCATGCGCAGTGCCAGAAACTCGGCTTCTGCGCATGTGCAGAAGAAAAAAAAATTAAAAAAAATTCCAAAAAAAAGATGGCGGCGTCCACGGACCGGCACCGACCGAACCGGCTCCGTGACGTCACTGTGACATCACCAGCGGGTTGCTACCGGTTCGGGCGAACCGGTCCAAACCGTGAGGAACCCACCTCTGGTACAGGTAGTTCTTGACTTACAACAATTCATTTAGTGACCATTCAAAATTACAATGGCACTGAAAAAATTTTTTCATACTTACGACCTTTCTAGTGTAGGAAGTTAGCACCCACCCCTCTCCTAGGAAAATAAGATATTTTAGGAAATATTAAAAGGGCAGAATATTTCCCCTAAAAGGGAGGCAGAAACTCAGCCCCCCCCCCACCTTTGTCAATGGGCCATTAAGGCCTGGGCCAGTCTATTCTACATAACAAAGATCTACCTCCTTCAGGCAGAGCCATAGTAGGAATTGCCCAAAGCCCTTTCATTACATCATCACCCAGCAAGAGTCAACCAAGCCTGGGACTCAAAAGACAACCTACAAAGTTACCCCTGCATGGCCCCATGGGAGTCTGACAACCAATCAGAACACAAGCTCAAATTCAAAACCCAACAGGGCATAAAACCCAGGCACTCCCAGCATCTCTTCCCTTTTCTACCCATGGCTCAAGCCATGTGATCCTGTTCATCATTAAGCCATCTTTCCAAATGTGTTTTTTTTGCCCAGGATCTCAAACCATGAGATCCTGTCCACCATTAAAAACCATCTTTCCAATCAGCCACCATGTTTCCAGTGTCTTTCTCCCCACTTGGAACTGAACCAAGATGGACATTTCTTCCAACAGTAGCATCCCCATGATCATGTGATCAAAATTCAGATGCTTGGCAACTTATGATTGTTGCTGTGTCCCAAGGTCATGTGATCACCTTTTGCAATCTTTTGATAGCAAAATCAATGGGGAAGCCTGATTCACTTAACAACCATGTTACTAACATCAACTGCAGTGATTCACTTAACAACTGTGGCAAGAAAGGTCATAAAATGGGGCAAAACTCACTTAACAAATGTCTCACTTAACAACATAAATTTTTGGCTCAATTGTGGTCGTAAGTTGAGGACTATCTGTAATGGATAATATTCAGAAATCTCATCTATAGCAGGTCTAAACTTGCTGTTTTGCAAAAGAAGAAGAAGAAGAAGAAGAAGAAGAAGAAGAAGAAGAAGAAGAAGAGGAAGAGGAAGAGGAAGAGGAAGAGGAAGAGGAAGAGGAAGAGGAAGAGGAAGAGGAAGAGGAAGAAGAAGAAGAAGAAGAAGAAGAAGAAGAAGAAGAAGAAGAAGAAGAAGAAGAAGAAGAAGAAGAAGAAGAAGAAGAAGAAGAAGAAGAAGAAGAAGAAGAAGAAGAAGAAGAAGAAGAAGAAGAAGAAGAAGAAGAAGAAGAAGAAGAAGTCCTACCACTCTTCCGAGAGAGCAGGCATTCTGAATCCAAAAGTAGCCAGCTGACTTTTCGCAGGCATGGAGAAAGGGACATGGTATGAAATGGGAAGGAGCAACTGATAATAATTGAACTCCACCCTTGCTTAGTGCTGCAAAGGGAGGGCTCATGACAAGCAGCATCTAGAACAGTGGTTCTCAACCTTCCTAATGCCGCGACCCCCCCGTGACCCCCGGGAGCGGTGAGGTGACAAAGGGGGTGTGGCACCACGATGGCGGGCTAGCGCGCGCGGCCCTTCTGTTGGCGCCTGCGCATTCGAGGGCCGCCTGTGCATCGCACCGTCCCCGGGTACTCATATGTGGACGGATAGAGGAGCGGTGTCTCGGTTCCTAAGACCATCGGGAATATGTGTTTTCCAATGGTCTTAGGTGACCCCTGTGAAAGGGTCGTTCGACCCCCAAAGGGGTCGTGACCCACAGGTTGAGAACCGCTGATCTAGAAGAACCCTGTGGAATGGGATGTGCCTGCTACCCCCAGTATTAAAATCAATGGCCACATGAAACCCCTACTCAGCAGAAACACCACAAAACTTTTAAAGCCCTCTTTAGGCACAGAACTAGCAGTGCACAGCTGGCAAATTCCATTTTCAAATGTTCTATGCAGTGTAAATTAGTCTTCTTTAAGGACAGGTCCATGCTCTTTCAAAAGTGTGCTAAATCAGTGCATATAAAGAGCCTGTGTAACATGAAACCAGCTCTTCAGAATGGATTGATCCGGCATTTGAGGGCAAATGCCTCTGCAGAAGCCAAGTATCCTATCTCTTCTGCAGTCAGATTTAAAGGACCAATAGGAAGTCGGTTGATCCTCAGCCCAGATTACCTCAGCAGCCAAATGATTGGTGTAGTATGCCACATTTTGTTTTTCTTCCATTCAATCATGGCCAATTCTTGGAGATTTCCTGGACAAGTCCCTGCAGTTCTCTTGGCAAGGTTTTTCAGAAGTAATTTGTCATTGCTTCCTTCCTAGGACTGAGAGAAAATGACTGGCCCAAAGTCACCCAGCTGGGACAAGAACCCAAGGTGGCACTAGAACCTACAGTCTCCTGGTTTCTAGCGTAACTGCTACACCAAATTAACTTTCATGCCAGATTATACTCATGGCAAAAATTGTATCATGAGAACATTAATTCAAAACTGGAACAGCTAAAGATGACTTTAAGCAGTGTATCCTCTGGGCTGGAATTAAGATGAAGGGAAAGTCTTGAGGGCATACCTTTAAAACCAGGATTGAGTTGGAGTCCTGATGGGAATTTTGGCATAATTTTAAAATATGCACATTGCAGTTAAAATTCTCAAACATTTGTCCCCAACCTTATTCCTGTCCCAGGTTCCTCAAATGCTGAGCATGGGCTTTGGTCCACAAAAAATTGACTACCCACATATGGAAAGCATAAAAATGTTCTGCTGCCCCCTATGATTAATAAATGTATTAAGCACATTTTCCATTTTTATATCTAGGACATTATTTAACCATGTAAATTTCTTGACACCTGTGGTCAGATTTTTCACAGGTCAGGGAGATATTTAATCCTCTCAATGGATTTGCTAAAATGCAACTAATGCCAACTATCATGACAAAGAGCAGGAAAGACCTGTCCATGGCCCTCCAGATGCTGTTGGAAAACAATGCCCAGTAAACCCAACAGTAGGGCATAGGAACACTTTCCCCAGAAAATGGGAGGTCAGATGGATGGGGCAGTACCAGGCTCTTGATGGCTTCTAGCAGCTCTTGTGAAAATGAAGCAAAGGTGGTAAAAGCTTCAGACAGCTTTTCATCTCCACTGTTGTGATAGTTTCCTGAAAATTTCTCCAGGGCAGCAATATGAGCTTCTAAGTGGCTCATGAGATCTGCAGAAATAAAAATGGTATTTGAATGTTCTTGCACGTCTTTTTCTGAGGCAAACAATGCTGTATTACAAAAGGAAATCTGGAAACGTTGGCAGGAACCCATTTCATTTATTTTAATGGCCCTAAAACCCACATAAATATAGTATAGGAATAGTCTGGAATTTAGCAAATGGAAATGTACTTTGGGAAGGATGTGGAATGCAGCATGAAGATAAGGATGTACTACTGATCTGAAGTTTGTTAAGAAGCACAGCGGGAGAGAATATGTGGTCTTCCAGTTCTTGAACTGCAGCTCAGTTCCATAAATGGTCCTCCTGACCATGGTGGTAAGGGCAGATAAGAGCTGGAGTTCCCTGCCAAATGTGGGATTATAGATTGCCAAATGGTAATCCTTTACAACGAAGATTGCGTTCTAATAAAATACGATCCCATCGTCTTTTCTCATCTGGAACCAATAACTTCCAAATGTATCCTGAATGGGAAATTTATCTACAAGAGGAATCTAAAGACAGAAATGAGGTGTAATGACAAAGAGGTCACAGAGAGAGAGCTGGTCAGGAGTGAAGGAAGCACTTTTGGAATATAGTTTCTCTTTCAGAAATTAATGATAACATGGTAATGTCCATGATTATGCTGCTTGTTTTTGGAATCAATTTCTTTACAAAAGTACTTGTCTGATCTAATTTCTTTGAAGGAATATTACAGACAGTTTGGCTGTATTCACACTGTGGGAATGTCTCTGCAGGGGATCAGGACGGCAAGTGATACCACAATGTTATGGTATCATCATGCAAAAAATGCAAATTATATAATTTGTGTCAATTGTGGACATGTGATGCCTATGATTGTATAAACTAAGTTTGATTCTGACTTATTGTAGTGTATGAACCCAGCCATTCTGACTCCTAAGTCATGGTTTATGGTTAATGTGAAAATCAGGCTATAGGGCTTATTCAACAATCCATAGTTAAAACGAACTGTGGCACAGTTTATTTTGTGAATCCAGCCTTTTTCTTGCATACACAGATGTGTTTTTAAGCAGAGTGCATATATTTAGTCTGCTGCACCCAAAAGAGTTTGTTCACAGGTAACAAAGATGTACACAACATCAGTGTAGAGCCAATTTCCATGGAGTTCGGCAAGATTGTCTGCAGTGGGTAGCATTTGCATCTACAAGTTGACACAGAATTCTAGAATGTCTCCTTCGCAGGGAAACCAGCTTTTCATGGACTAAATGAAAAGGATTTAATATAAGGGAGAGCTGCTTAGTGCTAGGTATGTACTGATTTGGAATTTCTTTGTCATGCCTGAACAAGTATATTTGTTAGGTAGCAATCCTATGCATCCTACCTGAAAATGGCAGTTTGTGCAATACATTTACCTAGTGTGAACATAAAACCAACTTTTTCTGC
This sequence comes from Thermophis baileyi, assembly GCA_003457575.1. Lineage (NCBI taxonomy): Eukaryota > Metazoa > Chordata > Lepidosauria > Squamata > Dipsadidae > Thermophis > Thermophis baileyi. The sequence goes on along the minus strand of QLTV01003132.1, from coordinate 5,837,585 downwards.
ATGACATGGACTTGGCTTGTGTTGCCTACAAGATAGTTGCCTAATTTATGGTTCAGTGTAAGCTGCCTCCCCCTCCCTTTTCTCTTTTTGGTTCCTTTGAGGAAGTATTGACTCCTGGCAACAGCCTGGGCAAGTCCCTGCAGTTTTCTTGGCAAAGTCTTTCAGAAATGATTTGCCATTGCCTGCTTCTTAAAGCTGAGAGGGAGTGATTGGCCCAAGGTCACCCAGCTGGCTTCGTGCCTAAGCTGGGACTAGAATTCAGAGTCTCCCAGTTTCTAGCCTGATGCTTTTACCACTACACCAAACTACGATAGCTCTCTAAACAGCCTTACTAAATTCAGCATTCTTAGTAAAGCTTAGTAGGATCTATTTCCGGATATCTGTATTTCAGTGGTGGGTTTCAAATTTTTTTACTACCGGTTCTGTGGCCGTGGCTTGGTGGGCGTGGCGTGGCTTGGTGGGCGGGGTGTGGCTTGGTGGGCGTGGCAGGGGAAGTCAAATCTCCATTCCCACCCCACTCCAGGGGAAGGATACTGCAAAATCTCCATTCCCTCCCCACTCCAGGAAAAGGTTACTGCAAAATCCCCATTTCCTCCTGATCAGCTGGGACTCGGGAGGCAGAGAATAGATGGGGGTGGGGCCAGTGAGAGGTGGTATTTACCGGTTCTCCGAACTACTCAAAATTTCCGCTACCGGTTCTCTGGACTACTCAAAATTTCCGCTACCGGTTTTCTAGAACTGGTCAGAACCGGCTGAAACCCACCTCTGCTGTATTTTTAAGAATTGAGAGAAAGAGCTAAATGAATTAGTCCTTTTTTTAAAAACTCCTTAAACATACAGAAATATCATTCTGGCCTGCCAGATTTGGCTGCCTTGGCTACATCCCATGTCTTGTTGCCTTCTGACCTTGTCCAGTCGTGTGCTCTGCTTTGACTGCTTTCCTCATTTTTTGCAGAACAGTTCGATCTGAATCCAAGTCCTAAAAGCATTAAAAAAGAAAGACTAAACATATGTTCTGTTCTGCCCACAACCATAGTCACAGCAATTGGGAAAAGTATGTTATTGCAGAATTACCGACATGCTAATACTTTAATTTTGCAGTTCATTAGGAGTAGCTTTTATAGCAAACCATAAGGATGCTAAAATGGTAACAGGCTTGGAATGATCTCATTATACAAAGGTTGTGGTTATATCCTAGCATCATGATATTAGACAGAACTTTATAAGTGGTGGCATTCGCATGATGACATCATAATGCATATATTGTCATCTCCTCCCCCCAAAAAACCTATGTTCACAGAAGCTTTTAAGACAACAATGATAACAACACAACTGAGAAGTTTCTGGAAGATTTCAGTGGTTTTGTTCAGATTTATTACAATCAATTATATAAAGTTACATTCGTAACTAAACAACCTGTTTGGATTACTGCAATACACACTACATGAGGCTGCCCTTGAAGACCACCGAGAAGTTACAACTGGTCCAGAATGCAGTGACATGAACTGTGTTGGGCGCCCTGAGGTTTGCCCATTACTCCTGTTCCACAAGTTCCATTGGCTCTCAGTTTTCTTCCAGGTGCAATTCAAGGTGCTAATATCTTTAAAGCCCTATATAGCATGGGGCAAAGTTACCTGCAGGACTGCCTTGCTTGCAGCAGATAAAGTAGGCACATTGCAAGTCTTTTTCCTTAAACATTGCCATCTTGTGGGTCCTTGGAAGCTTGCCTTTTTTGTTGTAGCCCTTGCCCTATGGTACTCTCTCCTCCGACTTCAAGGTGCTCCTATACTTTTATCCTTCTGGAGAGAATGCAAGATCTGACCCCAGTACCCAAAGCAGTGGGATAGGTGAGGTGAGGTGAGGTGAGGTGAGAATGTGGGTTGCACCTGAGAAATAGGGTTGTAGTGCCAGGTTTCTCTGTTTTATTGTTTTCAGTTTTATGACTGTATATATTTATGGGATGCAAGCTACCCAGAGTTGGTTTTAAAATGGGCAGCTATACATATGCTGTAAATAAATAAATGCTGCAATTTTCTCCCCTGCACCTCAAGATAAGAATAACCTCATCAGTTCTCAGCTTCTGAAAGTCCTTCAAGATCTGGTTTTACCAGCAGGCCTGGGATGCCAGGGGACAGATGAACTAGTGAGATGGCTCCATTGCTATGAATGTCCCTTCGTCTAAAAAAAACTGTACAAACTACTAAAACAAGTATAATGTTTTTAATACTTGTTAATGAAAATGATTTTGGATATTTATTATTTTAGTTTGTTGTATACTTCCCAGAATCACTTGCTTGTGAGATGGCTGATGATATAAATTATATAAATAAATACACTCATACATATACTGGAAAGCATGAGTGAGAATTGCTAGCAATTTATTACCCTTTTTATGTAGAATGAAGATAGAGAGGTTTGTCACTGTACAGTTGGTGGAAGTTCAAGGTGTGAACTAACTAGACAAGATTTTCTTATTTTATTTTTCTGTTTGTCAGACGGACAGCACTGAAATCATTAACTATATGATCTACAGGCGGAGAAATACTATTCAATCAGCACAAATAAGACCTACTACTTCTTGTGACTTAGATTACACATTATTTACCAAATTAAACCTTAAACTAAAGAAAATAAATAAAATAGTCAGACCAAAATAAAACCTCAGCAATGTTCCACATGTGACAAATGTGAAAAATATCTTTAATGGAATAGTTATTGTAAACAGAGTGGCTCTCAGAACTCTACACTGAAAACGGAGACATAAATAAAAATGAAGCAAACAAAAAAACGTTCAGAAATGAAAAAATAAAAATAAAAATGGCAGTCTGCTGACATGCTGAATGGCAACAGAGACAGGAAAATGTGTGCAGCTAAACTCTGAATTCTAGATAAAAACAAGGAGAGACAAAGAGTTATGTCTGAATAACCAATTCAAAGAAATTAAGGACAACAGAAAAATAGGAGGATAAAAAATAGGTTTTTTTTTAAAAAAAAAAGTAAGAAAATTACAGAAATCAAAGGAGGCAAGCACATACTATAGAAAGGGAAATATAAAGAGGTGGCACAACTCTAAAGAAAAACAGAACAAAAGATTGTGAAAGCATAAATGCATAAAAATATTTTATCACAGAACTACAATCAGACGTTCTGGAAAATAAAGCTACCTGGGCCCTACAAAATATTGCTAATAACAAACCAGCAGGAGTTGATTAAATTCTAGAAGAATTATTTAAAATCTGACAACACGATGAAATTAAAGTTCTACATGCAGGTATGGAATGCAGTGTCCAAAGGATTGGGAATATCAATTTATTTCCCAGTATCAAAAATTAACAGTGCTAAAGCATCTCACACACTACAATAGTAAGATAATGCCAGTTGAAATAATGTCAGAGTGCTAATTAAGAGAACTAATAATGAAGATAAAGCTTTGGACTTATAAAGTGAACTTCACCAACGTTTCCTTTTCCTGATGATACAAATTTTTCCCAGTGGTGAAATCCAATTTTTTTTATTACCGGTTCTGTGGGCGTGGCTTGGTGGGCATGGTGTGGCTTGGTGGGCGTGACAGGGAAAGGATACTGCAAAATCTCCATTCCCACCCCACTCCAGGGGAAGGATACTGCAAAATCCCCATTCCCTCCCCACTCCTGGGGGAAGGATATTGCAAAATCTCCATTTCCACCCCACTCCGGGGCCAGCCAGAGGTGGTATTTGCTGGTTCTCCGAACTACTCAAAATTTCCGCTACCGGTTCTCCAGAACCTGTCAGAACCTGCTGGATTTCACCCCTGGTTTTTCCCCTCAAAACTATTAATATTATTTTCTGGTTTGTGGTTTCCTGCTACAAATTTTAAATTAAATGTTACATCCTGTCCTAACTTTTAACAAACTTTTGATAGCTTTCAGGATCTGCTCAGCTCTTTACAAAACTTAACTAGCTATCCCTTTCTAGAAGCTTCTTCACAATAAGTGTGGTTATTGGGAAACTAAAATGAAAGATGTGCAACACATTTTAAAAGAGGAAATGAAAAAGTAAGAGAGGCAGAAATGGTTTTAAAAATCATAAGCAACAAATATTTACTGTAAATGATCCCTTCCATAACTGTATAAAAAATACCCTACCTAACTCTTATCCTTTTAAAAATGTCAATTATACATGTTATCAGGTGCTTTCTCAGAATGAAGCCTCGTTTATTTTCATGTGATTCATTTCCAAGTAATATTGTGAGAAGACCATAATCTGCCCTGATAAATTGTATATAAAGAGTTGTTGAAGTGCTGACATAGGGTGAGAGTAACAACTCAAGAAACATGCTGAATTCACTACGCCAAAGAGGCGTATCAACTTCTCAGGTTGTGCCCATGGGAATTCTGCAGTCATTAGATAAGACTCCAATTCATGGTATCTTCACTAATGAGATGAAACCCGTTAAGGCTCAGAGAAACTCTGTGCAGCTGTAAAGTCCTGTGATGGTCTGGCTCTAAAGAGGGTAGCTGTACTGGACTCCTACAGTGCTTGTGGCATTTTAGGGAGTAACACATTTATTATGGTCAAACTCTTCCTACATCATAACCCTTCTGTCAGCTTGGTTGGGAAGTTTTAAATGGACTGTCAACCTCTGTGAGCATCTGGAGGCACAGATAGACATTCATACTTTTAAAATAGAAATTTAATATTAGAATTTTTTTTCAGTTTTTCAGGAACTTAATTTTTAATTATCAATTGCATTTTTATTATGTAAACTGCTTTGAGCTTCCATTTTTGAAAGAGTAAGGTGCATATTATTTCACAAATAATAATTGATTACATGTTAATAGGATGAAGTGAAATTTCCTGGTTCCTGTTTAACCCAACCCCCCCCCCAAAAGCAACCCAATAAATCATCAGCAACTGATTCAATCTAGTTGTGTTGGCTTAAAGCCTCTTTCCCTGCTCCTCCCTTACCTCCTCTAAGCTGCAAATCGTGTTCCTGCATTTGCCCATGTGGCTAGTAAAGGAGGATGTTGTTGGAGAGCTCAGATCCTCTTGGGTTTGGGAGATGAAGTCGTGGACAGAAATCAGGTCCGGCATTCTTGTGTCTAAGGCGGGTGGACGTAGCAAAGGAGCACACAGCCTTGGGCTATCCAGCAAAGTCACAGAGGTGGAATATCAGGCCACAGAAAAAAGGGGAACAGGATTGAGAGGAAGCAGCTAAGGGTAGCTGAGAAGACCACAAACCTCTGAAAAGCAGAGCAGCAGCTTGCTCACTCTCGCTTTGTAATTCTGCTTTCCTGTCCACACAGAGAGAACAGTACTTAAAGTACTTTTCTACCACCCGATAATTGCCTATCTTGTGATTTTCCAAGGCCATAGAGTGACTTGGAGAGGAGTGTTTGGCTACCAATTCTCTTTAGGAAAATAGCAAAAATGCCTTTCTTCTGCCAAGCTTTTAAATTTTATTTTTTTGTATTTTTAAAATATTCAACAGTCTCAAGTATTTTCATAAACAGAAAAGCAGAGTATACATTACATAATAAATAAAAATAAATAAAATTATGCTAAAATATTTTTTTTTGTTTAAAGTTAACTTTTAAAAAAATTCCTGGATGCTGATTACTATTTGTACAGAGATATACATATGGTAGACACCAAAGGTACCAAGGATCATGTAATTTCGGTTCAGCACTGGACTTTCCAAATATTCAAAACCAAATCAAAGATATCTCCCACTGAACTCCAAATAGATATCTAGTACTGTTTGCAGTCTGATCATTGAAACGAATTTGCTGTTCATATCTGTTCAAATCAGGGGTGGGTTCCTCCTGGTTCGGACTGGTTCTCCCGAACCGGTAGCGCCCCGCTGGTGATGTCACGATGACATCACCGAACCAGATCGGTTGGTGCTGGCCCGTGGGGGCCGCCATCTTTTTAAAAAAAAATTTGAATTTTTTTGAGTTTTTATTTTATTTTATTTTTAATTTTTTCCTTCTGAGCATGCGCAGAAGCTGACTTCCGACACTGTTCATGTGGTCACCATCTTTTTTCGGCTTTAAAAAAAAAATTGGATTTTTTGTTACTGTGCATGCGCGTGCGCGCAAAGCGCGCACGTGCCCACGCAGCACACCCACGCGGCATGCCCACTTGGCGCAGGAGGGAGCGAACCGGCAGCGAGGTAAGTTGGAACCCACCCCTGGTTAAAATCACTTCATTTAGTAGATGCATACATATTGCTTACAACACACTTTACCGTAGCTAAAACTATTTTGACACATATTTAGGAGCCAGTTGGTCCTTTGGAAATGAAAGATTAGTCAATAACATGATTTGCAGAGCAATCTGAATTCCTAAAAGTTTGATGTTGACAGCTATAAACTGATTTTTTGATACCTTTTTTTTTATTGTGCAGTCTTGCATTGCAGATTTCCCATCCCCACTATTTCACTATTTCAAATAGTATTTCACAACATTATTTGTTGTCTCGTGCAACAAAAATCTGCAGCAGAATACAGTGCACTAATTTCATCTCATTGCTTATCGAACTGCACTGATTCCCTATAAGCTTTTGGGTACAATTCCAGCTGCCAACTATCTCCTATAAGACCCTTCATGGCGCAGCTCCTGGGACAGCCTGACTTTAATTATCTCTGCTCAGCCCAGAAGCTCCAGCTGAGTGGACACATTTGGAGTCTAGGCCAGTGGTTTGGTAGTAGGCTGATTACCCAGAAAAAGGACCAAAGTAAGAGTAGAGAACTTCCCTGGAGCCTAGAACAAATGATGGGGGACAATTTCTCCAATCTTTTGGCTATAAAACCAATGCTTTATGTTTGGCCATGTCCACCATAGAAGCCATTTCTTGAATAGACGACCCACAGACTCCATATTATGAAAGCACTTACAATATGCTCTCATAATTGCCCAAATATCCAAAGCTCATACAAGTTTGCATGCTCTTTTGCTTAATAGAACCTAAGGTACTGAAAAACTACATAACCCTACTATCTTTCTGTTTGTGAGTATTTCTTATGTAGATGAATGTGGTTTGGTATTCTAGCAGTCTAAGTGCTCCGATCCACAAACGGCAGTACATCTCTACCTCTCTCAAACTGCATATTGTGTTATTAGCTATTTGGTAGGCGTGGTTGGAGAGAGAAAATCACTGTGCTTGGTTATCTACAAAGGTTGGTATAGATCAGACCTGCACAACTCACAAAGGATTTGATACACTTAATACTTCTAAAGATTCAACTAGAGCTTAATAGCTTTTTGTGTCCTCAGTGCACCACCATAGCATTCTATTCACCGTGGAAAAACATAACCCATGATATAGCAAGTATATGAGGAAACAGAGGTATAAATATAATTAAATTGATCAAATCATTTTCTAAACCTTCCCCCCCCCCCGATTAAAATTGGTTTACTTGCATGGTACAATACATAATCTATTTTCCTATGTACTGTTATATAAACACAAAATACTAACAGTAACAAGTGATAATTTTTCCATAAATAAAGTGCATCCCACTACTGCCTTATCACCTTGTGCTGTATAATATTGGGATTTTTTTTCATAGCATGTGTTTTGACTAATTGAAATTCATTTTCCCACAAACATTTGATCTAGGAACACAACCAGCACCAGCATAAAACTGTTAGTCTTCTTTGTACGACTAATTTTTAGTGCTTCTATACCTCCTCTGCTTTCTTTTATTTTATCCATAAAGTCCACAAAGTCTATTTTTCAATGAAATTTTATCTTCAGAACTATTGACAGGTGAAAACTTATTTCAGAGACTGTTATGAATCCTATATGTGAGCAGCTTGTCTGCTCAGATAAAGGCAGTATTTCTTTCCAGTGGCAGATTCCTTTTCAAAATGCTGTACACACAATTAGGCAGCTATATTCTATATTCTTTAAGATCTTTGATAGAAAGTCACTGTTGTCTTCCTTCTGTTCCTTTTATTAAATCCCAATACAGTATGCTGGGGAGGAAGAGTAATTCTTTAGCCATTTATTATCTTCTCACTGATGTATCCAGGCATTGTGTAAAGAATAAGAATCAAGAATATGGTCACAATTGCAATGATCAGCAATGCAATGATGTACTTCTTGTACCGTTTCCAAATGAAGAAGACGAATGTTTTCATGGGGTTCACAAACCAGTTGAAGGATGTTTTGGGACGACTGGAGGAGGAAAAAAAAAGGGGGGAGCAGAAAGTATGTTTTAGATGGGGAGGGGAAGCTAAGGAAGGAATCAAATGCTAAAATTTAAAATATACAAACCATATGCCCTGTTTTTGATGTAAGATGGGTGACTATATACAATACATGTTTTAAAGAAATAAATTTGACTCCCGCTGACTATACAGATTCTTGGGTTCATAAAAGGCCCCTTCTCAAGCAGAAAGTTCTCTGGGTTCATCATCCTATATTCTTTAAAGGAAGCCCAGAAGCAGAACACAAGGACAACAACTGTATCATTCTCTTGGCCAACAGCAAGTGATATTCAGAGAAAAATTGCTTCTTGTTCTGGAGACAAGATATAGTTATCACAAGCAGAGGTGGGTTCCTCCCTGTTCAGACCGGTTCTATAGAAGCGGTAGTAACTTGGCGGCCTGGGTCGCTAGAACCGGCAGTGACCCAGGCCTGCCACACCCCCGAACCGGTTCTTTCGGCGGCACCATAGGTGCTGCCATCTTGTTTTTTGCTTCTGCGCATGCGCAGAAGCTTTTTTTAAGCACTGCGCATGCGCGAAGCACGTGCGCCTGTGCGGCGCGACACTGAGCGAACCAGCAGTGAAGAAAACCAGAACCCACCCCTGATCACAAGTATACAATATTCTTTGCTTCAGCCCAACAACCTGAAAAGCTAAAGATCTTCCAAATCACGTTGCCAGTTTTTAAGCTGAATATGTTCCAATTCAATTACTGTATTCTATTTAATTAGCAACATAAAGAGGCAATTTTAGCAGTATGATGATTTTGGATATAAATTTATTCTTGGTAAATTTAGGCTCTCTTTCCCTTACTACTTTCCATCTATCTGGACCTGGAAATGATAGTATTAAAATATAAAAAAATAAAGTAGAAAGCAGAGTTTCAGGATATCTGACTGGAAGTGGGCCACATTCATATAAAATTATCTTAACATTACATTCAGCCAACTCCTCACACACCTAAGCAGGAGGATTCTAGAGAAGCCTCCACTATGTGGTACCATTGGTACCATTTTGAGTGGGAGAGCAAGATTGGGGTATTTGTATGATAATCTGCAAACATTTATCAGCACTTACTTGGGTTTTTCCAAGGGTTCTGGCTCCTTTCTCCCCAGACCAACTGGGTTTTTTTCAGCTTCCTCTATAGTCAACAACTGAAATTCAGCTTCTACTTTTCCCTGGAAAAAATGCGTACTGTGAAATAGCAGTTGATGTTTTCAAGTGTTTGCTTATTAAAGGAAATACAATGCAATGAACCAAAAATTTTCTTCATGAAACACAATTTCCACAACAGTTGAAAGCAAATTAAACCTAAAATTAATCCATCAAATTTACTGCAAAGAGTAAAAATCCATGTCTGTAGAATCAATCATCAGAGAAATGGGAGAAGTCAGTTGATAGTCTTTAAGAACAACTGCTCTGATACCTAGAAAATGTGGTGGCTTCTGACAATCTATGAGGCACCCATTATTTTATGTTCTGTGTTTTATGTTATCTGTGACAACATACCTCTCTTTAAACACATTTCCTAGCAAGACAAAGATACTTCCACTGTACTCAGAGTAGTGCAGATCCCATTTAATTCTAGATTGGGAAGATTTTCTAATCAGGAAGCTTTTCTGATTATGAAGTTCATCTTTTCACATTTCCTTTTCCCTGGAGATTGGTTTGTTCTTTTCCCTGATGCAAAACACATTGGCATCAGCCCTTTGAAACTTTTTATTTTGAATTCTTCTTTTTCCCTGTCAGGTTTTGGTTTAATATTGATAGCTGCCACAAATATACAAGTTCCAAAGTATACTCTGATGAAATTCAGAGCTTTTTCCTAATATCTGGAAACTGAAGATGGATTCAGCCTGGTGTCTTTCTGTAAAAGGCAATTCCATCAGGAAGCATCACAATTGTCAGAAAACTATGGTTTTCCAGCTTCATCTCAGATAAAGAAGGAAGTAGGAATAGGAAGAACAGGAAAACAGACATATTTTTAAGGAATGGGAACCCTAAAATAAAAGCTGGGTTTGAGCCCGTGTAATTTACTCCTTAGCCTTTCAGGCACCACTTCAATATTGCTGCATGTTTCTTACAGTTAAGATGAAGATGTTCCCACTAGGATCTGAAAACTCAACATCTTCTGGCTTAACGGATCTCCTCCACTTCTTCTTCTTCTTTTTCTTCTGCTTAGCCTCCCTCTCTTCCCTTTCAATGTCTTCCTGGCCTTTCAATTTAATGAAGGGCCACCACCCTTTCATTCGTTTGTTTCGGAAGATAGAAAACCGTGGCATGGCCTTTTCCTTGGCCATCTTGATAGTGCACTGCTCTGAACTCTTGGCAGCTCTCACCATATCATTTAGCTTTAACTCAATGGCCCCTAGAAAGGTGCAAAAAAACAGAGAATTGGTTTTTTTTAAAATTTACTGGGAATTATATTAATTTTGGTCACAGTTAGCATGAAACATTTTAAAGCATAATCTTTGAAAAATCTTTCAGGACCAGCTCCTTGTCCAACCTATGGTCACTAGCCACGGTCATCCCTATCTTCAAAAAGGGAGACCCCAGCCTAGTTGAAAATTACAGACCAATCTATTTATGTTGCGTCACCTGCAAAGTCATGGAATCAATCATAAACCAATCCATTACCCTCCACTTACAGACAAACAACCTACTCTCTAACAAACAATTTGGTTTCAGAAAAAATTTATCCTGTAATCTGCAACTCCTACACTGCAAAAACATATGGACTACACAACTCGATCAGGGCAAAGCAATAGACGCAATTTACATAGACTTCGGCAAAGCCTTTGACTCAGTGGTACACGACAAACTACTTCTAAAACTAAAATCTTATGGCATTTCTGGACCCCTGCACAAATGGATAACTGCATTCCTGTCAAATAGACAACAAGTGGTCAAAATAGGAGCAGCTCTATCAAACCCTGTACCTGTTAACAGCCGTGTTTCCCAAGGCAGTGTTTTAGGACCAACTCTCTTTATTCTTTACATAAATGACATGTGTGATAATATAAAAAGCAACTGTGTCCTCTTCTCAGACGA
>QLTV01003132.1:5811248-5826113 GCA_003457575.1 Thermophis baileyi | reverse complement strand
CTAAGCGTAGTACATAAAATTATCTGCTACAATGTCCTACCTGTCAATGACTACTTCAGTTTCAACCACAACAATACACGAGCACACAATAGATACAAACTTAAGGTAAACCGCTCCAAACTCGATTGCAGAAAATACGACTTCAGCAACAGAGTGGTCAATGCCTGGAATGCACTACCTGACTCTGTGGTTTCTTCCCCAAACCCCCAAAACTTTAACCTTAGACTGTCTACTGTTGACCTCACCCCATTCCTAAGAGGCCTGTAAGGGGCATGCATAAGCGCACCAACGTGCCTACCGTCCATGTCCTAATGTTCCCTTTATTCGTATCCATTTCATGTATTCATAATCATGTTTATACTTATATCTGTTATCTAATACATGCTTGATGAAATAAATAAACAAACATAAACATAAACATAAACATAAACATCATAAACATAAACATAATTGCAGAAATCACAATACGACTGGATCTTAATGTCATCTTGTTGAATCCTGCTCAAAGCAGAATCTTCTAACCATCAGCCTCCCAACAGCATGGCACAAGTAGAAAGATGCTTGTAAGATGTTTTGACCAAGTCACATACAGAAAAAGAGGGCATAGCAAACTGGCTTGGGGAAAAATTTGAATCTCCCTTTCTTCAAACTTCCTCTTAAAGATAGTACAAAAAGCCTATATTATGAGGCTGAAGAAATATTCTTCAGTCAATTCTTGAACAAAACCTATCTACTACTAATCTTATGGCACTATAATTTGATAGAATTATGCACCATTATCACATATGGTTAAATCTGGTGCTACTTGCTCAGTGATGATATACTGACTGAAAGTAGCATCTCCTCAGTGAAATAACTAGAGCACCTGATCTTACCCAATTGATCAGGCTGATCACTGGCTCCTCCTGGGAAAGGAGAAATACAAAATGGCTTCCTTTTCTAATTGAGTTTTGTTTGAGCTATATGATTTTCTTGGATTTTGTTGTGTTACTTTATCCCTGCATAACTCTCATATCTAGTGAAGTTCATTTCAGGGAACTTTCCACTTTCAAGCTTCACTCAGTTTGTTACTCAGAGCAGAGAATAAACTCATTTATAACCTTGTTTTATTACAGATGCTAGAGAAGCTGTAATCACAGCAGGAAACTTGCAGTTGCCAACTATATATACACACAATGTACCAACCCACATTGGACTAGCATTATAGAATCCATCTGTGGTCTTTGTCTTTGCACTCCCAATGGACTATCTGGTTTCAGGTTCCTTGGTTCTTCTAGCTCTGATACCCACAGCTCTACACTGGCAACACAAAACATTCTGACCTCTTCAGAGGTGTTATTCAGCCGGTTCCATCCGGTTCACCCGAACCGGTAGCGGAAATCGCAGGTGCCCCCCCCAACCCCCGGCCCGGCTCTATTCTATCCTCTTTGTGCATGTTTTTGAGGCCAGGCACATGCGCGGAAGGCTTGTGCGCAACTAAAGCGCATGCGCAGGAGGCCGTGCACATGTGCGGTGGTGGCACGTGCGAGCGAAACGAGCATGCGCACACACTCACATTTGTGAACCGGTAGGGACGGTAAGTGAAAACCATCCCTGGACCTCTTTTTAAAGCAGTTCGTGATGTTCATGTAGATTTTCCTATTTAGCTAAGAAAACCTACCCAGGGATTCCATAAATTATTTAAAGTTAAGGGACCCTCAACTGAAGCTTGTTTGGACACATCCAAATAGTTATCCTGGTAATAGTAGGGAAGAGGCTTGCCATATTTTTTGACTTTTTAGCCTATTCTATTAACCTGAAAGTTATTATTATTATTTATTAAATTTGTATGCTGCCCAACTCCCAAGGGACTCTGGGCGGCTCACAACAATATAAAAAACTATTAAAAGAAAACATAATAAAAACAGTTAAAAACAGTTAAAAACTCACACACACCGTTTCATGGCCGGATCTCGCCAATTACAATTATTCGCCAAGTTGGACCATAAGAAAGGCTGAGCGCCAAAGAATTGAGGCCTTTGAACTATGGTGCTGGAGAAGACTCCTGCGAGTCCCTTGGACTGCAAGGCGATCAAACCGGTCAGTACTAGAGGAGATCAACCCTGACCCAAGAGGAACACAACCCTGACTGCTCTTTAGAAGGCCAGATCCTGAAGATGAAACCCAAATGCTTTGGCCACCAAATGAGAAGGAAGGTCTCACTGGAGAAGAGCCTAATGCCGGGAACGATTGAGGGAAAAAGATGTAGAGGAAGGGAGAGAATGAGGTGGCGGGATGGAGTCACTGAAGCAGTCGGCGTGGGCGTAAATGGACTCCGGGGGATGGTAGAGGACAGGAAGGCCTGGAGGAACGTTGTCCATGGGGTCGCGAGGGTTGAACACGACTTCGCAACTAACAACAACATTAACCTGGAATTTCTGGTGATCACCCAGCAAGAACTAATCAGACCTAATCTTGCTTGGCTTCTTGGCAGAGGCATCTGGTATTTTAATTGCTAAACAAATAGGCAAACAAATGTAATACATGTAGTTCTCAACTTACAACCACTCATTTAGTGACCATTCAAGGTTACAAGGACACCAAGCAAAGGAACCTGCAGCTGGTCCTCACACTGACAGCCATTGCAACATTCCCATAGTCATAGGATTAAAATTCAGGCGCTTGGCAATCAGCATGCATTTATGATAGTTGCAGCATCCCAGGGTCATGTGATTGAGACCCTCCCAGCCAGCTTCAGACAAGCAAATTCAATGGGGAAAGCCAGATTCATTGAACGACTGCACGATTCACTTAACAACTGCAGTGATTAGCTTAACAACCATGGCAAACAAAACCCTCATAAAATCTGGCACGACTCACTTAACAACCTCCTTGCTTAGCAGTAGAAATTTTGGTTTGAATTGTGGTCATAAATCAAGGACTACTTGCAAATAAATGTAACTGATAGCCAAACAGACTCGATCAATGCTTCTGAACTCATAAAATCAGCCTGGCGTTCTAGACCTCATATTGTAATATCTTGGTAACCATTGGGTGGTGCTGTATATTCATTTTTCTCCTTTACTACTTCACCAATGATACAGATTTTTTAAATCTATAAATAGGTAAGGTGACTTTCGCTGCATATAGCTACATAAAACATCCAAAACTGTACAAGGAGAAGAGGCACTTGCCAAATTGTCCCTGGCATTCTGGGACATGTCCTGTGAATAATAGTCTGGGAATTGAAGAAGTTCTTCTTTCCTGTTTCTGGCTCCCTCTTTATTTCATATTAACTACCTTAATAGAAGAACAGAACACCTTTAAAGTAGCAGATCAAGTTCAGATAATTGGGAGAGAAATTATAGGTGATCTTTTTCTCCTAAATTTTCTCCCATTTGTGCCATGCATGCATGCACTAAAACAAGCTAACATTCCAATTCTGTACATTTAAAAGAATACCTAGGAAATCATTTGCCGAAATCCTGTCATAGTCCCAGACTTGGAAGACTAAGACGGCTGGTTCACGGAATTCCGACTCCTCCAGAGAAAAAATAGAATCCTTCTTTTTGTACGTTATCTCTTTCTCGGTTGGAAGGTAATCAAAGCGGAACACAAACCGCCAGTTGAAGTTGCCTTCCCCACTCAAGGAATTAAAATGAACATCTGTTTCTTGCTTGTCTTTCTCCAGTCCTTTGATCCAGCTGCAGAAGAACTTTTCATTAGCATCTAGCAACATCTTAACATAAGGATGATTCAGAATACAGGTAGTCCTTAACTTACAACAGTTCATTTAATGACAGTTCAAAGTTACAACAGCACTGAAAAAAGTGACTTATGACCATTGTTTACACTTATGATCTTTGTAGATCATGTGATCAAAATTCAGATGCTTGGCAACTGGTTCATACTTATGACCATTGCTGTCTCCTAAGGTCATTTTTGCAACTTTTGCAACCTTTTGACAAGCAAAATCAATGGGGAAGCCAGATTCACTTAACAACCGTGTTAATAACTTATCAACTGCAGCGATTCACTTAACAACTGTGGCAAGAAAGGTCGTAAAGGGGGCAAAATTCACTTAACAAATGTCGAGGACTACCTGTACATCCTAAATAAGGTAACAGTGGAGGAAGGAATGGAGATTTGCTCATTCAAGCCCCAAAGCTATATGTCTCAGCTGCACACCCCCTAGCCTCCATCACATTATAAATGTCCACATTTTATATACAGGTAGTCCTCAATTTACAGCCATTTTGTCTAGTGACTGTTCAAAGTTATAGCAACACTGAAAAAAAGCGACTTATGACCAGTTTTCACACTAAAACTGTTGCAGCATCTCCATGGTCACATGATCAGAATCCAGGTGCTCGGCAACTGGCATGTATTCATGACAGTTGCACTGCCCCGGGGTCATGTGATTTGTAACCTTCCCAGCTGGATCCCGACAAGCAGAGTCCTTGAGGAAGCTGGATTCACTGAACAACCGCATGATTTCTTTAACAACTGCGGTAATTCTCTTAACAACTGTGGCAAAAATGGTCATAAAATGGGGCACAATTCACTTAACAACTGTCTTGCTTAACAATGGAAATTTGGGGCTCCATTGTGATTGTAAGTCGAGGATTACCTACATAGGATAGACAGTGTATTTTCATATGCAAGCTTGAAAAAAAGCAGCAGCAACATTATTTAGGTGTCCCAAGCCAAAGTCTATATCAGTAGAGTAATATTTGCTACAAAAATGAAAAATCGTGTTATTTGTTTGTTTGTTTGTTTGTTTGTTTTAGAAAATTTATATTGCCGCCTATTCGCACATGGTGACTCAAGGGGGCTTACACGAATATAAAAACATTGTATATAAAAAATAAAAATAATAGAAGAAAATAATCAAATTATAAATTAATAAAATAATAGCCCCCCACTCCCCCACCCTGGCGACAACACATCACACAAGCCTTTTAATGGGCTCCATCCTGCTCTGGGTTCCGCAGGCCTGCTGGCAGAACCAGGTCTTTAGCGCCTTCCTAAAGAGTGTTAGAGTGGGGGCCAGTCTAATCTCTGGGGGAATGATGTTCCAGAGAGAGAGGGAGCCACCACGGAGAAGGCCCTTCTTCTGGTTCCCACCAGGTATATCTCCCTAGGGGATGGGACCCGCAACATTCCTTGCCTCCCTGCTCTAGTGGGTCGGGTAGATGTGACCGGCAAGAGATGGACCCTCAGATAAACTGTTAAATTGATTAATTCCCAAATAGCAAAGAAAAATCCACAAATTGAGAGTGGGCTAAAGTTCACATCATACAAAGTGCTGTTTCTTTAAAAACCCAAAAGTAACCATGTAGCAGGAGGAATTTGTATCAAGATAATTATGAATTAACCTTTCACATTCAAATGCAATCTATTAAAGTCCAATTCACACATTTAATGAAACAGAAAGGATGACCCAGGGGCAGATTTCTGTTTGTTTTAACCTATCCCAGCAAATGCACCTTTTGACATATATGTCACTGGAAATTTCTCCTGTTATTGGATTGACATCATCAAGAATCACATCATCTGTATTCCAGATAATGACACGTAGTTCATAACTGGGAAAGAAGAAAAAACCAAAGACAATAATGATTTTCTTGCAAATCCTGAGTAATTTGTTGGTTGATCTGTTAATTAATTGCAAAGATGCATACAAGATGGGTGGCAGTGAAGCCCCTTGCCAGGGGCCTTGGCACACAAAGACTTCTTTGACAAACAAACCCTTACTGTAATTGTAGATTCTCTGCATTTGGTTTAATGCTAAAATAGCATGCATTCAATGTGATTTCCATGGTTTCCATATTAGAATTACAGATTCTTTTCATATACCATTGAGTTAATCTAAATTTGGCTCTAGCCTGTTAGTCACTCCATTAATTCTGAGGCAAAATACAGCTGCATATTCCTCTTGCTTTATTATACATATATTACTTTCCATTCTTAACAGCATATTACCCACAAGTGTGCACTTTTCCCCTTGAAAAGGCATCCAGATGAAATTAACTGTAGTGATTCTGTTATTCTGTAACTGTTTTCCAGAATATTAAATGCACTTTTCACTCATATGCAACGTGATGCAATTTGCAGTTGGAAAGTAGATAAAAGGTTAGATGTTTGCAGCATCAGAGAATTTCAAGTCACAAATCTTTACCCAGTGCGCAATATACACAACAAATTCTATAATGGTAAAATAAGTATTGATTCAGATTCCTGTTCACAGAGGTCCCTCCCTACCTGATTGGAAGTCGTGGTTTGATGTTGACAGGTGGTGGCGCAGGGACATCATTTGGAAACATGTCAATCCACATGTGGAGAGAACCCTGGAGAAACAAGAACAACAAAAAGTCACTTGACAATGTTCTCTCCTTTGTTGGTCAATAGCCTAAGTTTCTTGGTATTATTCCATGCATCTGTGTTTTTACACTGCAATTTGGGAATTGCGGTGTGAAGAGTCCCTTGGGAGTTGGGCGGCATACAAATTTAATAAATAATAATAAAAAAAAGAGAGATTAAGACAATGAGTTGTCAGATAGATAGCAAAACTGGGGGGAAAAACCCACTCAGGAAGAAGATAATGGCAAACCATATTTATAATTATGTGTATACTGCCATATCTATAAAGTCACCAGGAACTGAGCTTGACTTGGCCAGAGTAACTGTATCAACCCATATTGCTATGATTGTGCTAGAGCAGCCTTCTGTCCTCAGAGGGTTATTATGGGAGTTGAAATCCCGTAACACAAGGTATGTGTTAGAGAGGACCTTGCTAGACAGCAGGCCATGCATGTGTTCCTACAAATATTTTGCAGGCAACAGCTGCTGCGTTACAGATACATATGTAAATGCTGGATGCAAAATATAACAGTGCTATAGTATGTATAAATCAACTTTCTGCTTTACCTGGAGAATACCGGGGTTATCTGGATTGTAAATGGATCGAACTTCCACGTGTTCTGGTACTAATTTGCACCCATACTCAGGCATTTCATCCCAGTGTTGAAGAACATGTAAAGCCTTGTGCTCATCATAGGCAGACCAGGTTTCGTCATTATTTTCTTTGTTGTCTTTTGCCAAGGCTTCTGAAATATAACAAAACACAGATCCCAACAGGCACTTCTTCAAGTCTGGATTCAATTCAGTAATTAATGTGATATATGAGATTTCTAATCATGCACTCATTTTCAATTTCTAATTATGTATCCATAGTAGTGCCACTGAATTTGGAAAAATATCCCAGTTAGCGGGAGTTGATATTTTAACATTTTCCTGCTGAAAGAGTTAGAATGTGTGATACACAACTCTCTCTCTCTCTCTCTCTCTCTCTCTCTCTCTCTCTCTCTCACACACACACACACACACACACACACACACACACACACACACACACACACACAAATATATCTACATATATTTGGATAAATAAACATATCCAAATATATACATACTGTATATCTGGGTGGATGAGTTTTCAAATAAAAAGAGGTTCAACTGACTTGGGGATAGTTTGAAATAAATATAGGATAGTACTCTAAGGCTCTTTAGGAAAAATAGGTGCATGAATTACTTGATAAGTGTTGTAAGCATGACTGTGTTTGCTTAAAACAGTTTAACAAATACAGGTAATGTAATACTCAACTTATGACCACAACTGGAACCAGAACGTCTGTCACTAAGCAGCATGGTCATTAAGCGAGTCATGCTCAATTTTATCACTTTTATGTTGTAGTCACTAAGCAAATCCTGCTTCCCCCATTGATTTTCTTGTCAGAAACCCACTAAGAATGTTGCAAATGGCAATCACATGATCCTGGGATATTGCAATCATCAAAAATACATGCCTGAATTTTGATCACATGACTACAATAGTCATACGTGCAAGGCCTGGTCATAAATCTTTTTCTCAGTGCCATCATATTTTCAAATGGTCATTAAACAAATGGCTCTAAGTCAAGGACTACCTGTAAAACTCTCTGAATTTACACAGTAATGCAGAGAAGCTAAACCAAATCTTCAGACAAACAGCTTTGTGGCTTTGGGTGATGTCTGAAGCAGATATAATCTCTCAGTTGAAAGTTAGCTTCACTTAATTATGATAAAATTAAGGAAGATCACTTACTTAAATTCACCAAAGAAAGTGACAAAATGTGACAAAATTAAAGATAGTTATCGATATATAGATATGCCTTCTGCAGCAGAATAAGTTGGGAGCAAGTAGAAATGGAGCATGGTCCCAATTAGAAAAGATTGTGGTACTAGCTGAAGTCAAATACTTCTGAGGTCACTAGGCAATGGAAATCTGTTCTAGCAATTACAAAGACTTCAAATTAAGACTCTGCATAAATAATCAGGATTACATGGAAATGAATGTTCAGCTTTGGAAATAAGTATCCAGCACTGTTGAAATAAAAAATTAATATCAAAGGTATGTACCATTACCTTCAGGAAAAGCTTCAGGGGGAATTTTAAAAATCTTGTTATTTACTTTGACTTCCTCTGCCCTGTATTCAGCTGAGGGGAGTGCGTTCTTCTTGCATAGGCTTTCCAAGATATGTGTGGGTTTGAAAGCATCTCGCCATATATTGTAGCCTTCTCTGTAACAAATGATTAGATATGGGTAAGTTGCATTTTAACAAGTTTAGATTAGATATGAAACTGGTTAAGTGCTGGCATTCCTATAGGGCAGAAAGCATTGGGTCTGTTGACTAAGCTACAGAATACTAATAAAATGAGAGAGGGATTCAGTCACTTTGACTGCTCCTATAATACGTACGTGTCATATTGTGAGGCCACTCCACAATTGGCTCTGTGATTGCTGTAGAATCGGTTCTCCAAGTCAATTTTGGTCTCCCCAATTAAATCATCAGATCCAACTAAATCATGGTCAAATATTGATATAGTGAGTTCTGATTCTATAGGAAAGGATATCGAAAGCTCCAGTACTCTAAATATGAGATAGAAAGAAAACAATATCATTGGGAGATAGCAAGTAAAGACAGAACATTCTGTACAATAATCATTTTATTGCTTGCTATAGCAGCATTTCCTTTAACTTGTATTTATGACCATAAATGCCGAAATAAAAGGAGTACCGGCTGGATGGATCCTTTGGCAGAATGATAAAGACTATTCTTTCATTTTAAAGTCCCTGGTCCACCTTCCTTCTTTATTTTATACAGCCAGATAAGTATCAGACCCTTGCGATTGTTTTACTTTTTACTAGCCATTTGCTTTCTTTTACTCTTATTTTCGTGAGCATATTAGGCAGATATAACCTCAGATTCCCTCTTTCTGTGCTGAAAGGTTGTTTCCTTCTAGTTGAAGGTTTCCTTCATTGGTCATGTCAGTATCCATCCTTGGAATATTTCAACTTTCTTATTTCTCTACATTACCAGTCCCATAGAAAGCTCCACTATCAGCCCAATAGAATAGAATAGAATAGAATAGAATAGAATAGAATAGAATAGAATAGAATAGAATAGAATTTTTTATTGGCCAAGTGTGATTGGACACACAAGGAATTTGTCTTGGTGCATATGCTCTCAGTGTACATAAAAGAATCCACGCATATAAACTTAGCTGATGCTATGAACACATATTCTTGTATTTTTATGTGTATAACAAACGGGTACATTCTTCTGAAATAGAGAAAATCTTCTGGTAAGACAAGAATCAATTTAGAGAAGATGTAACTGATATAAGATAAAACCATATCCTTACTCTCCAAAAACTGGATTGAGCTGTTTTGGGATATATCGATCCTTGGTGTCTTTTTGTTGTTGGCCAATCTTAACCACAAGATAGGGATCTGCTTTGCCATTGGGATCTGCTGGTGTCAAATTAGTTGCCTAAAGAAACAGCAACATGTGATATGGTGACAGAATACAAAAGCATGGGACAAAAAGAATTCTACAAATTGATGTGGAATTAATATAATGGAATTTCATGCAATTTGTGGTAAACCTATATCTTCCCATCTGCAAAAAGGCTTAGATTGCTTACAAGTGAATTTTTCCTAATGCAATTGCCTTGGAGAGTTCATGGTTTATAAACAGCACCTTCCATATTTAACTCTCCTATATTTCTCCAATCCTGGGTCTATTTTCCTAACAGGAAAACAATCTGCAACGGAGGGGCAAGAACATCATTAGGAATTCTTCATTTGAAAATACCCAACCTTAGAATGTCAGAAGAATGTTCTGTAATAATATTTTACTTTTCAATTTATGAAAGAATGACACTTAAGAGCACAATAAATAAGTAATGACCAGGGTTGAAATAATGACAGAAACTCTGTTATTTCAGTAACAGAGATTGTGCTTTGGAAATCAACCTATGTGCAGTGTACCTCAAGAAACATTAGAATCCTAAATCTGTATTTCTGTATATGAAGTCAAAATACTTACTTTGACAATATAAATTCTGACAAGAACCTTGATGGGTCTATTTCTGGGGATGCCTTGGGAGATCTTATGTTCTGGACCTGCCTCTTCAGCTCGATAAACATAGAATGAACCCTGCAGTAGAGGGACGTTGAGAAGAACGTGCTGTTTATGTAGTTTTTCTAGTAATTTATATTTTGAAAAACCCTATTGCTGAGAAGAAGCTATTCACTTCTCCTAGCAGAATATAGCTGACTTTTAATTAATTAATATTTATTTATTCAATATGGATGTCACCTGACTCCAACCAAGTTTCAACAGCTCACAGTGGAATAACATATAAGCAACAACAACAAAAAGTATTAACCTGAACAAGTATAAAAGTGCAAAATTCTTACAATATAGCAATCCAAACAACAATGCAAATATAAATATCCATCCTGCCCCAAGGCCAGGATAAATAGCCAGTTTTCAAGACCTAGAACATCATCCACCTAGGAACCATACCAGTAGTGGGTTTCACATACCTTTGCTACCGGTTCGGGAACGGGAGTGTGCGGGTGCGGGCGCGCGCTTCGCACGGGCGCAACGCTTTTGTGCATGCACAGAACCTTCTGCACATGTGCAGAGTGTTTTTGATGACGTCCAGGTGAGCCTCCCGCCGCCGCCGCTACCAGTTCGCCCGAACCGGTGCGAACCTGTAGCAACCCACCACTGAACCATACAGACCTCAGAAGGAACCTCATTTCAGACGCCAGAGAACACACACTTCCTGGGTCCTGAAAATATGGCACTATTTAATCAAGGGTGACCTGGAAAATGTCCACTCTGCCAGTTCATACCAGATTGGTAGAAACTGTAGAAGGCAGGCAGTACCTTTATAGGTAATAACCCAATAACCCTTGAATCACACCCAAAAGCACATCGGCAACCACTGCAGGTCATGGAGCAAAGATCCTATAGCAAGCCCATCATGTTCTGAACCAGTTGAAGCTTTGGAGTGAATGTCCTGCAATGACAGATTGTATTAAAATAGACTTTCTTTCAGATTAGCAGTCATATTCCCAAATTAGGATTTGGATCCAATTCTTACCTACTGCAAAAGAAAGTTTACCATTTGTAAAAAATAATAAAAAAAAAAGTTTCTCCGGACTGCAGCAACAGGAATCTTGGCTTAAGAACCATGGAAAGCACAGAGCAAAGACACTGGGTGATCATTCCATTAAAGTCAATGAGGCTTACATTTTATAAAGGAATGAGTAAGACTGAATTGACGAGCCCCTATGCCAAACAAATTAGTATTAATAGGAATAAATTCACTGCCATTACTACTTTGGGAACAAAATCAAATGGTGTTAATAAATATGATTCAAAAGATTCCTACCTTGTATTTCCCGACAAATTTTTCTTCCTCGTTCCCATCTTCATCTTCATTAGCTTTTCCACGATGAAGTGGGAAAATACATAACCAGTCCTCAAAATTGTCAAACTCATTCTCTAGTTCTGAACTATAAATCTGGAATAAAAATGTGCACTATGGTAATTGATCATAACCCGAATTAGAACAGATTCAACAGAACAGAAAACTTAATGCAATCAAAGAAAATTTTTGTAATGACAGATTCAGCGTTTGATTTTTTTGCTGCTGCTTATCCTGTTTCTTTTTATGTTATATCCTGTTCCTATTGTGTTCAAAATTCATGTTATCAGACAGAGATATAGGTAGTAATTCTATTTCAATAGATACAGGTGATGTAGATAATACTATAAAAGAAGGCTAGGCACCGTTCTGTCCCAAAGATACAAACAACTCCCCCTAAATAATTTTCTGCAGTTCTTGGAACTCTTTCTGAACTCTTGACTCAAAACTGATAGTAGGTTTTCTGACATTTTGAGAGAGAAAACATTGAAGTATAGCACAAACTCTTTCCACGTGAAAAAACTAGAACTGCTTCAGTAAATATACTAAATTTAGCTAAATTTGTAAGTGATGTCAATCAGTTTCTTTTTTCTTTTTTTGTACAAAGACTTACCTTTAATGTTGCTATAAGTTTCCTTTTTGGACGGACTGGCTCTGCTTCAACAACTATTTCCTCTTCTACATCCTCATCAAGAGAAGCAGCATTCAGGTTCCCTCCATCTAAAGAAGATACCAAGAAATTAAAGGGGTGTTCTTCTCAGCTCAGTGTTAGGTGCTAGCTGCAATGATTCTGAGTAGTCGGGTAAAGTTAATGACTTAATTTACTTTTTGGTTTTCCTTACTACATCCATTTTACATCTATTTAGAATAGTGATCTTTTCCAACTGTTAAAAGGAAAACTTACCCACCCAATTTTATTTACGGCACAATGATTTGGCCACATTTCTCTTTTTTCTTCTTACAGAGAGAATTAAATGTTGGTACAGCAAGAGTTGGTACAGCAAGAGCAGAACCGGATTCCTGCCGGTTCGGACTGGCTCTATAGAACCGGTAGCGGGAATTTCTCCCCGCTCGCTGAACCAGCAGCGATGGCTGGCTGGACACGCCCCCGAACTGGTTCTCTCGCTGCCGCCATAAGCGCCGCCATCTTTTTTTTTGCTTCTGTGCACACACAGAAGCTGTTTTTTGCTTCTGCGCATGTGCAGAAGCTGGGTTTTTAGCACTGCGCATGCACCCCCACGTGCCCGCAGCGTGTACGCACCCACGCACTGCATGAGGAAGCAAACCAGCAGCAATGTAAGCCAGAACCCACCCCTGGCAAGAGCCTGTTTGGATAGTCAGAATCAGATGACACCACAACTACTTGGCACTTTAGAAAAAGCAGAATCTTTGGGATAATGATCTGAGGTTGTAGGGGATCAACCACTGATTTGGTGCTTAGTTACAATATTTGTTCATTCTATTGATGTGCACAAAGACAGTGTTTGTCTCTTTCCGGTAAAGAAAACGGAAACTTCAAATAGGTAATAATCTGGAGAAATTTTGTCACCCTGCCCTGGTGTCTGCTGGGCTAATATAATTCCTCCTGGGTATGCTAGGAAGATGGAAGGTATAATTTAACACATTGGAAAGATACGGAGTTAAGGAATGCCGTTCTATAGCATGATTAGCTCACCTGCATCATTTGCGTCATCCTCTTCTTCATCACTAAGAGACTGCAAAAGAGAATGGCCTTTAACTGAGTTATAACAGATGTCAGTCAGACTTACCATTCTACGGTCTTAATAAATTTCTTACAGTTTTCTAATATTGAAGACTTCTTATAGTTTTCTAATGTGAGTTTTACAGTAAAATGCTAGAAATTAATAAATGCTGCACTCGAAACACTGATTATTTAATAACCTATTATGGATACGGATATTCTGCACTCTTTTTCTTTTCTCTTCCTCTAATTTTAAATTATTTTGTGTGACAGCCTTTTCTTCTTACCTGTTCTATACAGTTCTTATTATGAGTAACAGGACAAAGTTTTCATAGAACTTGAAAAAATGCGGGCGGTGCACTCCTATACAGTAATTAAATCACACTGAGAACTAATCCTACATTTATTGATAAGAGATTGCAGCCCATCTCTATTTGGAAAATCAGTTAATGCATTGAAAAGCAAAGACAGAAGCATTGGGGGATAAAAAAAGAAATTTATAATCTTGATTAAATCAACATGAGCTCTATTTTACCTAACAAAATCAGACCTATTTTAGCGGATTTTACTGTTTAAACATCCCCGTTACTTTCTAGTATCCCAACTTTATAATCAATAAGTTAAAAGGGACAGGTTATCCAACTCAGTCCCATATCTCATTATAATACAATATAAATTATACTGTAAGGTTCATGATTACCTGTTTACTTAATTCCTTTAATGATTCATAGTACTTGGACCACCAATCCAGTTCTTCCTTCTCAGGCTTTTCCTCCTCAAATTCTTCCTCTTTCGGTACCAATTTATCAATAGGGATTTTTTTCAGTGGTGCCTGAATATAGAATAGAATAGAATAGAATAGAAAAGAATAGAATAGAATAGAATAGAATAGAATAGAATAGAATAGAATAGAATAGAATAGAATAAACAGAGTTGGAAGGGACCTTGGAGGTCTTCTAGTCCAACCCCCTGCTTAGGCAGAAAACCCTACACCATTTCAGACAAATGGTTATCCAACATCTTCTTAAAAACTTCCAGTGTTGGAGCATTCACAACTTCTGGAGACAAGCTGTTCCACTTATTAATTGTTCTATCAGGAAATTTCTCCTTAGTTCTAAATTGCCTGAAATTATGAAAATATTCCCTGAAAAAAAAATGTTTTGTTTGGGGAGGGGGGCGGACTTTGATGATTTCTCTGCATAAAACCCAATTTTGACTCCATCTCTATAGTCTTCCATTAAAAAAAATATCCAATTCTGTGGAGAAGATGAATTGTTTTTATCTACAGGAGGTGTTTGAGGATGGTAGAGCAGGGTCCTAATCTTTTCCAGAACGAAATAGGTCTTTCTTAAATT
>QLTV01003132.1:5800472-5810932 GCA_003457575.1 Thermophis baileyi | reverse complement strand
CTTTGGAGAATAGTTTGACTCCCTCTTCTTTGTGGCAACCCCTGAGATATTGGAACACTGCTATCATGTCTCCCCTAGTCCTTCTTTTCATTAAACTAGACATACCCAGTTCCTGCAACCGTTCTTCATATCTTTTAGCATCCAGTCCCCTAATCATCTTTGTTGCTCTTCTCTGCACTCTTTCTAGAGTCTCAACATCCTTTTTACATCGTGGCGACCAAAACTGAATGCAGTATTCCAAGTGTGGCCTTACCAAGGCATTATAAAGCGGTATTAGCACTTCACGTTATCTTGAGTCTATCCCTCTGTTAATGCAGCTTAGAACTGTGTTGGCTTTTTTGGCAGCTGCTGCACACTGCTGGCTCATATTTAAATGGTTGTCCACTAGGACTCCAAGATCCCTCTCACAGTTACTACTGTTGAGCAAGGTACCACATATACTGTACCTGTGCATTTTGTTTTTCTTGCCTAAATGTAGTTCTTTAGTATAAATGACATAAATTTCCATCCATTATATGGAAATGTAGAACAATCTTGTTGAACCTCTCCAACAACTGCTAGAAGATTACTTCATAAAATCCATATATCAATCCTGAATCCTGACATTATCTCATCATTACTGTCAAGGTAAGAAGGTTATTAAGAAAGTGGTCAACCAGCAGCTCCAAAGGGTCCTGAATGGAAGTAGATTATCTGGACGTCTTTCAAACTAGGATTATACAATACTGAGAGATTTTGATTATGCTTGCTAATGACTTCTGGTGGGCTCAGAATAAGGATAGTGCATCCATCCTAGTCCTCCTTGATCAGCATTGAGGGGTTGGAAGGTGGGGGAGGGAGAAAGTGGTCTAGGCCAGGGGTCTCCAACCTTGGCAACTTTAAGACTTGTGGACTTCAACTCCCAGAACTCTTGTGGAATTCTGGGAGTTGAAGTCCACAAGTCTTAAAGTTGCCAAGGTTGGAGACCCCAGTCTAGGCCAAAACCCCTGCTTTGTGTGTATATCTCAGGGCTCTACTCTCTACCCTCTCCGGTTTAATATGTATATTAGATAATAAAGCTGTTGAGGGGAGTGATCTTTTGGCATAGGGTGCAGTATCTTAGCATGCTGATAACACTTAATTGTAGATCATGGCCCCAATCATCCAAGTGAAGCAGTTTGGAGGTCTTGGGGATCTGATAGGAAAGAACAGATTTCAGCTCCATCATTCCAAGAACAATTAGCTGTGAATTTGAGGCCCTAGGGAGATAAATTCATCCTTGAATCTGGATGGGGTTGCACTGCCTCACTTGGATTCACCCTATAATCTGGAGGTCCTTTGCACAACTTTGCTTGTGTGCTACTTGCACTTGTTCCTGGATCTGGCAGGGGGGAGGTTCCTGATCACTGTCACTCAGAAGTGTTTTGGAAGTCACCCAGCTGAATTCATGCCTAAGGCAGAATTAGAACTCATAGTTTCCTGATTTCTAGACTGATGCCTTAAACAGTGCCCCAAAGTGGTTCTTAAAAATTTTTAGGTTCCTTTTTATTTGTTTGCTTTCATGCATTTCTCATTTATATTTTCTTCTTTGCCATTTAATTGGTGCCATCGTATCAATATTTTTTCCAAAACATCCATGTATGTATTATACAACCAATATTACAGAATCTCTTGTTAGAGTAAACTTAAAACATTGCTGCACTCACCTTGACAAGCTTGAGGGGGTTAACTT
Organism: Thermophis baileyi; assembly: GCA_003457575.1. NCBI lineage: Eukaryota > Metazoa > Chordata > Lepidosauria > Squamata > Dipsadidae > Thermophis > Thermophis baileyi. The sequence continues at coordinate 5,809,221 of QLTV01003132.1, read as the reverse complement.
TGCTTCCTAGGTCTCCGGCAGCTGCACCAATATTTATAACGGTCTGTCCAGCAGTTGCACCAAAGTTCATAACTTTTTGGGAGATATTTGGTTTATCTGATGCTTTCCTTTCTGAAATAAAATATATTAACCGCATGTTTAATGCAAATATATGCAAATACATTCTAGGTGTGACCTGTCAGGACATTCCTTTATATGACAAAGATAATTTACAAAGCACATGCTGTACTCTTATATCCCAATGCATTATACCAGGAGTGTCAAACTCACGTTGTCGTCATGTGACATATCGTGACCTTTTCCCCTTTGCTAAAACGGGGTGGGTGTGGCCAGCGCGTGACACATCCGGCCCGCGGGCCATGAGTTTGACACTCCTGCATTATACTCTTTTTCATTTCATTGGATAATGTCCTTAAAACTCTAAAAACTCACTCTTGGGAGGGTTATCTGTTTCCTCTTCCATCTCATCTACTTCTTTGGGAGCAAATTTCATAATATGAGAAACTATGTGAGTTCCCACGAGGACAGAGCGTCCAAAGGCTCTCTTCTCCACCACGAAGACACTGAGAGGTGGATGTAAGTACACCTGTTCTGGAAGTTCCTATTAAAAAAAAGTCAACCAAATGAATTTCAGAACAATCCATAGTATTTCTAAGATAAGTAGATTATTATGATGTTTCACTGAATTTCCAGTGTTACAATAGCAGAAGTACACATTTCTTTTCTTGATCAGATATCCAGTAATTCAACATGCAGATTGCCATCAGCCATTTCCACTGAAACTCAGCTGTATAGGATTCTCAATGTTTATAAAAGGAAGAAAACAATATTTAACAAAAAGATATGCATGTGAATGCTATAAAAGATAACGGTCCTTCCTGTAATGGCAATGTGAAAGAAGACCATTGTTATTTTGAGGAGTTTAGTGACATATTTTGTCTTTTCCTTTTTATTGAGAAGAGCCTAGAGGTTTAGAGCTCATTCTGAGCTAACCTGCTCGCTTTTTTACTCATGTTTACTGAATAAAGGAGAAGGGGCAATTTTGTAGCTTCAAAGCTTTTCTCACTGTGAAAGTATTATACTTTCGATTCCCATTCCAGAGTCATGTATTACCCCATCAAGATCAGGTCTTGGACTCTATGACCATAGCAGCTTGCAAGAGATTTGGGTATCATTTTGCTTGGTATGTATGCTTTTTAAATCTGTTTGCTTGAGCTAATAATGAGACTTAAAATCCCTTTATTGGTTTGCATGTTCATTGTTTCTGGAACCAAGAGAATCAATTGGAGCCGAGGTGGCGCAGTGGTTAGAGTGCAGTACTGCAGGCTACTTCAGCTGACTGCTAGCTGCAGTTCGGCAGTTCAAATCTCACCAGCTCAAGGTTGACTCAGCCTTCCATCCTTCTGAGGTGGGTAAAATGAGGACCCAGATTGTTGGGGGCAATATGCTGACTCTGTGAACCGCTTAGAGAGGGCTGTAAAGCACTATGAAGCGGTATATAAGTCTAAGTGCTATTGCTAATTGCCCGGGCACCTGATCACTGCCCTGACGCTTGGCAAAATATTTCCTACATCATATTTGTACAACGCTAGTTTGATTAGTTGTATTACAATTATCTTAACTTTTGGGATCTGCCTCCCAGTTATCACTTACCACATTAACAAATTTAACAAGTTCATTGAAATTGGGGTTCTCTTTGTAAGTTGTGACCACTTCTGATTCCACTTTCTTTCCAGCACATTCAATTATCACCTGTGGCTGGTCAACCTCAAATAGGTTCACACGTTTCAGATCTCTCAGGCCCCAAAACAAGATCTAAGAGAGAGGCAAATAAACGTCTTAGGTCAGAACAAGGCCAAGCATTCTCCTTCTCTAAAGGATCCCCAGTCTCAAATCCCACTGCATTGTGTCACATTGAATTGAGCGACAGATTAGCAAACTGTTCTCTGCTGATAGTATACTCAGTTTAAATTAATGTGGGTTAATCTTCATATTGAAGATTTTGATTTAGAATCATGTAAATTTCATCAATCTATACATTACTAAAACTCTTGGGTCTGTTTGATACTTTGTAACTTTCAATTCAGCAAAACTGCGCATCATAGAGCAACAATTTTTAAATCAATATACTTCAAATAAGCTAATTTACAGAATGCACCCAAAATTTGGGATCCATGACTCCTGAGGGATTGAAATGTGGTAAACTTATGGCCATGTCATGCCACCACCTTCCAGTACATTTCCCAGAAACCCATATGTTGTGAGGTGCAAGGAAAGATGGGAAGGGCCTTGCCACCACCCTCTTTCCTGCCTCCCTCTGGGCCCCGTACCCAATTGGCTAGAGGTAAGGCCCATTGGGCAAGCAGCCATTGGCTACTTTGGAATCAGGGCTGAAATTTGAAATATCTTAATGGTGGTAGTTAATGAAGGAAGAATGAGGGAGTGACTCCAATGCCTGCGGGCAAAGTAGGACTGGCTGAGGGGCCTAGCAGTTGATGGGTGAGCCCTCTTCCTCCCTGGAGGGAGGGCTCTTGGGCACATGGCAGAATGGAGAGAGGGGTTGCGGTTTTACTCACTCCCTTTGCTCCCTTTCTCCCCAGCAAAGTGGCAGGCAGTTCTGCGAGGAGGAGGGGGGAGGGGGAGGAGGGGGGAGAAAGGGGAAATGGCACAAACCTACCGGTATATTATATTTGGAAAGAAGAATGACCCAATGTGTCATGGGTTGTATATTAATTCTACAATTTCAGAGAAATACCTCAGTCTGGGCCACTTCTCTCCAGAGAATCACTTTATAATTCTCAAAACTCAATGAAAAATTGTTGAACAGGTCTATTAATTTATAGCTTCATAATTTCTTAATCTAATTTCAGTATACATAGATTTAGCCGCAACATAAGGCTTGTTATTACCCATACAATTTGTTTGCCATTATTTCAGCACATAAAGATATTTATTTATTTAGCCTATGGCATAGAACACATGGATAACTGAAAAAGGTATTTGTTAATACTTACAAATAATTTCATTTTTTGTTCCCCTATCTGGCTAGTCAATTTAAATTACATTCAATAATTATTTTCATGGACTATCTTTTAGAAAATATTTTTACCTCTATGCGAAATTCTTTAAGGATTGGGCGGATTCCTTCAGGAATAATGAATCGTCCAGAACGGGGATCCCCCAAATACTCTGGCTCTTTGGGGTCTACATCATTAGGCACTGATGGCTAGAAAATAAATAAAGTTCAAAGCAATTAAAAAACAAATCTCTGTGAGCATGTATAAATAAAGATATTGCCAAAAGATTTAAGCAAGCCCAATCCTATAGCCTCCTTACTTTATATGAGCTATCAAATAAATGAGAGGGTTTTTTAAATTAATGAGTTTTTCAAGTTAATAAGCTATAGCATTTTTGGAAATAATAATCAAAGTTTCATAGTTCTTATGTCACGGAGAACTATGATTACCTAAAGATTCCTTGATTTGTTTGCTAATTTAAACAAAGAAAGGAATGATGAAACTGTATTGGTATAAAAAAAATCTCATATATATTTTATTAGTAAGAAATGCAGTCATTGAAGCATGATATTTATATGATAATTGCTATCAAAATCAGTTGTTATCTTTCAAAAATGGAACTATCACATGATATTTCTGGAAGTGATACTTTCTTACCCAGAAATATTTCCTAATGGCACACTGGTTGTGTCTAAGAAAGAAAAATAAATGCAAGTTACTGCATGCTAACTTACATTCACTCACTATTTGAGTTATTTTACAGATTGTAGATTATGATCTAGCTTTTAAATCTTAATCACAGCCTCCCATAAAAGACCTTGACCACAGCACTACAATATCCTGCTACAAAATGAAAAGCTATCCTACTAAAAAAAACATGATAGATGTATGTCTACTTGTTATGCTTAATGTTATGCTAGAAATATACTGTACATTACTGAATATGCATCTAGTGTCTAGCAGGGATATTTTCAATCTATTCATTTGTCCACGTTTAGCAAACTCTAGATTTAATGGACTAATGAGTAGGAATCAGCGGTGGGTTGCTCCCGGTTCAGCCCGGTTCTTAGAACCAGTAGCACCGGCGGCGGGAGGCTCCACCCACCCACCCGGGACACTTCTGCACATGCGCAGAAGCGTCGCACGAACCGGTAGTAACGGGTGTTAGAACCCACTACTGGTAGGAATGATGTCCACTAAACCAAAATGTACATAAAATGGCTAATTGGATTTTAAAAATGCACAAAATGAATGGATTTTGTTCATTACATCCAAAGTTTGCTAATTGAGGTTCAGGAAATCAATATATACAAATCAGGTGATGGCAATGCAAACACTTACCTCTAAGTAACCACTATAATCCAGTTCAATCAGCTCAAATACAGCAATTAATTCCCCGGCTGATTTATAACCCTTATAAATATCGAAAAATTGGAGAGAAGGTTTGCTGTAAGGCTCATCCACCAGCTTCACCTGTGGGGTAACAAAGGCTCGACCAAGGAACTCTGGTGAACCCTATAGAAAAAAGCAAACATCAAATCAGTGTTATACATGCACCTTATTTTGGGATCACTAAAGCTTACTACCAAAACATGCAAGGGCATTTTACTCAGACAACAGTATTCTATCCCTAACAGTATCAGATTCCTTACTTCTAAATGCCTTTGCTTATAAATTTCATGAAGAACTGTGTTTTTCAATTTCAACAATTTTAAGACGTGTGGATTTCAACTCCCAGAATTCCCAGCCTGGAAATTGAAGTTTGCACATTTTATAGTTGTTGAGATTGAGAAACACAGATGTAGAATATTCTTGTAGCTGAACACCACCCTAGCAAAAGTTGCTGTTGCTTTAAGGATTCCATTCTAGAAGCAACTCGTACAGCACTTGCAACTTCTTTTCGGGCTTTTATAGGAACCCAGCAAGAAGTTTGGCTCATTTAAACAATAGCAGAGAGGTGTGGTGCTTATATGAAGTCAGGACCACTAATTCCAAATCATTTTTGAAACCCAATTTTGATGACTGACTAAATAGCAGTCCAGGGGCAGTGCAGTAGCTCAGCAATTAAGACTCTAGGCTTGTCGTCTGGAAAGCCAGCAGTCCAGGTTTGAGACCCAAGTGTCACATGACTGGGTGAGTTCCCGTCTTTGCCCCAGCTCTTGCCAACCTAGTAATTTGAAAGCATGCAAATGCGAGTAAATAAATAGGTACTACTTTGGTGGGAAGGTAACTGCATTCCATGAAGTCATGCTGGCCACATGATTGCGGAAATGTCTTCGGACAGCACTGGCTCAATGGTCTTGAAATGGAGATGAGCACTGCCCTCTACAGTTGGCCAACAACTAGTGGAGTAAAATCTGCAGGGAGTCCTTTACCTTTTATTTTACCTAGATAGTAGTCCATTACTGTTCTTATTGTTGTCCCTATTTAGTTTTGCAGTGTGGACAGGGTAAAAGGTAATGCTTTCTAAAAAGCTTGGAGCATTGATTTCAACAGGGATCAGAGAGAGCTGCTCACTTTTAAAAGTGAGTGACGGGAGGTGAAGCTTTAAGGCATCTTCACTTCCGTAGAGATGGGCAAAAGCCAAAAATATGAGAATGAGAACAATGGGAGAGTTCCTGCACTGAGAAATTGCACCCTTTCCAGCTCCAGTTAATACTGCAAAATATTTATAGCATTTCCTCCTACATCATAGTTGAGCCAGAAATTATCTGACTTATCTGCCAAAAAGGTCTAAAGTACACATCCTGAGTATGCAGGATGAAGGACCAGCTCTAGATTGATGCAAATGTCATGTGTACAGATCCCCTTAGTCATGTAGTTTTCTTCAATCAATGTAAGTCATCTGGAAATGACAGTCTTCAAAATCAAAGTTTCTTAAGGATACCACACCTACCAGTGGGTCACTATGAGGTGGCTCAAGAAAAAATATTCCCAACACAACCTCTCAGGTTATGAAGTTTTCAGACATGATTGCCAAGGAATCGTCTAAACTCTTGGCATGAGTTTAAGACAAGTCTGTTCATCTAGGTACTTCATTAAACTGGTGGTGTTAGGCTTTCTGATTCAGTTCAATATTGTTGTCTAATGTTCTTTAATCATGTTTTTCAATTGAAATATTGCTTTAATTAATTGTAAACTTTTAAAAAATGTTCCCTGCTTTGGAATCTCCTTTGAGCAATAAAAAGCATATTTAAAGGTTTAGAAAGAAAAAGTACTCTTACAAATTTATTGTAGTCAAAAATATTGACAATAGCTATTGGAGTCTCTGTCTTCAAGTCCTCTTTCTTTCCATCAATTACAAGCTGATCATACAGAAGTAATTCATTCCACATTGGGCTGAGTGTTTCTTCCAATACCTGAATTAACAAATATTGAAGTTATTGACAGTGACAGAATGGAGCTGATGAGTGCTGTTTTTCACCCTATGGCACAATTGCCCAGACATACACTCTATTCTGGTACTCTGATAAGTTCAGGCTAGAACAATAACAAATAAATAGCTTTTCATACAGTTTCTGTTTGTGTGAAAAGCATGATGGTATCTTATCTGAAAAAGCAGAGATAATCTGTTGATGGACCATACTCCAGAGGAAAATGAAGGAAGACAACAGCCTGCCAACTTTAGATATTGCCAGCCAATGACACTGACACTCCCCATAACTATTTAAAACTAATCCAGATATAATAAAATATAAAATTACATACAGTATGTCTTATCTCCAGCATTTTTTTTTTAGAATTGGAAGCAATCTGAAGCATCTATGAGGGAACATTTACACTACAGTAGTGATATTTCTGCTCTCTAAACCAGTGGTAAAATCCAATTTTTTTACTACCGGTTCTGTGGGTGTGGCTTGATGGGCGTGGTGTGGCTTGGTGGGCATGGCTTGGTGGGTGTGGCAGGGGAAGGATACTGCAAAATCTCCATTCCCACCCCACTCCAGGAGAAGGATACTGCAAAATCCCCATTCCCTCCCCACTCCTGGGGGAAGGATACTGCAAAATCTCCATTCCCACCCCACTCTGGGGCCAGCCAGAGGTGGTATTTGCCGGTTCTCCGAACTACTCAAAATTTCCACTACCGGTTCTCCATAACCTGTCAGAACCTGCTGGATTTCACCCCTGCTCTAAACCCTCAAAGAGTTGAAGGTCATCAGTGATTGTCTTCATAGCTGTCAACCTTGAACCATTAAGAACATCTTATTGCTCCCTCAGATCTAATCCAATAGGAGAGTGCAAATAATGCATTGATTCAATCCCCTGCCTTCCATCCATGCCTTTAATTTATTAAATGTAAAGAAAGAAGGAAAGAAAGAAAGAAAGACTAGCCTATTTCAACATCGGAAATTGCAAAACCACTAAGGCCTCTGGCCTATATTTAAAAAACCTGCAGAGCCTAGTAGCTGAAATTCTATGAGAATGGAATAGAGGGCAACTTATATACTGGATCTGGGGGCAGAAAGAGGCAAACATTGCCACTAATGTGAAAATGTCTTGCCCACAAACTCTGCAGAATTTCAGTGTTTTTAAGAGGAATCATTTTCAGTGCAATCCAGTTACAATACAGTTGATTTGAAAATAAGTTGGCTCAGCTGCTGAAGATGTAGCTAATTTGGATTGCATGGATTCAGAACTGATTTTGAAGTGATGCAAACATCACATACGGAAATGTCCTAGGTTTAAGCAGTGACAAAGAAGAGCTTCTTCGCTCTCTATTTTTTTTCGCTAATGTTCATTCCCAATTGATTTACTTCTGCCTGAAGGGAAAAAAAAATCTACATTTCCCCCTTTCCCTTAGTAAAAAAAAAGCCTGAAGTGAGCAAGGAGTAATGGAAAGTGAAATTTGAAATAGTTTGGAGAGGAAATATTAAGTAGGGTTAAGCCCTGCAATAGCTGCCAAACTAAACAAGCAAGAATCACATGGATTTCAAAAACATGTATGATGCTAGTAAAGAGTAAAGAGTAAAAAGATAATCTTGAAAACTGAATCTAAATTCCCAGACAGATTTACAGTGAATTATTTAAGGTAAGTCTCTCTGAAACATTTCCTTCCCAGACTTCTCATATCTAGGCTGTGTTGCCTCTTCTCGTGTAAAATGCTCTTCTCCCCCATTCCTTCCCAGTCTTTCCCTAAGTTCTTCCAATTTAAACTCTACTCAAGTTAGTATCACATTTTAAGAAGGTAAAAGAAAAATACATACACTGCAAAAACATATGGACTACACAACTCGATCAGGGTAAAGCAATAGACGCAATTTACATAGACTTCTGTAAAGGCTTTGATTCAGTGGTACACGACAAACTACTTCTGAAACTAAAATCTTATGGCATCTCTGGACCCCTACATGATTGGATATCTGCGTTCCTGTCAAAGAGACAACAAGTTGTTAAAATAGAGAGTTCTCTATCAAATCCTGCACCTGTCAATAGTGGTGTCCCTCAAGGCAGCGTTCTAGGACCAACACTCTTCATACTTTACATAAATGACCTTTGTGATCACATTATAAGCAACTGCGTTCTCTTCGCCGACGATGTCAAACTATTTAACACCACAGACAATGCTACTACCCTTCAGAAAGACCTTGACTATGTATCAGAATGGTCAAACAAGTGGCAACTTCAAATCTCAATCAACAAATGCTCTGTCTTACACATTGGCAAAAAGAATCAGAACACAAAATACAAGCTTGGAGGACACGACCTTGTAGACGACCCTCATTCTGTCAAGG
>QLTV01003132.1:5760609-5771426 GCA_003457575.1 Thermophis baileyi | reverse complement strand
TTGGTATTCAGGACAGCCTACAGAGTTGCCCCATGGGAGTGACAGCCAATGGGATACATTTCTGTACAGGAGCAGGAAACTAAGAGGTGGGGCCCAACAGAGGTCATAAAACCAAGAGACTCAGCATCTTTTCTGCCCTTTTCTCTTCAGCCAACATCTGGAAGCATGTGATCCACCTTTTCTGTTCAGGAGCCCCTGCCATGTGCTCCTGTCCGCCATTAAACCTTCTTTCCAAGCAACTTCCAGGAATCCAGTGTCTTTTTCCCCACTTGGAACCGAACCCAGAAGGATATTCCTTACAACAACACAATGTGTTGCATCTAAATATATTGGGATTGGTAGAACACAGATAATAATCCAGATTTTAAAATAAAATAACTTTGAGAATGTTTAAAAGCTAAAAGGTGTTTTCTTTTCTTCCATTTTTTCATTCATACTGTGCCTTCCTTTTTATGCAGGTGGATACTTTGATCAGGAAAAGCAATGATAATTATTTTAATCCCTTTCATCCCAAAGTTTCTCTTTTCTGAAGTTCAGCTACCTAAAATCACTTTTAATTTCTTTTCATTAAAAAAAAATCAGGATGTTGATCTTAGTATAGAGACCTTAGCGTAAGGTAGAAACATTATGTCCTCAGAAAAAGATTACCTCTATACATGGAAAGGAAATAACAGTAGATAGACACGAGTTTCTTTATGGGTGATAGCTGTGCAAACTAAGTTTCAAATATGCATAACTTTTATTTTTAAAAGGCTTCACTGGACTTTTAAACAGAGATTTACAACTAGTTAACTTCTGACCTATTTTATAACACCTTGCTGGAGTTGTACAACTTTTTTTTTTTTACAACAACCTCTTATTGTTGCAATAGATTGGATATTCAACTGGGGGGGTGTAAAAAGGGGGATTGTTTTTTGTCCTTTTTAATTCACATTTTTTAAATGTCCTTGTCTAGGTTTGTCTATGTTAACTTTTTTTCTTTTTGAGTTTGTACTTTAATCTTTTGAGTAAAATAAAAAATTGAAGTAAAAAGATCAATGGCACAAGTCATTGAACAATTACTCTATCTTCTTTAAAAATACACATAAGTCTTAGGAGCTTAGGAGGACGGGAGAATAAGAAATAGAAAAAACTCTAAAGATTCAATGACAGATTGCAAATTGCCTAACGTTTTACTCAAAAGAAGGATTTTATCTTGTTAATTTAGATCACATTGTTTTATAATATTTAATTTTTTTTTACAGTTATTTGTATTCATTTCTTAACTGTTTAAAGTTTAATATTGAAAATGTTAAATGGGGGGAAATAATGTTTTAGCCCTCATTTATTAAACATAAAATATATAGAAGGCATCATATAAAATAATTTCACTTTCCTATGATTTCTGTGATCACCGAGACTCACCTCTGGGAGAGGATGGAGGTCTTCTACCTCCACAATCACTTCACTTGGTTGTTCTGCCTCCTCAGTGGTACTAATATCAGGTTGGCTTTGATGCTGCTCCTTGACAGAAGTTCTGGACTTCTCTTTGGCCTTTTTACTCTTCTTCTTCAGCTTGAGTTTGCTTAAGGCCCCTTTAAGAACTTCTGCTGGCTTCTTTTCTGCTGCCTGGATAGTACTGAAAATCTCTACTGTAATGGCCATAAGAAGGCGTCCACGATAGAAGATGCCTTCACCCAGACCTTCATTGAGATCTTTGTGTATATCTCGCAAGGTTGAATTCTGGGATGAGCCATATAAATTTACCCAAGTTGGTCCAAAAGTGGGATTAAATCCTGGTGGGAAGAAAATACGGTTTTGAATATACCAGCATTTGGTTCAGATTTGCACTTTTACAAGACTATTTTAACAATGAAGTAGGTCATGCTTCCTTGGTGATCTATCTTAAGCAGATAGTCCTTGACTTATAACCATTCACTTAATGATCTTTCAACATTATGGCTGCAGTAAAAAAGTGATTTATGACCTGTCCGTGCACTTATGACCATCACAACATTCCTGCACTCAAATAATCAAAATCCAGGTGCTTGACAATTGACATGTATTTGCAATGATTGCAGGGTGCTGGGGTCAAGTGATTGTCATTTCCAACCTTCCCATGGAGCTTCCGACAAGCAAAGTCAATGGAAGAAGTCAGATTCACTTAATAACCATGTGATTCATTTAATGACCATAGCAATTCACTTAACTGCAGCTAAAAAGGTCATAAAATTGAGCACAACTCACTTAACTACCATGGCACTTAGCAATGGAAATTCTGGTTCCAATTATGGTCGTAAGTTGAGGACTAACTGTAAATAGATATTTGGCATGTGGTTATCACGCAAAAATTCAGAGGACTAGTTGTGGCTGTATTCCTTAGCATGGTGTGAATCAGTACAGATATTTCCTAGCTATGTCTCACCACATACAGAAGTAGACATAGATACTGTATATAATAATTTCTCAGCTGAATTATAGTTGAGAAAAAGATGTCCCATCGTCCCAATACATTTGCAGTCTGTATTACTATACTTAATTAAGGATACAAGAAGAAAATACAATGCAACACTTTTACAAAACCTCCATTGCCCATTTATCGCTGTATTAGGCATCTTTCTCAAATGTTCACCAGAAAGGTATGTTAAGCTGATGTGCAAAAGTAATAAAGCTTGCTTGGTAAATGACCCTGTGGAATTCTTATTGACAAAAATTGAGTCCCTTTTGTGAACCATTTAAGTAAAACCTTTTGTTTAAAGTTTTCTTCTATTTCATATAAGATTAGCCTATACAATATGGTCAAAACAGTCCTACAGAGTATTTTATACATGCTGCCATGGCTATAATGCAATCTGACCCAATTCATTGTTTTTCTATAATTGTATAAAGGATACTATTAATTAATTTTTAATTAAATCAAATAGACAAATGGGGTAATAGACAAAAGGTAAAGACCATCATATATCAGCTATGATGTTCTAAGGAGCTGCAGCTCAATAGCAAAATCACTGCTTTCCAAGCTAATTTTTCCTGCTTCTATCCTTGACTTCTCCTGGGTTAAGGCTGGAAAGAATATTGCCTGATACTTTGGAGAGACTTGCAGTCAACTAAAACAGCAGTTCTGATAACACAGTGCTGGACAGAACTATGGTCTGATATAAGACAATATCTATGACAAACTCACCATTTCTTCCAGGGTCAGATATTTGTTGCAGATCAATGAAATGTGTAGCAAGGGCAACATCTCCAATGTTTGCATCATCCAGTAGCTGGACTTTTATTTTTCGAACAAGAGGTGGAAACATCTCGATGAATGTTATTTGTTCATTCCAAACTGGTTCTATAGTGCTACTTTCAACTGATGTTTCTCCCTAAATAAGAGAATATTACAAGAACAGAACCAAAGAACTCAGTTGGTGATAAAGCAGTAATAGAAGAGTGAGGGAGCAGCCTTCCCTGACCTCATTCAGATGTCTTGAGAATCCAACTCCCTGAATTCCCATCTAGGATAAATGTCCCATTTACCCATCTTTTAAACAAACAATTAGCTCCAAACTTTGCCACCTTTCCTTAAAGGGGAATTGTTCTATGGCCATGTCTAGATTCTTATAAACTTAAGTTTAGTGCTTATGCACTAAATCAGAACTATATAAACAAAGTAATTCACATTTGAAAAAAAATTCCTTAAAGAGTCTTGCACTGTGTTCATGTCCCTATTTGCATCTAATTACTATACAGCACAATCAACTACAATCATGCTTATTATTCCTCTTGTTCTCATGAAGTTCCCTTGCTTTGTAATCCATTATCAGTCATTGACTGGCAGTGGTTGGAATACAGGCATTAGAGGCAGCATAGGAATTGGCAATGGGAACAATATTTTTGCCTAACTCAGATGAGGTAAAGTAAAGTAAAGGTAAAGGAGTCCCTGTGGATTTTACTTCATTAGTTGTTGCCAACTGTAGGGGGTGGCGCTCATCTCCATTTCAAGGCCATTGAGCCAGTGCTTACTGAAGACATTTCTGCAATCATGTGACCAGCATGATGTCACTAAGTGCTGTTGTGTTCCCACCAAAGTGGTACCTATTCATCTATTAGCATTTGCATGCTTTCAAACTGCTAGGTTGGCAGGAGCTGGGGCAAGGGCGGGAGCTCACCCAGTTGTGTGACGCTCAGGTCTTGAAATTGGGCTGCCGGCTTTCCAGATGACAAGCCCAACATCTTAACCACTGAGCCACTGCGCCGCTCTCAGATGAGGACAGATAACATTTTAACTCAGTAATAGGAAAAGCCTTATGTCGCCTGTTACACCATCAGCAAATCCTACATTGGGCTTCTATTAATTGCATATTGTAAGACTAAGAGGCTGGAACAAAATGAAGTTGTAGGCATTAGGGAAAGTTGCCTAAGCATACAGTACATTAGGGAAGCTTTGGAATTTATTCCACAACAAGCAATTAGAGCAGGGGTCCCCAAACTTGGCAACTTTAAGACTTGTGGACTTCAACTCCCAGAATTCTCCAGCCAGCTATGCTGGCTGGAGAATTCTGGGAGTTGAAGTCCACAAGTCTTAAAGTTGCCAAGTTTGAAGACCTCTGAATTAGAGGAATCCTGACTGGGTCATACTGTTTCCTAAGTTCTTAATGCTTGGGTCTTTTTCTACATGACCTATTCAAAAAGTTCAGTACTAAAATTGAACGGATCAGTCTATTTCATGAATCTTTCAATAAGAAAATATGCAAAAAAGAAAATAAAATTACCTGCTGTCCAGAAAAAGAAATCTGCACGTAAGGATCAATGAAGACTTTCTTCTCACTCACAATTTTTGAAAAGCCACCCATGATTCCTGCACTCATACTGGGCAAACCATCTGCCTTGTATATTTTGATGCAGAATTTGGCCCAGGGTCTCTCAGCTGGAACTTTTTTAGGAAGCAATAAGTTCCTGAAAAGACATTTGATTAGTTAGGAGGAATTGATCCTTTGAAGACCACACTGCAGCCAGACCCAGCTGTCTTTCTTACTGCTTCCAACTATTGCTGAAGCTGAGTTTAAAAATTCAAGTCTAGACTGCAGTGGGTTGGTGCCCAGTCCAGAATATGGCTACTGTGGAACCCGATTGGTTATTTGCCCTGCTTCTTGCCCTTCCCATCCATGCAGAGAAGGCAAACTTTGCTTACTAGCCTTGTGTAGGCAAGTGTCTCCCTCCCACTTTTTAAAGGATTGTTCTATTCTTAATCAAAGCAAAGTAGCAATACAGAGTTTATAGTATTTTGGATCCTTTGCCTGGTTTAGAAAGGCTTAAAATAGTTTAAGGCATAAAACCAGTTTTCACGTGAAGCTTCAAAATAAATATGGACATGGGTAGAAGATGACATTATCCATTCTTGCACTCAGGAAATGATGGATGGCCTAAGTGGGACAAGGAGAAGATCCCAAATGCAAAAGAGGACAGACAACAATTTTAGAGTGAGAAAGAAAGAAAGAAAGAAAGAAAGAAAGAAAGAAAGAAAGAAAGAAAGAAAGAAAGAAAGAAAGAAAGAAAGAAAAAAAGAAAAAAAGAAAGAAGAGACCTGAAATTCACTCTGTCAGAATGCTCATGTCCTTTCCTGCACAAAATGATACAATTTATAAATAAAGCAAACTTCCCAAGCTTGATTAAGCCCAGTATTTCTGGATCTCCCCCCCCCTCCATAGGAGTAAGAAAACGGTCCTCTTATTACTAATTCCATAAGACCACATTCCATACACCTTTTTCACCACCACAGACTTACTTTTCAATGTCTTCATTCTGACTGCTGGATGAGGCGGGAAAGGAACCCATTACATCCCCCCGAGCCATGACAGAAATGTTGCACTTTACAAAGCCTTTAATTCCTGCTCTGGTGTCCTTTGGGTCATTAATCACAGCCCACTTCTGGTAGAATCTATGGTCTAAATGCATAAAGAGAAAACGATTGAATCACAATGTCTCTGGATCTAATGTAGATTATTGGGAGTTTGGGTCAGAAGGTTAGATGAGTCCTGCTTTTGTTGATGTAACTTTTTGTGAGTGGGGTTATTGTTTATCCTTGGCTGCCTGATGGGTTGTATGTTGCAAAGTTTTGTGTTTTTAATCCCTATATACCACCCAGAGCCACTAGTGTGGGGTGGGTGGTCATGTAGTTCATATAAACATATAAACAAACAATAATGTCTACAAATTCTAAATCTAGACTATCAATGTCTTGAACAAACGACCCAGAAGAAAACTGATGGATTGACATAATACTTAGCAAGCATAGATCAGTTATTGCTTCCCAAAAATTAGCAGAGCTCTTCAGATTGATTATAAAGAAAGCTATAACACAGAGCACATAAAATTTTACTAAAAGATTTCCATGGACATCATGTGGCACTAATCCCAACCTGGCACCGATCTCATATATTGAGAAACTCTGGGAGTACTAATCCCAAATGACACCAGATTTTAGAAGATATATAATTAGGCAATGTGAACTACCAAGTGTTTCAGGATATGGGCAGAGTGTGAAAGGGAAACAAATTCATTGCTAATATATTTTAGTGCCAGCTGGGTAAATTTCACAAACATGATTTGATCAACCTCATACAGCAAGAAGTCTTCAACCAGCCCTGAAAATATTGGCCAGATTTAATGACCCAACTCAATTTTTCTCAGCTGAGAATCTTGATTGTGGACCTTCTTGAAGGGACCAAGTACGGGGAGAGCTCATTTTTAATTCTCATTTGTTGGATGTGAATGATATTTATCATGAACAAATCCATTTCAAACAGATTGATTAGCTTTTGATCAAACCACAAAGAAATGCTAGAACATGTTATGGACTCAAAGCAGGTAATTCAAAGCAATGGCAAAAGAGAACTAAGAAGCAACTTTTAGCATGATAGCAGCCTCAGGGTACAGTACCTGGCTGATTGTATACAGTCTCAAGATCTATCTTGAAAATGCCTATGAGAGTGCCTAGGAAGGGAATCTTCTTTGAATGGAAGACCTGCATATGAATACAATGGTATTTCTCAAAAGACATATTGCAGACAAGAGACCCACAGAAGGCAACTATTGCCAAGAAGAGCCTAGCATTTGGGTTGAGAGTAGGGAGGTCACTGAATAGCTGATAACTGGGTTCAGAACAAGATGGCAAGTAGCAATCATAGCCAAGTTAAATGGTATTAATGTTTTGCAAATTAGTTTCTACAAGACCACAAGTCAAAGTTCTTTTTCTCAGTAACATCACTTGCCAAGTATTTCTTTTCATAATTGTACGTTTAATTGAATTATTAGATAAACTAGAATGTCAAACATCTGAATAATAATACATTTCTTATAAGAGAAACGCACAAAGTAAAGATTATACATCTCTAATGGCTGCCTACGTGATAAAATATGATATGATTAGCTCTTATTGATCTGTGACAAAGAATAGCTGCAACTTTAGAAGAATAAATGAGAAACTGTATTTTTAATTTATTGCTCACTTCATGATATGATGTAAGGCCATTGGTCATCTACCCTCATCTCACTTCCACCCATACATAGTAGCTAATATACTTACAGAAATCTCTATCAATCTATGGAATAGAATATCTCTTGGTTCATGAAAATCAAAAGTAAAATACTGGAAGAAAAAGGAAAAAATATAAACATTACATTTCGTGTAAAAATTAAGTTCTACCGTGCGCCAAGCAGCATCATATAATACTATGCAGAATATTTTCAACAAGAAGCTATGTAAGAAAAGGGGTTCCTTACATGTCCCGATGTTTCTAAATGGAAGGTCCTTTTCTATAGGGCTTTAAGATTAATTTACCTGTTTAACAAGGCCAAAACATACTCCATATCATCCCAGAGTACAGAATGTGCTTTTAGATGAAAACAGATTTTGACTAATGGTTAGGAAACCTGCCTAAAAGTAAGAGTCCTTGGAGATTGGAATCTATTTCTAAAACAGATTAGGTATGTCTCTTGTTTAGCAAGAGACATACCGATGTATGTGTTTAAACAGATACCTGTGTTTAAACAGATCTTCCTTTGCTGTCTCTCAGGAATATTCTAAATAAAGTTCCTGAATTAAGCAAGGAGTTGAGTTGGATTTAATGGTTTAAATCAGCAGTTTTTGTAGTTGGCTATATAACTGTGCTCACATACATTAGATTGACAAGTCTGAGAATAGAATTATGTACACTTTCTTCAAGTTTAGCATACCTCATTGTAAAAAGGACAATTGGTGGATTTCTGTGTTGCTGTGTGTCTTTTCTCACTTCCAATTTTCATTACCACAAAAGGGTCAATATTAACTCCAACCAACTTCTGAGCTTCAATTATGTTGATGCCAATCTAGGGAGACAATATATTTCCTATAATCAGTCTGGATATATCAGTATAAAGTGAGAGGAATTAAATCAACTACTTGCTTGAATGGTTCTGGAGTCAAATCTCCAGCATTCATTGTTTGTTTTTACAACTTGATTTGTAAAACTCAACCAATGTTTCCTTTTACTTTCAGGTTTGCTGGAATGATTGCTCAATCATTAATGAAAGTTATAAAAACAAATGAATGGTTTTCAAATCCGGTAAGAAATATGAGTTACAGAGCATTCTTTTGAATGATTTATTGGCAGAGACTCTAAGAGGTCCACTATGCATATATGTCTGCCAAGCTTTCTGTCTACCTGATTTTAATTCTTCAATAAAAAATGCTATATTCAATAAATAAAACAAAAATACTACTAAGCTCTAGTGTTGTTTTTATTTACAAGCATGGCTCTGGATTGCACAAACTTATTTAGTAAAAAACAGCCCTGTACATTCTTTGGATGTCTACTTATTTGACAGGGGAAAAAAAGACAAGATAAACTGGGCTAACAAGGGACATCATTGGGGACTACAGGAAGAGCAAGAAGCAACTTCACAAATTTGCCTTCTGGTACTGTAACTGGGTTATTTATAACCTGCTACGCCCATCAGAGCAACTATTGTGAAGTAGGGCCACCTCCATCCAGGATAGCTATTTTATGTGCATGCCAGAGCATCCTCTCATAATTTCAAATGCACCCCACTGGTTCAAAATGGCTATAAATTCAAAGTTCACAGTAAAAGTGGCAGATACATCACCTGGAAGTTCTGTGGTCTAGGAGATGCATTGAGATCCCACTTGGAGAAAACCCTAGAACGGCTAAAATGGAACATACAACATTAATTACATGTCTTATTTGTCATTTTATATGAATTGTTATTTTACTTTTGGAATGCAGAGAACAATGGAATGTAAAGATAATAAATAAATAGCCACATGCTTACTCAAATCTACCGGTATGAATGCAGACATTTCCCCAAGATTACAGTTTACAGAAATGGAAAGTCTATTGAAGAACTAAATTAATTTTATTAATGAAGCTCAAGACACTTTTTACTTGGGATGTATTCTTGGTTAATATTGTTTCAGCAGAAGGATAATGACAGTAAATCAACATTTAATTTTAAGAAAATAAAGTATTTACATTTAATTTTACATTTCCATTAAGAGATGTAATCGTGCTATTACATTCAAACTACACGATGTAGCAAAACAGTGCACTGTAGTAACTAAAACCATGGGTTTAGTTTCAGTCAAATACAAGCTCATTGAGTTATCTGCCCACAGCAGATTAATTTTATAGGATTATTGTGATGGTAAACATGGGGATAATGTGCATTGGTGTAATCTACTAAATAAAACTTCCTCTAGGTGTTACTGATGTATTAGTTTCATTTGTACTGTGCTTCAATATAAGCACATACTAAATAAAAAAAATCCTTATGCTGGAAAGAATAGCAATAGCAATAGCACTTAGACTTATATAGGAAGTTAGCACCCACCCCTCTCCTAGAAAAATGAAATATCCTAGGAAAAATTTTAAAAAGGCAGAATATTATATAGAATATCCCTAGAGAAATTGAGAAACATGCTTTTAGAAAGGAAACAGACTCACTCTTAGTAGCCCCCACCTTTGTCAATGGGCCATCAAGGAATGGCCCAGCTCACTCATCCCCCCCCTTGTTAATAGCCTGGACCAGTCTTAACAAAGGTCTCCTTCAGACAGAACCATCTTAGGAATTGCCCAAAGCCCTTTCATTATACCACATGGGACCTGGGAAGATTACATCAGCCAAGCCTGGGACTCAGGACAGCCCACAAGAGTTGCCCCAGCATTAAACCTTCTTTCCAAGCAACTTCCATGAATCCAGTGTCTTTTTCCCCACTTGGAACTGAACCCAGAAGGATATTCCTTACAACACTTACATACCGCTTCATAGTGCTTTACAGCCCTCTCTAAGCGGTTTACAGAGTCAGCATATTGCCCCCAACAATCTGGGTCCTCATTTTTACCGACCTCGGAAGGCTGAGTCAACCTTGAGCCTGGTGAGATTCGATCTGCCAAACTGCTGGCAGCTGGTGATCAGCAGAAGTAGCCTGCAGTACTGCACTCTAACCACTGCGCCACCATGGCTCATTAGAATTATGCCTAATGCTGTTGTAAAGGATGTTGTAAAGTGCTTTGAATCTTCAGGGATTAGAGCAACATACAAGCCTAAGTAAGTAAGTAAATATATCTACTACCACTTCTATTTGTGATAATGGCATAGTTACTGTGACCATTTTTCTGAAAACTGAAAGGAGATATCTATACCTAATCTGCAAAAACAGATTGTTGCTACATGTTGTTGGTTTTTCCAAACTTTCCAAATTTTCCAAACTTATCATCTTCTCTTCTCTTCTCTTCTCTTCTCTTCTCTTCTCTTCTCTTCTCTTCTCTTCTCTTCTCTTCTCTTCTCTTCTC
>QLTV01003132.1:5742981-5757967 GCA_003457575.1 Thermophis baileyi | reverse complement strand
CACTATCTATCAGACATTAATACAATTGAGAATGTCCAGAGATATTTCACGAGAAGAGTCCTCCACTCCTCTGCTCACAACAAAATACCTTATACCACCAGACTTGAAATTTTAGGCTTAGACAACTTGGAACTCCGCCGTCTACGATACGACCTAAGTGTAGCACGTAAAATTATCTGCTACAATGTCCTACCAGTCAATGAATACTTCAGCTTCAACCACAACAATACACGAGCACACAATAGATACAAACTTATGGTAAACTGCTCCAAACTTGATTGCAGAAAATACGACTTCAGTAACAGAATTGTCAATGCCTGTAATGCACTAACTGACTCTGTGGTTTCTTCCCCAAACCCCCAAAACTTTAACCTTAGACTGTCTACTGTCGACCTCACCCCATTCCTAAGAGGTCCTTAAAGGGCGTGCATAAGCGCACTAGCGTGCCTACTGTCCCTGTCCTAATATTCCCTTTTATTCGTATCCATTTCTTGTATTCATAATCATGTTGATACTTATATCTGTTATCTAATACATGTTTGACAAAATAAATAAATAAATAAAAAATAAATAAGTGTTTGCCCTCAAATCCATAAGAAATCTTCGCACCACAGTTAGAGCAGCTTTAAGATACTGGATATTGCAGTTTAATGTATCTGGAATGTATCAGGTTGAAGTCTGTTTTCTTCTGAGAAGAAATTGAAGCATTACTCAGGTTGGAAAGTACCTCTTTACAGAGCTGAAGACAATCCCAGAGAACTCCATATCAGATACATCGTAGTAATCGTCTTCCTCATCATCCATCTCCAGACCTTTGACAAGCTTCCTGCCCAGCATTGCAGCCTTCCTATCCAGGTCAACAGCTCGTTTTGCATCAGCCACCCTGAAGGCCACACCAGAAGTTAAGAATCATAAGGATGGCATGCTCATCATAATTCTTTTATCTACAGAGGTAATTTAATTTAATTTAATTTAATTTAATTTAATTTATAAAATTTATATGCCGCCCAACTCCCGAAGGACTCTGGGCGGCTTACATCATGTAATGGGTACAATTTGAAATAAAAAACATTACATACTGTACATTACTACTATGTTATTGTATTTTTTATTGCTGCTATTGTTACTACCACTACTACTGGTTTAAACTTTATAAGATGAATCACTTTACTAAGTAATAACAATGCATAGAATTGTCTCTGAAATTTGGATTTCAGGGAATTAGATTTAAATGTAAGGACATTGTAGGAGTCCTTTCAGGAGGTGAATGAGGCATGAGTGCCATCCCAGTTCAGGAAAGGGTGCAACAACACAAAGTCATGCAAAGGCCATCCTAGCCATGGCTGCCACAAGAACTGCAAGTGCAGGAAGACTCCCAAATTGCTCACTAGTTCTGGTTGAGGTTGTGCAAGTTCACTAAGAACTAAAGATAGACAACCCCCAGAACCAGAGGGTCTTCATACCCAAAGCCACTCAATCTTGCTAAGGTTGAGTTGAAGCAGAGGTGGGTTCCTACCGGTTCGGACCGGTTCTATAGAACCGTTAGTAACGTGGTGGCGTGGGTTGCTAGAACTGGTAGTGACCCACGCCTGCCACGCCCCCGAACCGGTTCTTTCGGCGGTGCCGTAGGCGCTGCCATTTTGTTTTTTGCTTCTGCGCATGCGCACAAGCTTTTTTTAAGTACTGTGCATGCACAAAGTGCCCACAAAGCGCACTGCGCATGCAACACTGAGCGAACCGGCAGCAAGGTAAAGCAGAACCTGCCCCTGAGTTGAAGCCTGTTGTTCAACCTGTTGGGCAACCAGGGGTGGAGATATAATGCTGAGTATCACACTGTAACATTAGATGACCTCACCCAGTTGCTTTATGTAGAAAGCCTTTACCATTACCATCCCATACTATCCTGTATCTTGTAAATCACAAGCGCTACTGAGTTGATCACTGATATTTGCTTGAAATATGAGTTCAAAACAGACTAATATTACATATGGAGTTCTATTTGAGAGGCAGTTTGGTGTACTATTTAAGGCACCAGGCTACAAACAGGAGACCATGAATTCTAGTCCCACTTTAATCACAAAGCCAGCTGCATGACCTCGGGCCAGTTATTCCCACTCAACAAATCATTTCCAAAAAGCTTACTAAGGAGGCAACAGTGATTCAAAAGCACATAAAAAAGGGGGTGGGAGAGAACACAACTTGGAATATTGCATCATCACATGGACTGTATACATTTTCATATACTTATTACAGCAGCAATATACAGTATCAGGTTAGTAGCATGTATGTAGAATATGCTACTTACTCTAAGTCTTCAAATCCTGGGTTGCGAATTATAACCTCAGAACTGTAACAAAGAAAAACATGAGCAATGCAAAGCAAACAAATGTTGGCTGTTGAAATTCATTATTGATATAACTTTTAAAAAAACACCTTTTCCCTACAAATCGTCCAGTTTGGGAATTCAAGTTCTATTTAGTAGACAGCTGTAGCTTTCCATCTCCCATTTCATTCAGTCCAGTTCAAAACACATTCAAGATTGATTTGAGTTTTTGGCTATTTGCAAATACACCTGGATCCACCTTGAAAATTATGTGGCAATTGTCATCATTGGTTTAGATTTGTAACAAGTCTTACAAACTATCTTATTTTTTATTTATCACACTTCCTTTATCAGACTATGGGACTATATCTTAATTTCAGCAGTGTTCTATGACTTTCTGATTAGAAAGCTATTTAGGTATGGGATAGATTTTTTTAGTTTAAAAAACAATACTACCTATTATCATTTAGAATATTAAAAATTAATACATTGGGTCTTAGTACAGATTCCAGTACCTGTCTTTCATCTGGTAGATAAAATCTTCCTCAACCCATGTCCCTGCAGCACCATCCGGAGGTTGATATCTCAGATCCAATTCAATATATATCTACAGAAGAAAAATAAAACTTAAGACTAAACTATTATAACTCCCAAATAGTTGGAGGATTTTTTGTTCAAAAAGTGTAGGCTGCTTTTTGTACAAAAAGCTTAGGTCACTCCTTCCTCCTTGCTGGCTACCTCCTGTCAGGCCTTTTATGATTTAAGGTTCTTTTTACCTTCTGGTCCAGGTAGATTCTGCCTGGCCAGACTCCAACATGGAGAGAGGAATGACCACAAGACAGGAGAAATATATTGAAAAATGTATTTCATACAACATGAAGCCTGGGGAGGGGGTGGAAGAGGTTTTCCAAGAGTGGCCAGGAACTGGAGTTGGCGATGAATTATTGTGTGATGACTGCGGATATGTTCACCAACAGAAAGACAATGGAATGTTTCTGTGGTAGTGTCCTACGTCTCAAAAGGCCGATTTGAGATGCTTGGGTCATATCACTTGCATTTTAAATGTTATAATCCCAATCAAATGACTTACCCTAGTAATGCCGTGGTTTTTGTCAACAAGAGCCTCTCTGATGTTCAGTCGTCCAGACATTACCAACTGCTGAAGACTGATAACTAAGGTGCCAAGTAATCTACAAAAAGAAAACCAAGATAAAAAGCAAAAAAGTATTGTAAACATATAATAGTGTTCTGGTAGATTCAAGAATGATGACACATAAAAACAAATCATAAGCTGCTTGTTGTGCACTTAGCTAAAGCAAGAAAGCTGCCCTTGGGTTTCGGAGAGCAATTATGTGCTGTGACTATATCAAACAAGAGACCATGAAGGTATTTCTATCAGAACCAAAGCAATATTAAGCCTTCTGCTTCTGCCCTACCCTTCCTCCAAATTCTTTGCTTTCTCCCATCTTTCCCTTTTGGTCTGGGTTTCAACCAAGCAAATCTTATCATGGTACAGATCATGGTATAGCAAGAAATGTAAATACAGATTATGTTGAAATAGTTGTTGGATAACACTATAGCCCTTTTCCTTCTCTTCCATACATAACAAATCCTTAAAAACATAACTTTTTATATTGTGCACTGGAAAATGTCATCAAGAAGAAGAAAAGTTAAGCATACAAAATTAAATGGGAGAAACTCAAGCAGTTGGTTATTTTACAATTACTTGACTGTTCTCTCAGCGATACAAAGGGAAAGGTGTACTAAAAATGGGATGTTTATTTTTGGTATAGCATGAATGAATGATTCAGGTTCAAATGACTGTAAAGTGAAATGTAGCAGAAAGATTTTCCCAGTGAGTTAGGAACCTACCTGTTACTGAACACCTTACTGCAGTTGTAAACTTTAACTATCAACATTTCTTCCATAATGAACTTTCCATAATGTGGCCAGCGAAAGAGCTAAAAAATGAAATAATGCCAAAATTAATACCCAAAGCTTTTGAAAAGTCCCTTTCCCATCTGTTCATATCCAATCTCAACAGATGATAGAAAATGTGGGAGTTTATGTCTTAATACAATTGATTTGTGTTTCTAATTACTGAATTTTATACCAATCTCACATTGGATTGTGGATATTTAGGTCTCCCATCAACCCCCATCATCGTCATGCTTCCAAGGGTTCTTGAGATTTATAATTTAACAGCAAGCTGCAGGAACATAACCTGGATTCACTCACAATGAGACATACCCTGTTTCCCCCAAAATAAGACATCTCCTGATAATAAGCGCAATCGGGCTTTTGAGTGCATGGCAATAAGGCCAAGCGCTTATTTCAGGGTTCAAAAAAATATAAGACAGGGTCTTATTTTTGGGGAAACACGGTAGTTTCATAGACATAGAGCCGTGGTGGCGCAGTGGTTAGAATGCAGTACTGCAGGCTACTTCTGCTGACTGCCGGCTGCCTGCAATTTGGCAGTTTGAATCTCACCAGGCTCAAGGTTGACTCAGCCTTCCATCCTTCTGAGGTCGGTAAACTGAGGACCCAGATTGTTGGGGACAATATGCTGACTTTGTAAACTGCTTAGAGAGGGCTGTAAAGCATTCTGAAAGTCTAAATGTTATTGCTATTGCTAGTTTGTAGTATTTATTTGTATTCGGTGATCACTACTTTTCCCAATTCAGATTTCAGATTCACTAAAGCTACAGCATGGTCTTTGAACTATAATAGCTTACAATAATTGAGAAATTATGCAATTATATAGTTTAACAAACTCTTTTTCAATTGTGTTTCATTTTTCAGTTAATAATACAACCCTGCTTTCACCAAATTATAGTACTTCCTACTCTGGAGAAACCTGGGGCAGTGTAATGCAGAGATATTCTTCCCATACACACCAATGAACTTACTATGATTCAAAATTAAGTCTTCCTGCTGAGTGTGATACTTCCTTACCTCTCCAAAGATTGCTTCCTGGCCACAGTGTATCTTCTTTGTTTTCTGGGTAAATCCTTGGTGGGAAAAATACAAAGTTTGTCAAACATTTGAAACACTGGGTTTGAATTTTCTTTGAAGGAGCATGCCATATATCCTTAAAAGAAAGCCGCAATCAAAATTCAGGATTTTTTTAATAGCCAGATGTTATCCAATGGGGCTCAAATCCTTTCCTGGAAGTTAAATTCATAGAACTTTGCACTTTGGAGATTGCACAGTACAGTGTGTTGGCTTTAGGAGCTATCCAGGTCCTCGTGTTCAATCATTGCAGGAAGGGATATATAGAATCTATCAGAATGGTATATATGTTCTACCTTAATTTAAGCTCTCAGAGCAGAGAAAATCAGATGCCCTCATGTATGGATTTTACATAACTTCCACCACCATCACTCCATGGCAGCCAGTTACCTGAAGAGGGTTTGTAGCATTTTTCTTTCTTTCATTCCATTGCCTTTATTTATAGACTTCAATATAATATGTATGCTTTTTCACGTTTATCCCCTAGCACCGTTATGGCGAACCTTTGGCACGCGTGCCACAGGTGGCACGCGGAGCCATATCTGCGGGCACGTGAGCCGTTGCCCTAACTCAGCTCCAGCGTGCATGCGTGCGCTGGCCAGCTGATTTTTGGCTGGCTCTGCCCACGCCGCTCCTCCCCTCCCAGGAGTCTCCACGCGGCCCGTTTTGGATGCCAGGTAAGTACAGGGCTCGCGCGGAGGCTCTGGGAGGGCATTTTTGGCCTCCGGAGGGCCTCCAGGGGGCCTCCAGGGGGACAGGGAGGCCGTTTTCACCCTCCCAGGCTCCAAGAAAGCCTCTGGAGCCTGGAGAGGGTGAAAAACGGCCCTACCGGGCCCACAGGAAGTTGGGAAATGGGCCATTTCCATCCTCTGGAGGGCCTCCGGGGGCCGGGGGAGGCCATTTCCGCCCTCCCCAGGCTCCAGGAAAGCCTCTGGAGCCTGGGGTGGGCGAAAAACGGGCCTACCAGAAGTCAGGAAACGGGCCATTTCTGGCCTCTGGAGGCTTCAGGAAGGCCTGATAGGCCCAAAACGGGGCACGGGGGTTGTGCACGCATGTGCGGGGGAGCATGGGGGGTTGTGCGTGCATGCGGGGGGGGCAGCATGGGGCGGTCACGCATGCATGTGCAGGGGGGGGCAGGGCACGTGGGGGGGCATTGAATTATGGGTGTGGGCACTCGCGCATGTGCTAGCATGTGCGCGCACATGGCATCTGAGGGGGAAAAGGTTCGCCATCACTGCCCTAGCAGCTGTGTGAGAGAGATTCATTTGGGAAGTGGAGATGTATTGTAAACATTGTGGTTGATGAGTATTTGAAAGTGAATTTTCATGACCTAAACCTAGCCCTCATTTACCCAGTCTGGTGTCTCCAATTTGTTAGAGTGTACCTCTCAAACAAAATGTTGAGAATTTTTGGAATTGTAGTCCCAACACACTTGGAAGGAATTCAAGTTTGGGGAAATTAAACTATTATACCCAGTAGTGGGTTCTAAAACCCGTTGCTACCTGTTCGCTCGTGCGCTCGTGCACGCGTACGATGCTTCTGCACATGCACAGAAGCGTCCCGGGTGGGTGGGCGGAGCCTCCTGCCGCCCCCGCCGCTACTGGTTCTAAGAACCGGGACAAACCGGGAGCAAACCACTGCTGATTATACCACATTGCAGAATATAGAACGTGCCTCTGTGCAATATCTGTTATGTTCAAAATACACATACAGAAATCAGAGCAAAAGCCTCGTGTTTTCCAAACTCATTATCTCAGGAACTTAACTCAGGAAAAAAACAAAATGGGGAGAGAAATGGTATATTGAGAAATGAAATAAGTGACTCTATCTTTAATATTAAACTAAGGCTGCTTAACTGTTCAGGCTGAAGTTTGCTTAAGGTTACATTCTAAAACAGTAATGGCTGGTCAAGACAACATATACTTCAGTATTTATATTAAATTAAATATAGCTAATATTATTTTTCAGTTGGATATTTAATAATTTATTCCTAATTCATATTAAACCATTTGTTTTGGTAGTAACATTTGGATGTTTCTCAAGTTTTTCTGCAGTCTGACACCTCAAAATGCATAGTTCTATAGTAGGAACAACATGCACGTATATTTGGATTCTGGGAGGTGTTATAGGTTATGGAAGCAGAACAAAACCATCATGGAGACAATTGCCATTCCACACCAGTCACTTACAGCATTTTCTAGAGCAGTATTTCTAAACCTTGATAATTTTAAGATATATGGACTTCAACTGTCAGAATTCTTCGTCAGCATGGATAGTTGGGGGATTCTGGGAGCTGAAGTCCATATATACTAAGGCTGCTAAAATTGAGAAACACTTTTCTAGAATCATGACCAACCAATCTTGTGTTAATATAACAGTACTGAAGACATCATCGGTGGCTTGGTGATGCTAGATGTGATAACAGACTAGTGGGGAACTGGCCAAAGATGTATAATTAGAATATTATTTAATAATTTATTTCCTCTTTCAAATAGACAGATGAAACAAATATCTACTCTAGTAAAATGCCACTGTACTGTAGTGGAAAATAAAAAAGGACACCAGACCACTATCAGTTACTGACTCACCACCAATGGAGCATTAAATGAAAAAGAAGGAAATAACTACTGACAAAAAGGCTACTAGACATTTCCATTGAAAAGCAAATTGCTTGTGCTGTATGTAATCCAGAGTGGCAAAATATTGCTCAGAACCTCGGTTGAAAAATATAAAGTATCTAAATAGGTTAAATAAACCTTTTAAGATTACTGCAGCTTATATATTTTTATATTTTTTCTACAGAATTAGTCTTGTAGGAAATACCTATTTACATTAAATTCAGAATCCCAATATTGTTTTTAAAAATTGTTTACTCTTCTCTCACCAGTGTCAAATGCTGCCAGTTTAAATCCTTAGCAGTAGAATTCTATACAAATCTATTCAGAAATAAACCAAATTGATTTTAACTGGACTTACTGCCACACAAATAATTGTGTCCAGTTTTAATATGTATTCCATATTCTGGAGTCTGCTTCCATATTTGTTGGAAGCAGAGCTTCAGATGGATGTGACTTTTAAGATAAAGTTCCAAATTTCAGATAGATGATAGATAGATGATAGATAGATAGATAGATAGATAGATAGATAGATAGATAGACAGACAGACAGACAGAAAGAAAGAAAGAAAGAAAGAAAGAAAGAAAGAAAGAAAGAAAGAAAGAAAGAAAGAAAGATATAGACAGAGATAGATGATAGAGATAGAGATAGAGAGATAGAGAGACAGAGATGAGAGATGATAGACAGACAGACAGACCAACTAACTGAAGGAACTTGGGAGAGAAAGTTCTGTTCTTTAAAGATCAAAATCTATAGTGGGGTGATGCTTTTAGTTGAATCAACCAAAATGACAGAAATGGCTGTGAAGGTTTTCAGGTTCTCCTGGAAAGTTTATCCAGGAACTGATTTTAGATTCTTTTTCCTTAATTATCTGTGATTCTTCTTAATTTTAATTTAATTTTTCTTTGGCATTTCCTTTTACTAATGCTTCCTCCCTACAATCATGTTGAATATATAGTATGCCTTTCATAGGATGGCATTCTGACAAAGTGAATTACAGTCTGCAAAACTTTAAATTATAATAAACGTTCCTCTTTAAACAACTGTAAGACTTCGTTGTTGTTGTTGATTTGATTAAAGCAGTGACTCCTGAATATGTGTGCATATTCCTAAAAGGACAGACAAGTGTTCACAGAAAGAATAACTGGCAGGTTTACGTATTTTTCCATGTTGTATACAAGCCCCACAAACTCTGTATCATTAGGAAACAATTACATTACAGAGCTATATTCTAGCTTTCTCTAGGATAGAATATTAAGCCATTGGATTATGTCTTCCCTCTTCCCAAAACCCTGTGTGCCTCTCCTTCCACCCTCCCCAGACTTCCCCCATTCCCTGTCCTCCGCACCTCGAAAGCTGATGTGCACCTGCCTCTCCCCAGTCCCTGGCAGCTGGTAGACCCTCTTGATGCTGACACTCAGAGCCATGGTGCTGCGAGGGCTTGGCTCTGTGCAGGACTGATAGCCTCTGTGTGAGGGCCGCTGCTAGAGCAGGGCTCCACCTGTCTCTTAGGTGAGTCAGGCCTGGGGACTTGCCAAGCAGGTTTGGCTGATCAGACCCCACCTGCAAGTCACACATTGTCCAATAATAGTAGCTCTGGGCCACACTGGCAGGTAACTAAATGTCTGCACCCCCCCCCCAAATCAGGAAGATGCCTTTAAGATAAATCCAGTTTTTAAGAAATGCAATTGATTACCAGCCAAAAAAACAGGTACAGACTTCAGTTAAAATAAAAAAGTAATAATATGGCTTGGTCCTTTTTTTTTTTAAAGGCACCTTGTAATATATGTGTTAGTTGTAGTGACTTTTTACCCAGTTATCATCAAACGTTTTTTTATAATTCAGTTTCATTGGTTGCATTCCTAAACTGGACTGGAACTTAGAACTGGATCATCCTTTCTCATCCTAGCACCCTCCAGCAGTCCAGCTATGTTAGGACAGGTCCCAGAACAATCATCCAGCATGCAGCCTGGGAATTCTGGGAATTGTAGTCCCAAAATATTTAGAAGGTATTATAAGGGGAAAGAATGTTCTGTCAGTCTTATGTTGAGAATAGTTGCGAGCAGTCTGGCTGCCTGGTTGGACAAATTACAAAGGTTCCTCTCTCCATCTCTAGTTTCTCAGAAAATACCTTGTCATTTTTCTGAGCAGGAGGAGACACTTTCCAAAATAGCAGCTCACATTTCTCATAGTTTTTCCATTTTCTAAGAATTCCTTTTGTCTATGAAGGGTCCTTTGTGCTCTCTGAGCTTGATTGTTGTCTTGCAGATATTTCATTACCCAAATTAGAATGGAATAAAATAACAGAGTTGGAAGGGACCTTGGAGGTCTTCTAGTCCAACCCCCTGCTTAGGCAGGAAACCCTACACCACTTCAGACAAATGGTTATCCAACATCTTCTTACAAACTTCCAGTGTTGGAGCATTCACAACTTCTGGAGGCAAGTTGTTCCACTGATTAATTGTTCTAACTGTCAGGAAATTTCTCCTTAATTCTAGGTTGCTTCTCTCCTTGATTAGTTTCCACCCATTGCTTCTTGTCCTACCCTCAGGTGCTTTGGAGAATAGCTTCACTCCCTCTTCTTTGTGGAAGTCCCTGAGATATTGGAACACTGCTATCATGTCACCCCTAGTCCTTCTTTTCATTAAAATTGGGATACATCCTTTTGCCACTACTTGGAGTCTAGAAGCATTCTTACAAAAAATATTAATTTTAAAAAAGCCAAGTTCCCATCAAAACTTACAATGAAACTCACAGACTCCCAAGTTAAACTAAACAAATCTACAGGATCAAATTCTTGTGAGAATGAGGAAATTTAGCTTGACTCCTTCCAATCTCATGAGATTCTGGCTATTCAGAGGAAGGCACCTGGATAGCTGCCTATCCCTTTAAATTTTAAAAAAAGGTATAGAACTGGGTAAAAAATACATGGAACCAGTGGAATATCACGTGGAATACAATGCTTCCTTCACATTCCAGGAATACATGCTGTTTTTAAGTGATGGAATGTAAAATATTTTTTTTTTAAAAAAAGCTGTACATGACAGTATACATTAAAAGTTGGAGAGCACTATCATGGATGCTATAATCAGTTCTATTTTTAAAAATTATTGTTTTTTTAATAAAATCTATGCAATCAGTTAAAGATGTGCAGCCTCTACATTGTAATTAATTAATATTATGCACAGTATAGTGTTAATATATTGATATTAAATATTTTTTCAAAAGGAGTAGGAACCTGATATTAACTAACAGAGAAATTCTGGGAGCACACAATTTTAGTAATTAGATATCATCACACATCTCCAAAACATACTTAATTTCTATTGCAGCCAATATTGTTATTTATATGTGACATGAAATGAACATCTAGCCATTTTACCCTAATTTTTGCACTTACCCTGTCTCTGCAAGAAAATTAAAAACAAAGTATGTGTCTTTATGATTTACAAGAAAGGCAAATCCACAGGGTTTTTTTCCTCTTACATACATTGAGAAGAGATCAATAAAGACAATTGAGAAGAGAAGCCTTGGTTATTTCTTAACGTTTTCTTGGTAAGGTTTTTAAAAAGTGGCTTCCTTCTTAGGTTGAAAGAAACTGGATGGCTCAAGGTCACCCAGATGTCTTTGTGCCTAAGTCAGGACTAGAATTCACCATCTCCTGGTTTCTAGCCTGGTATCTTAAGTACATATGAGATCAAACTAGTTTTCTTACTCACATTGCTGTATCTCAATTGTGAACATTTTCCATTTTAATATTCTTTTGAAAAAAGAACTTAAAACATTTGAAGGGGTGAAAAAAAGCTTTCTGGACACTTCTGAACATATTTGGAAAATCATTTGAAGCAACCACTTGGTATATATGGAAGTATTTGAGCAATTTTTTTGCTCAAAAAAATCAAGGTAGTATTGGAACTGCACAATTGAAACCCCACTTCTTGTACACACATATATGTACAAAAGGGGTGGGACCTTGACTGCCATCTTGACATTTTGTCTCCTCCCACCCCCAATCCCTGCAAATGTCATTGCAACCAATAGCCCAATATTATGCCAAAGTCATCACACTTCATTGGAAAATCTAGTGAGTTTAACAGCTCCTATGCTTACCAGAGACGAGTAAAACAACTAATGGAGACTTTATAGTCAGAAATATGCTGTTGAACTACATTCCAGCCACTCCCCAAATCAGCATAGAGCCTTATGCCAAAAGAAAAGTTACAGGCATCATATCAAAAGCACACAACAATAATCAACATATGATTGACTAATTTGAATGTAATGTTACAGGTTTCTTCTCATCTTTTGGAACAGCCCTTAGCAAATTGTATTTCATAGGTCACTAACCTTTCAATTGAGACCCACCAGAGGGCAGTGAAAATGCTTATATAGTACTTAATTGATGCAGAGTAAACCAATTTTCATTTGTGGGACTATTAAGATACAAGTCAGATCCTTTTTGATAGAATGTGTTGTAGGTGTATCCACTTGCAATTCTTATTAGTGTACAAAGTTAGCACCCACCCCTCTCCTAGAATGAAATATTTTAGGAAATATTAAAAAGGCAGAATATTATATTTCCCCTAAAAGAGAAATAAAAAATCTTAAGGGAGACAGAAACTCAGAGCCCCAGCTTCCTGCCCCCAGCAGATAGTTTGTGCCCATTAAGAAAGACTGGGCCAGCCTATCTACAAAACAAAAGACCTTCAGCTCCAGGGTGAAGGGATTAAGACATGACCCTTCAGAACATAATAGGATTAGCCCAGTAAGACACAGAGCTCACTACACTGCACAATCTCCTAAGGACATTGCATTACCCTCAGAAACTTCAACCAAGCTTCTCAGACAACCTACAGAGCCAGCTACATGGCCCCATGGAAGTCTGACAACAGCCAATGTTCTTGCACAGGAACAGGAAGCTCAAGTACAAAGCCCAAAAGAAGGTACAAAAACCCGTCACTCTCAACTCCATGTGGTCAGCTGCCCAGAATCCACGTGATTCTGCTTCATCAATAAACCTTCTTTCCAATCAGCTTCCATGTTTCCAGTGTCTTTCGCCCGGCTTGGAACTGAACCAGATGGATATATCTTCCCAACAATAGATAGACACTATTTCTATTTCAGCCAGCAAATTCTTCTGTGCTGCCTTATTGTTGTAAGGGTATCGATGTTCCTCGGAGGAATGAGCAAAGAATGCCTGGAGTGCATGCCAAGAACATATTATCCCAGCAAGATTATCCAAGGCATTAAGGCTACCCAACTGCCCAGCTAAAGCAAGCAGACACTTATAATGTGCAGCAGTAATATAGGGAATTGTTGGGAGTTGAAGATCTCTAGAGTGACACAAGTAAAGGCATCATTACTTACTGTGCAGAAAAAGGCAATAGTAAATCACTACAGTATTTACAAGAAAACCACATGGACATAAGACTGTATGCCCTTCCTTTATTTATTTAACTTATATGGTATATAAATATTGAGGGATGGATTGGAGAAAAGTGTACATCAATAACCTGCATTATGTTTACGATACTATTCTGATAGCCAAAATGCAAATGATCTGCAAGTTCTAGCAATTAAAGTTAAGAAGTACAGTCAAGAAATGGGACTAAAATTACATATAAAGGAGGCCAAACTCATGAAACAGATGAGGCCAAAACAGATACAGCAACTAAACTTAAGAATAAAGAATGAAGATATTGTAGTTCTTTTGAAAATGGCGTGCTGAGTGGGGGGGCATTTCCCTCCCCTGTGACAAACAGCTGATTTTGCTACCAAAACTGGTCCTTTAATGGCATGCTCCCAGATTTGAACAGGAACAACTAGGAATGACCTAGGATGATCCTTGGATGACCATGTATCTACCTGGAAAGAGGAATCTTGATGGTTGCAATTGTTGGTAGAAGCAGCCGAATGGTTGGGTCTCCATCTTTTCTTTTCAGCTTTGCTTTTTTTTAAAGCACACCTCGGTTTTAACTGCACGTTTTTGAAGTTCTTTTTGACTTTCATTTTCAACTGTTAATTGACTGGTTGAATGCTGATTTATTCTAAGCCCTTGCTGAATTTAAATGTGTATTTTTTGCATCTTTTTACTGCTTTAGTTTGGAGTTGTGAATCACCTTTGCTTTCACTGTATGGAAGTCGATGGAGAGAGGACTCTCCTCTGGGTAGTGAAAGTGATCTAATTTGATTTACATTTATATCAAATTTTTACTGCAAGGATTTTGTATTCTACTATTTTTTAAAAGCTTTGATCTTATTTCTTTTATCATCGTTCCCATCACCCATCTCCTCCAACTAATGACTGTATGACTGTAACTTGTTGCTTGTATCCTTACGATTTACATTGACTGGTTCCTAATATGATTTGATTGCTTATTTGTACCCGGACTATCATTAAGTGTTGTACCTTATGATTCTTGACGAACGTATCTTTTCTTTTATGTACACCGAGAGCATACGCACCAAGGCTAATTCCTTGTGTGTCCAATTACACTTGACCAATAAAAAAATCTATTCTATTCTATTCTATTCTATTCTATTCTATTCTATTCTGTTCTGTTCTGTTCTGTTCTGTTCTGTTCTGTTCTGTTCTGTTCTGTTCTGTTCTGTTCTGTTCTGTTCTGTTCTGTTCTATTCTTTTAACCGCTGATGGGAACTTCCCTTTTTTCTATTCACTTTTTACTGAGGGAAATATCTCAATTTTTTCTGAAGTCATTCTGTTACGGTACATCTATTTCTCTTATCCTTGAGGAACTATTTACTTTTTGTTGTGACAGCTCTTAAGAACTTTCTTAAGAAGACTAATGGAGATTGGGGAATGGCCTTTTATCCAATCCGGAAACAATTTATTTATTTATTTATTTATTTATTTATTTATTTATTTTATTTATTTGTCAAACATGTACAAGAAGGTATATGTAGGTATAATCATAAACATAATCAAAGTGAATACAGATAGATGGAGACAATAGGACAGTAGGACAGGGACGGTAGGCACGCTGGTGCGCTTATGCACGCCCCTTACAGACCTCT
>QLTV01003132.1:5723220-5735351 GCA_003457575.1 Thermophis baileyi | reverse complement strand
TATATATATATATATAATATCATTTATCATTATATATTATAATATATAATATATATTGTGTATTATATACACACATAAATTTCTATACCACTGAAAAGGTTCACAGCAGCTAGATGTTCATGCATAGGTCAACTTTTTTTTTTAAGTGAATTTCTGATATATGTAACATATCTGAACTTCTTGTAATCAGATTATGTTGCATAAAGTATAGGCTTGTGCTAAAAATATATATATATATATATATAATATCATTTATCATTATATATTATAATATATAATATATATTGTGTATTATATACACACATAAATTTCTATACCACTGAAAAGGTTCACAGCAGCTAGATGTTCATGCATAGGTCAACTTTTTTTTTTAAGTGAATTTCTGATATATGTAACATATCTGAACTTCTTGTAATCAGATTATGTTGCATAAAGTATAGGCTTGTGCTAAAAATAATATAGTATTGAGGTTACAACAACTACGTCTGCATAATCACAGGGACTATCAACCATTTAGTGACCTAGTATCATCACTTTTCCAAAACCACTGCTAAGACCTATGGAGAATTCTGGGAGTTGAAGTCCACAAATCTTAAAGTTGCCAAGTTTGAAGACCCCTGTTCTAACCCAAGTTTCTTCAATTTGATTCCATGCTATACAAAGTGTGTGCAGCTATGCAGAATACAAACTGTTAAGCCAATCCTATGATTTGAGATAGCCACTAGATTCTTAATAATAGTCATCAGAGTTCCTATATATTTTCTATATGTGTACAGTTCCTACACATTTTCTGCATACAATATGAGCAATATATGCAGAACCACAGATACGTTTTTGAGTGCAGTGTTACTAGATGCCAGAAGATAAATGCTTTCATTAAAAAAAACCCCTTTTGTCTGCAGCATTATTTTCTTTACTGTACATTTAAGCAATAAAAATATTCTTTGCTTTATGGTTGCTTTTCCGAAGGCAATTTTAGAGGAGTCAGGCCAGCTTTCTTGAAGTAGGAGACCAGTTGTTTAGGGACTTCAGCCAATACTGCCTGGGAAAGTGCCTCCCGAGGAGCCTATGAAAAAGAAAATGTATTATATAAAGTCATGAATCCTACACAGATATAAAACATATTATTTTCCATGTTACCTTTCACAAAAATAAGAAGAAACTTAACGGAGAAAATAGATAGAAACAGGAAATACCATACAAGAATAAGCAATGAAATGCCCAGTTTTCGTACTGCTACCCAGAATTAGGAAAACTGAGTCATTTCCATTAAAAATAGTAAGATTAATTATGCATTTCCAAAACTCTAGTTTGCCTCAAATATCTTTTACATTTTACCATACCAGCATACAAAGCAGTAATTTTTAAATTTCTTAAAATAATTGGTTAAGAAAGCAGAAAAAGAATGTATCTTGCCTCCCATAGTTGTTTTTTAATCCAAAGACTGCAAGCAGATTTTAAGCAGAATTCAAAATTAAATCTGAATAACACTGGAATAGAGGCAACATTTTACCTAACTAACCATAGTAAAACAAAATAATCAATACAGACAGGGATCTCAAATTTCTGATCCAAAGGAAGAGGCCTTCTTATGCTGTTAAATATGGCTAAGAAATGGGCAGAATTAAATCTGTTACAAGTTTCTGCCTCTGGAAAAAAAACAGTATCTTAAAAAAAAAAGTTCAATAACCTTCTAGAACTCTGAGTGATTACATCAGATCAGTACTCCAGATACTGCTATCATCAAGAGTATGTTCAAATTACCCTATTAAGACATACCAAGTTAAGCTGACATTTCTTGATATAAAATGTCTCACAGAGTTATTTATCTTGATTCACAATCAACACTGTTGTTTGTAACTAGGGTAGAGAAACCTGTGACTTTCCAGATAATGTGGACTTCCAATTTTAATTTACTGCAGAGTTTAATAATTTACTTAATGGATCAATTTAATCTCTAGGGGGAAAAGATTCTCAAGCCCTGGTCCATATTCTTTAGTTACTGGTAGTTTAACATCTTGAAAGCAAAATGGTTGAAGCAGCATAAAAGCACATATAATAAATAAAATAAATGAATATGGAAACTTACATTTTGGAACTGTCTAAAAGGCACAAACTGGACAATATCTCGTGCAACTGGCTCCCCTGCCAATGACTTCAAGACACCATCATCCCCATCCAAAAATTCCATGGCTTTGAACTCAGCACTGCCAACACCAATGATAATGATAGACATGGGCAGTTTGGAGGCATTTACGATGGCTTGCCTAGTTTGGTCCAGATCAGTTATTTCCCCATCTGTGATTATCAGTAAAACATGGTATTGCTGCAAAAAATTAGACCAATCAATAAAAATTAAGTCAATAAAGCTTATATACTAAAATGGATTGGAAAGAACAGTGCAATTATTTTTAATTATCAGTTCTGATCTCAATAATTATGTTCAGGTTTTGCTTTGTTTAATTTATTTTAGAGGATGCTCAAAGAACTGCCTATATTTTTATATGAGTTATACATTGGTATGACATTAAGATATGGATACGTTCTTTTCAGTAATAGCTTCTACTTTATAGATTTTTTCTGAACAGATATGTCTAGCTTCATCTTTGGAAAGGGAGTCTCTAGAGGTCTCAAACTCATGGCCCAAAGAACAGATACAGCCATATTTTCTGCAGCCCATCTATGGTTCATCCACTCATCCTATCTTGCCTTGAACAATCTGCATTCATGCATTCACTCATTTGCCTCCAGTGCCTTGTTCACAAGCTTTCCAAGAAAGCCTGAAGGCTTTTTATGGAAATTGGGAACAAATGGCCATGGATCCTGAATGCAGGCAGATACCACCCTCTTTTCTTCTCTCTGGATCTGTCTTCCTCAGGCCTGAAGGGCAAGACTGGTGAAAAGGCAACTGGAGGTTAAGCCTGGCCCTGGCACTTAATTAGTGCATAAGGATTCATATATAATCTTGCAGAAGAAGTGCATAAATGGTTAGGAGAAAATAAGACACAGTCTTGGGAAAGGATAAAGCATGAGAAATAGACTCAATATCCCCCCCCCCCTTACAGAGTCTGGTTGATTCAAGAGAGAAACTCTAGCAGGCTTTCAAAATTCTTATAATATCCTATAATAATAAAGTAGCATTTATATAATCCCTATACTCTGTTTTCTGCCTTGGCCTACTCTGAAGCACTGATAACCGCTAGGCTAGAGCAGATCCAGTCATTACAGGGAGAAGCGGTGCATACTGCTTGTTTGTGATGGTGAGTTGTGACTATCGCCCAATTGCTAAAAAATTACAGAAGCAATGGTGGCGATTCCCCACCTATCACAGGGAAGGATCAAGATGAAGTCACATGAGGCTGCCAGGGCTACACCATCACCTCAGTGCTAGGTTGGTAGCAGCATGTTTCCACATAGGATAGACATGAGTACTCCGGGCTGCAGATCTCTCATTGATTTCTCCTCCACAAACTAATTGGCAAAATAAAGCAGCAAACAGTACCATTCTTTGGTTCTCCCCAGCTCACACATTTCAAACTTGGGCTTTGAGATAAGGAAGTCATGAAAAAGGGACATCTCTCTCTCCAAAGGAAAGGAAAAAAAGAGCAGTCAAAAGAAAAGATTTGTAACACCCTTCCATGCAGAATTTCCCCCATCTGCCCCCATGGGAAAGGTGACCAGGGACTAGAGGGTTTGTCCTGGTGAAAGACAAATGCAGTTAGGAAGCTTTCTATGGAAGAGGCAGATAGGTAGGCAATTGTTCCTACAAGAGGAGAGTTGAGAACAGCCTTTTTAGGAAGTCAGCTGTAATAACTGGCTGAGATTTCTGCCAAGGATAGGAGGGTTGCTGGATGGCAGAAAATATCTTAAACTTGTTCCACTTTTACTAAAATAGCAAAAGGCTTATATTTTTAATCAGAGGATGTGGAGGAAGGAAGAACAGATGTGTCTCCTTTGGAAACTGAAGCTTCTCTTTGAATGATCTGTCTTCTCTGGACAACTTTTAATGGTGTTGAATTACAATTGTCAGCATCCCTCAACTTTGGCTGAGGCTACTGAAAGTTGCAATTTATCAACATCTGGATGGCCATACAGTAGATTAGGGATTAAAACATAATTATTCCAGGGGTGGGATTCAGCCAGTTCAGACCGGTTCGGGAGAACCGGATGTTAATTTTACATCTGGTTCGCTGAACCGGTAGTTGCAAGGACTGGCTGACCCCGCCCACCCCGCCCCGAGTCTCCATGCGGCCCGTTTTGGATGCCAGGTAAGTGCAGGGCTCGCGCAGAGGCTCTGGGAGGGCAAAAAACAGGCCTACCGGAAGTACCTGAAATCTAGAAACGGGCCCGTTTCCGGCCTCCGGAACCCGGGAGAGGCCGTTTTCGCCCTCCCGGAGGCTTGAGGAAAGCCTCCGGAGCCTGGGGAGGGCAAAAAACGGGCCTACCGAAAGTACCAGAAGCCCAGAAACAGGCCTGTTTCCAGCTTCTGGAGGGCCTCCGGAGCCCGGGGGAGGCCGTTTTCGCCCTTCCGGAGGCTCAAGGAAAGCCTCCGGAGCCTGGGAAGGGTGAAAAACGGGTCTATCGGAAGTACCGGAAGTCCGGAAACGGGCCCGTTTCTGGCCTCCGGAGCCCGGGGGAGGCCGTTTTCGCCCTCTCAGAGGCTCAAGGAAAGCCTCCGGAGCCTGGGGAGGGTGAAAAATGGACCTATCAGAAGTACCGGAAGTCCAGAAATGGGCCTGTTTCCGGCCTCTGGAGGACCTCCAGAGCCTGGGGAGGACGAAAAACGGGCCTACCAGAAGTACCGGAGGGCCTCCAGAGCCCGGGGGAGGCCATTTTCGCCCTCCCGGAGGCTCGAGGAAAGCCTCCGGAGCCTGGGGAGGGAGAAAACGCCCCCCTCACCATGGTGCAGGCCAAGTAGGCCACGTCCCCATGGCCACGCCCACCCAGCAACCGGGCAGAGAACCGGTTGCTAAAAATTTTCAATCCCACCCCTGAATTTATTACATGTAAATAACTTTTGTATCAAAGAATAAAATGTTTTTGGTGTGGTGGCCCTCGAACCACGTAATCCTTATGAAGCATTTGTGACAACCTGAATTTGACCCTCCTAAATTAAATGAAAAGTAAATGTGTAAAACAAAACATCAAGCCAACTCACAGAAGCAGTTTTTTCTTGCATTGAATGAGCAGCAAATCTAGCAACATGATTTATAATTGGAGAGAAGTTTGTTGGACCATAAAGACGAATCTGAGGCAAAGCCTGTCGATAGGCATCTATAATTCCTTGGATTCCTAAAACAAGGAAATAGCAGACTTACTTAAAAACTTTGGATACAGTATTGTACACATTTTTCAAATCTTTCAATAAAGAAATGGGAACAGCAGTCTACTTAAATTAGGTTGGTTATTTACCTATATGTCTATGGAGATTATCAGTCATCCAGGTCATGGTTGTCCCAAAGGTGCTTTTACCAGAAAGTCCAGTTGCCTCTTGAAAAAGCACCTTTGGGATTATTTACCTATAGGTAGTTCTTGGGTTATAAAGCAATTGAGACTCGGAACTCCTATCACTAAGCAATGCAGTTGTGAAGCATGACATAATGTGACTGTGTTGCTTAGCAAAGGCAATTCTGGCAGTCCTGGTTGCAGTCATTAAATGAAGACTGTGTGATGTACATGATCGCAATTTCTGACTTCCTGCCAGCTTCCCATTGACTTTGCTTGTTAGAAGGCAGCAGGGAACATCAGAAATAGCTCACTGTGATGTA
This sequence comes from Thermophis baileyi, assembly GCA_003457575.1. NCBI lineage: Eukaryota > Metazoa > Chordata > Lepidosauria > Squamata > Dipsadidae > Thermophis > Thermophis baileyi. Next base: position 5,729,583 of record QLTV01003132.1, on the reverse strand, counting down.
ATGAAGAGACAGGTGCCCGATCGCAATCACATGACTGCAGGGAAACTGGAACAGCCGGAACTCCAAGTAGTTGTCATAAGTCACCCTTATTCAGTGCCATTGTAAGTTTGAATGGTCACTGAATGAATGGTTGCAACCTGAAGACTATCTGTATTCTCATTTCACTCACTCCCATTAGCATGGTGGTAAAAATACCAAATATTTCATCTTTTAAGAGGAACATGATGATAAAAACATTATTAACAATAGTATATTGTACTATGAGGTTGTGGTGGCTATCTTGCCTAAAGGCATGTTAGTACAAACATGTCATTCAAAATTCAAAATTAAATTCTTATCTAAAATGTTTATGTAATTTTAAGAAATTCTCCAATCCAAACTATATAGTTTAACAAATTTTGGATAGTTTTCATTTTATTTTTAAATATTTTATCCTTCTTTATGTTGAAACTGTTAACAGAATGGCCTTTATACCTTTGTTTATGACAATATCATTAAAAAAAGCTGACTCCTAAAAGATCCCAAAAAGTGAAGTATGAAGGAACTAAAATGCTTTGAGAGGAAATTTCATCATCTTGCCAAACAATAAAAAGGATTCTCTCACAGGTATCAGCCATACTTCAGATGGCAAAGTGATTTGGAAAAGGCCTTCAACAATTATTTCAGTGTTGGATAAGATTAAAGGAGACAAGTGATTTGTGTTGCAAAAGAGCAACACAAAAAAGCAGTTGTGTTGATGACCATCAACAAAAATTAACTTCAATAATACTTCAAAAACTTCAATAAAAACATCAAAGAAGCTGAGTGACTTTGGACCAGCCCAACCCACAGAGTTGTTATGGGGAAAATAGGAGGAGGAAGGTGTGTTGGATGTGTTTGGCACCTTGAGTTATTTGTAAAAATGATATAGGTGGGATACAAACAAACAAACAAACAAACAAACACCAAGTTCATTTTGCCTCATAAAGAATTCCAGTAAATTTGAAAGGTTTTGTTTTTGGGTGAAAGAAAGTTATTGCATTAAAATGGGTTAGACTGCACTCAATACATATATCACATACATCCAATATTAAATTATTTAACAAAATTCAAATTTTATTCTTTTAAATAGGTATGAGCTAAAACAAAATCTTGGCTACGGTGTATAATAAACTGGAGCTGCTTCCATCCTAAGCAGTGAAAGCTCCTGTCTTATTTTTTATAAATTAATTGTTGTTCCCCCAATTACACTGATGTTTTATCCCAAACCGAATGTTATAGAAACCAAAACTTTACTATAAGGTGAAATCATAATACTATTTACATTCTTTTAAACAGTAAATAAAGATTTCTAAAATTCAGATCCTTAGATATGCTACAGTATTGATCATGCCAAAATACTGATTGTTCTCAAAAGGGGCGTTGGTCTTACCTGATACGCCTCTTCTCGTAGGGTGGAGCTAACATCCAAGAATGGGATGACACCGTCCGTTCAGCCAATGAGGACTGAGTCTGTCAAATTGATATCTTCGTCATCTATCTCCAATTCCCCCTCTTTTGACAAAGACCGATGGACAGACTCGGCGTGTAGCTCCCGAGCTCAACACATAAACTAGAAGATAACAATTTGATGTCCTGGAACCCAGACCAGACTAACTTTGGGCGGGATTTGATGTTAGCTCCACCCTACGAGAAGAGGCATATCAGGAAAGACCAACGTCCCTTCTCCATAGTGGGTGGAGCTAACATCCAAGAATGGGACATACCAAAGCAGTCTGTCCGTTGCGAGGGCTAAGTCTGGCTGGCGTTCTCAGTCTGCGAAACAACGCGTTGAAGAACTCGGCGACCAAAGGCCGCCTCTGCCGCTGCCTGAGGACTGAGTCAAAAGAGGGGGAATTGGAGATAGATGACGAAGATATCAATTTGACAGACTCAGTCCTCATTGGCTGAATGGATGGTGTCATCCCATTCTTGGATGTTAGCTCCACCCACTATGGAGAACTACTGTTGTTCCTGTTATGATTTTTAATGAAAAATCCCTCATACCTTTTTGTTCTTTTTAAAATACATTATTATTAGAAGAAAAATAAATGATTACCTTGGCAATAAGGGTTTGCAGGATTAAAGTTCAATGCAAATTCATGGGAAACCTGAGAAGACAGACATATTAAGACATGGAATCAAAGGTAACTAAAAATTTATAACAGTAATTAACTGTAAGAAACCCACCTGCCAATCTGGAGGAACTTGAGCTCCAAATCCAAAGGCAGGAAATAGCTTATCACTGAAAAATGAACCAAATGAAACAAAAATACTCAGATCAATATTTTTATTTTGTTTTAACTGCAGGTTGAACAAAATAAATCACATTTAACTTTAACTTGACCAAAGCTAACTGAAGCTATATGTAACTGTAGTTAGCATGATCTTTTCTAGAGTGGTAATGTTCAGAAAGCTAGGTTATAAGTTCAAGTCTTTTTTAAACTGAAGAAGAAATGGCATTCTAATATTCTTTATCATACAAGAAGTCACAGCAGTTCTTTAAATATGGTTCACTCATAACCTTTATAATACAATGTTAAACACACAATGCTATTTTATGAGACAGCAGATTAAGAGTTTTCACTCAAAAAGAACCAATAAAAATGTCAAAGTAGACAATGAATTAATCTTAGTATCAAAACTTGTTGGCAGCAACTTCTAGCTCCATGAAATAAACTACCAGTTTAAAGGAAATGCAGTTTATAACAATGGACCTTTTGGAATCTTTCTAGGCCTTAGTAAGTAAATAAGCTAAAGGTGGTAAGTTTAACATACGTGTCATAATCCTGGACCACACCACCCACACACCAGATAGCAGTGAGATATTCATTTATCCCATTTGGACTAATATGGTGAAGAGAATCTGGTGACTTTGGATCTCCATTGGAACCAGTAAAATCTATCCCCACCTGATAGAAGAATAAGAAAGATAAATTAAATATTAGATAATATAAGAAACAGATTTCTACTCAATAACCTTAGGTTCAGGAAAACCCAGAATGCTGCTAAAATAGCTTCTGAAAAGCCAAAGGCAAATTAAGTTACTAACTTCATAGACGAAGGCAGATAGGTTGAATACAGGTCAAACATACTCTTTGTTGTATTTAATAAGTGTCATTAATTATAGAGTAATTATGCTATACAAGTATATTTAATTTTACTAAATGTATAAAACAGATTTAGTAAATCATAGTCATTTTTATCTTTTTTTTTAAGCATCTTAGCAAATGTTACCATGCAATTACTATTTAGAAAAATATAAATGCTGGAGCTTACATTTAACCTAGAAATCAAATACATGATTTGATACTCACAGTGAAGTTAATTTGGCAACCACCCATGATATAATCCAGGAATGAATATTCTGTTTCAATCTGTGAAAAACCATTACAGTATTACAATTTTTACCTTATGATGACAGAAACATCAACTGGATGAAATGAAATTATTCATACCTTACAGGATTTCAATCTAATAATGCCAGAGTTTTTGTAACTCTTCTTTTTTCTTTTTTTTTCAGGGTGAATACATTCAAATTCAACCTATATGAAAGGCATATATACAAAATCAGCTTATTGATCAATGTAATCAAGATTAACACTTTAAGATTAATTGGGAATAATGACTCTGGTAAATCCAAATTAATTTGGGGAAAAAATAAAGATAATCAGGAAGAACTTCTATATTATTCATTCTTGACTTGTATCAAACATTATGATAATGGAAAAATACAAATGTTAAAATCATTATATGAGCATAAGAATGGGAGAACCTAAGTTCCTTTACAAAGTGCCAAGTTACAACTGCCAGCTTACAAGTGGCCATGCTTCCATGGGTTGTTGGAAATTGTAATTCAGCATCAGCTCAAATCCCACAGATTTTCAATAGTCCTGTCAGTGAAAGTGCTAGCAGAATAACCTGCATAACTAATACTTAATTTAATGAAGACATAAGGAGCTGAAATAACTAGCACTAGTGAAATCAGAACACTGAAGTGAACACTTCTTAAAGAATGAAAGCAGAAATTTTGTACTAGTGAGGCACAATCAGATCCAGTTATACAGAATATCCTAAAGGTGCACCTTGCAACGATTTGGATTAGTTGTATACTATAATTACTCCTCAGACATTTGAATAAAAAAGGAATGAATTTAAATATGTATTTTGCACTGTGTCATAAAGGATTCAAAAATTCCTCCAACTTTATCATTCGTCATTCAGGATGTATAATAAAACTGCCTGACCAGCAGATTCCTGTGCCCAAATACAGGTACAGTATGAAGTACAGTGTTTTGTTTTACAATACTCTTATTTCAATAGAAAAAAAAATGGATGATTTTTAACTGAACAGAATTTTCCTGAGATACAGAATACTGAGTTGTAACAAATCATGTGCATTTAAACCAAATTTCAATAGAGAATTTCTAGAGTTATCCTCTCAGTTTGTGAATCCTCTGGGAGAGTAGTCCAATACAGACAGAGAATTAAATATTGGACTCCCAAATGGTATAGCAGAAAACTAATAATCATTGAGAAGTTCTCCATTGAGAACTCACTGGAAAATTAAATCTATATTATAAATTACTTGATTATTATGCTACCTTTCAACTCAGCAGAAGATTAATCAGCATGGAGCAGAAAAATTGTATTCAACTAGAGAAAATTTACTTATATTACTGCTGCAACCAACTCAGCCATATAGCTGCTATCCTAACTCTAGATACAACCCAGATGCAGACCAGTTTTGATTCATAAGAATCAGAATGTTATCTTCATGGACGGCTCAAAAGAAAGAAAAATATAACTGTGAAACATATATAACTTGTTTTTTCCTCCATAAACACACACACACACATACACACACAAACATACATCTGCACAAAAAATATTGGGAGAATGAAAATAATATTTTATTATCCTTCTTGGAAAAAGAATGCAATGATTAAACAAATCAAATAATGTAAAATTAAAAGCTCACCGGAGAACTGTCACCTGCCTTCTGTATCTGGGACAGGGTACTTTCAAAACTGCCTATTAAATCATGTGACCCATCACTATCATAATCATAACAGTGCACCTGAAAGGAAAGAAACAGAGAGCAATAGACAAGGAGAATGACTGCTGCTCACCACTTGATCTCTCACTTCCAACAGCTTTGAGACGTTGCATATGAATTCCCCTATCAAGTCTGAACTGGTGTTGTCATCCATATCACTAACTGCAACCTAATAGTAAGAAAGAAACCCCAAAATGAGTCCTCAAGGACCACTATGTAATATAATAGTTAGGCATTCATTATGCAATGGGAAGGCAACTCAGATACAAAGCATATTTTTTTAAAAAATATGCATCACTGATCCAAGGATCAAATAATCCAATTACAGAAAATAAGCATTCAACTGGGAAACAGATGCAGAAACCTTAAGTGCTGTATGTGCCAGCATAAACAGTAATTCCTAGTTTGATGCCCTCCAGATAGGTTGATATACACTTCTCAGAATACTGCTGGTAGAAAATGTCTGGGAGTTGCGGTTTTAATAAATCTGGAGCATATCAGATTGGGAAAGGCTGGCATAGGCAACGTAAGGTTAAGATGAGTTTAAAACAGAACTTAAATATAAGATACCCAACAGCAAGTAGGTGCATGAATTATACAAAATATGACAAGACTGAACCACACAGTTCTTCTCTATTTTATGAGGTTTTATGAGAACATCCATTCATGCAGAAACTGCAAGGCTCATACTAAAAAAAAAACCCCAAAAAACAAAAAAACAAAAACCAACAAAAAAACCCCAAGGAAAATATGACCTGAATGTCCATGTTAAATTAAATGTTCAGCATAAAATATAAAAATCTGGAAATCATACAGATATTGTTTTGTATCAGTGTTAGGACTCTGTCCAAACGGTTGGGTTGGTTAATATAAACAAGCCACAAATCACTGTTTAATGTAATATATGTAATACGGCTTTAAATGCATTGGTGCATTCTGACTGGCAGTAACGGCCATAAGAGGGAGCTAGAGAACATGGTTAGTGCTCTCTCTCTCGCTTTTGCTGATTCATTGCTGAGTGACTTCGTGTCTGCAATTATGCTCTGTGTGTAGCTAACTATCTGTGATAGGAGAGAATCTTTGTTTGATGATTAAGACAAAGAAAGACTGGTAATAAGACTGCTGTACTTCTGAATACTGACTGATAGAACGTGTATGATTCTGACTGTTATTTGGACTGTGCTATCTCTTTAAGTAAACTACTTTTATACTCTTTAACGTATCTGTGTATTGTCTGAATCATTACTCATATCTACTGCAACATTACGGTGAACTGTGCAAACCTT
>QLTV01003132.1:5700662-5720122 GCA_003457575.1 Thermophis baileyi | reverse complement strand
GACACAACCCTGATGTGGGCCTTAATGAAATTGAGTTTGACACCTGTTAGGACTCTGTCCAAACGGTTGGGTTGGTTAATATAAACAAGCCACAAATCACTGTTTAATGTAATATATGTAATATGGCTTTAAATGCATTGGTGCATTCTGACTGGCAGTAACGGCCATAAGAGGGAGCTAGAGAACATGTTGAGTGCTCTCTCTCTCTCTCTCTCGCTTTTGCTGATTCATTGCTGAGTGACTTCGTGTCTGCAATTAGGCTCTGTGTGTAGCTAACTATCTGTGATAGGAGAGAATCTTTGTTTGATGCTTAAGACAAAGAAAGGCTGGTAAGAAGACTGCTGTACTTCTGAACACTGACTGATAGAACGTGTATGATTCGGACTGTTATTTGGACTGTGCTATTTCTTTAAGTAAACTACTTTTATACACTTTAACGTATCTGTGTATTGACTGAATCATTACTCATAACTACTGCAACATTACGGTGAACTGTGCAAACCTTCAGGGCCCAGAGGTTACTCTGCACAATTCCTTAACAATCAGGGCTTAAAAGATATTTGAATGATGCTGATATCTTTAAGGAAAACACAACTTTCATTTTATTGTTCTTGCTTACCTGTGATACACTAACAGTACAGGGCTAGGTTTTATGTGTAGTGTTTATGAATACGCTGTAAATATTGTGTAATATGTTCATCCTAAATATATTTGCTTGCAATCAACTTTTAATGACACATATTTTGGACTAAAATTGTAGATGAAAATATCACAGATCAGAAATAAAGAGGCCTAGGAACCAAAACTTAAAAGCAAAATCCTTTAAGACAGTCACACTGATAGAAAAGACAGAAGACTTTTCACTAGATACAAAAGTAGAAAGTATTCTTTGCTACTACTTTAATTACAAAGCAAAATTCAAAAGTACAAGATATTTTTCTGGCAAGAAAAAGGATGCATCTCAATAATTACAGCAACATCTGCATCACAATTGCATTTTACATCATATAACTCATCAATAATCATTTGTTATGATTTAATCTCTTTACTAGCCTTTATCTAGTGTGCAAAACATACAATCCTCCTTACACTAACCATCTGCTTACTAATGATGCTAGATTCCAAACCTATGGATAATTAAATTTGCCTCTGAATAAAGTGGAAGGCAAAATCTCTGGAGGACCTATAAAATAATAATAGTGATTCTCAAATATGACCTATGGACTACCAGTGATCTCTAAACATTCAGCAAGTTCCCCATATTCTTGAGCTACACTTGCAGTCATAAGCCACATGTGGCAACTCTCAGCTAGCAAAAATTTGCTTATCACTTCTATATGCCCCACATGAGAATGGCTGAAAATTGATTCACTGAAGAGACAAATGATAATACAAGTAGCTCTATGACAACTATACTAAAATTCAGAAAGTTGACAGGTAAACCACTCTCAAATACACCTCCTAACTGTGGGTCTGCAAATGTTATGCTTAGTGGAACTGTAACTCCCATGAACAACCCCCAAAGTAAGTATATACATAGGAAATGCAATAATGAGTATCCAAAAGTGGGATTTATTTAGGCTGGAGATCCACTAACTCCTTCCAGTCAATGTTGACTGACTCAGAGATTCCTAGCAAAGAAAATATCATTCTTCACCAGCAAGTTTCTCCTGTTTTTAAGGCATGGAATATATACAATAATTCAAGTGCTAACTAAATAATATTTTAATAAATAAATTAATAAGCAAGCAATGAATATTTTGGGATATAAAATTTAGTGAAAATGAGCCCTTACAATGGCAAGATTGGGAAAGCATAAAAATGCAACTATATCTTATTCACCCAAAAAATGTTAACTCCAATATCCCTATAGATCAGTGGTTCTCAACCTTTCTAATGGCGCGACCCCCCCGCCGACCCCCGCCCCTCCCCGTCCCCTCCCCGCGCGGGATGAGGTGACAAAGGGGGCATGGCACCAGGGGCGAAAGGCCATTTTCTTGTTTTTAACACTATGCGCATGCGCAAAGTGTTCTGCACATGCACAGAGGGTAAAAGAACCCAAATGGCGGCGTCCGGGCGGGTGGGCGAAGTCTCCCGCTTCTGTAGCTACCGGCTATCCGGCGACCCGCAGGCACGGCCAAACCGGGAGCATTTCACCCCTGCAAGTGACGGTGGCACCAAGATGGCGGGCTAACGCGCGCGGCGACCCCTGTGAAATGGTCGTTCGACCCCCAAAGGGGTCGCGACCCACAGGTTGAGAACCGCTGCTATAGATGGTAACGTAGGAACTACATTGTTTGTTTAATTGGGCAATCACTGCATTTTCCAGATGCTGAGTTATTAATATTTCAAAATTTACTGAATAATAGAGTTGGGCTATTAACATCTGCAAACTGACTGTACAGCCTTAAGAGCAAATTCCCTTTGTTAACCTTTAAAGGAAGTTAATCTATTAATAATTAAAGACAGATCATAATTTAATTTAATTTAATTAATTGTATTTCTATGCCGCCCAACTCCCGAAGGACTATTAACACCATATCTGGAGAATCTACTTAGGTGGCCACTGAGAGTTGACACCAATTTGATTGCATTTATTCAATCAATCTACTAATACTACTAACAATAGCAGGATAGGGTTACTTTGGATTGTGGTAAGATATAATAGTTTTGTGCTTCATGGTTACTATAAAGCTAAGAATAAAAGGCCCTTCTCTATTTATGAAGCAACCATCTAAGAATAAATGGTATGGACATTTGAAATAAATAACTGAGAATATCCTTAATGACAACTACTTTTCCTTGTCTGTTATCTTCTCTCAAGCAGCCTTAACTAAACAGGAGAAACTGCATACCTCTAAGTTTTTTCTATAGGATAAACAAAGAACATGCTATTGCAAGGAGGAAATACTATAGAAAAAAGATTTTAGTCCAGGATCATCACCCATTCAAGAGGAAGAAGGAACTCACTGTATTTTTTTAGCATAAGCTTATCTTAGCACAGGATAGCTATGTATTTCTAATCCATCAGTTTCTTATTTCATCCAACCTTCTCATGTCTACCTCTTCTGAATTTTTTCATATTTTTGAAACTTTTCTCCCAACAGAGGAAGAAATCATAGTTTAATTATTTCAATTTATACTTATGATGTGCTACTTATAAACCACCATTATGATTTATAATGCTGTATTAATATCTATTAGTAGCAGTCTTAAAAGATTTCTTCTACATAAAATGCCAGATCCTATCCTGTAGCTTTTTTACATTCAACCCCGGGTTATGAAAATTGAATGGTGGTATTTAAAATCTAAGTTAAAATCAAACGTTGAAATGTTGTATTGATGTCAGAGAGACAGGCCTAGTCAGGAGGAGGAGTCAAATAAAGAATTAGTCTAGAATCCCTATGCAAGCACAAGAGGATGAATCTAGCTCCCCAGCCCCTTCGCTCCATGCTGTTGAATTTTATTTATCCTAACCCAGATACAAACCATCAGTCTGAAAAGATTCCTGTGTATAGGCTTCAGCAATAAAATAACTAGTTGAACTCTTCATGTACGGATCTGATGGATCTGATTGTTCGCACCTGACAATTAATGACTAGGCTATTGGGTGACTTTTCTAATGAACATCAGCAAAATAAATATATTAGGCAGTTTCATACACTATTCTAAATATAATTTTAAAAAGTGATTAATTATGAGTTTTGCAATCACTGTGTTCTAGAAAGTTTTGACATGAGCATACTGGTTTTATAAATTAAGACTATAAAATCTTATGCCAAAACCCCCAAATAGATATTTCTGGTACATTCAGGTCATGTTTTCATATCTTACCACAATCAACAATATGTCACACTTACTTTACAAAATGCAAGCTCATACTTTATGTCTTCATAATCTTGGTCTTCAAGAAAAATACATTTCTTAAGTGTAAATACTAAATAACAATAGCATAATTTTTAAATATACAGGTTATCCTTGTTTAGTAACTGCCTTGGATAGCAACTGTTTGCAGTACAACTGTGATGAAAAAGTAACTTTGTGACCAATGCCCACGTTTGCAACTTCACAGAAGCTCTCTGTCAAACGTATAATCACTAAGTATTAGTGTTGTTCTGTGGCTGACTTGTTTTTCTTTCCACTCCCTCTTGCAGAGAGGTTATCTAACAAGCTATCTTTCCATAGCACAGCTGTCCTAACCTCATGCTCAGTTCTCTGACCTTAATTAGTTAATTAGATCCCTCCCACTGCTGCCTGATACTGACAAGACCCTAATCAGTTTCACACTAAAAAGCTTTTGTTTGCTTCCTAAGCAGCTCCTGCTTACAGCCATAAAAGGACTAGGCAAACAGCAGAAGCTAGCAAATTCCTTTTGATGTGTATTCCCCCCCCCCCCCCGTGTGCCTGCTTGTTCTCTTGTAATCCCTTCCTCTGCAATGAATCTACATACAAACATTAATTCACTTTTTGTTAATTATCCCAGTGATGGGTGAGCATTCATAGAGTGGGGGAGAAAAAAGTGGTGGTGGGGGAAGGGCTATAGAATTTGCTCTGTCACTCAACTTCCTCTTGAATTGATATCCAGAAACCTTCCCTATTGTTGGCGCTCACCCAGCTTTTTAGGGTCGTATCCTTCTGATACTGTATTACCAATGGAAAGCTGAAATAAAATTGTAAGTGCAGTCACAGTCATGTGATTTTCATTTAGCGAACACTTTGCTTAATGACTGAGTCACAGGAACCAATTGCAGTCACTAAATGAGGATCACCTATACTTTTGCTGTTCAGATCTATTACAGATATTACAAATTATACTGAATGGTCTTTTAAAGCAATCAAAAGCAGAGGGGAGGGAGTACTAGTACATTTCAGAGAAATAAACAGATGAAGATAGAGAGAGAAGCCGTTTGCTTTATAAATAAGTTTTAATTCTAACTCATCTAAAAACCAGGCATCATATCAGAACAAAAAATGAGTTGAATAAAATGAGTTTATAACTTGTCTGAAATTAATCATTGTCCTCACCTTGATTTGTCTGTTGAAGTCACCACTACAAAATGTTTGCAAAGGTACGCTGAACTTTTTCCAGCAAGGATTTAAATTGTTCTTAATTACCTAAAAATATTGTTTTAAATAGTTATAATCAATGTATATTATGAAAGCACATGTTTTCTCATATTTTTATATCTCTCCAAAGATTTTTTTTTCTGGTCATGGTCACATTTGTCCAAGACAACCACAATGTTACCTTATAGTCTTGCATTTTTTTCTGAAGTAACAATTGTAGTTGTTGTAAACCTCCATTCGAGATGGGTGGCATATACCGTATTTTTTGGTCTATAAGACGCACTTTCCTTCCCCACAAAAGTGGGTGGAAATGTCTGTGCGTATTATAGAGCGAATGTTGCCGAAGCCCCGCCCGCCCACCCCTACCCGTCAGCCTCTGCCTCCCAGCAATTTGCCTCCTTGCAGCAAACAGCCTGGTCAGCTTCAGCACATCCTGATTTCGCACGAGCAGCTGATTGGCAGTTGGAGCGACGGTGATAGGCGGTGGTGGAATGGGCCAAAAACAGGACGCGCTGAGGCTGAAAATGGGGCGCGCAGAGGCCAAAAACGGAACACACGGAGGCCGAAAATGGGGTGCCCGGAGGCCAAAGATGGGGCATGAGGAGGTGGCGATAGCGGTGATGGGCGGCGGCGATCCCCGCAGCCTGGAACAGCTGATAGGCAGTATTCCAGGAGGCAGATCCAACCGCCAATCAGCTGCTTGTACTAAATTAAGCTGACCAGGCTGTTTGCTGCAAGGAGGCAAATTGCTGAGAGGCAGAGGCAGATTTTTTTTTCTTGTTTTCCTCCCCAAAAGTTAGGTGCGTCTTATGGTCCGGAGCGTCTTATAGTGCGAAAAATATGGTAGGTTGAATGAATGAAGTAATAAAATAAAGTTACCATTCCTTAAATTAATAAATTTATTTCATTTCCAAAGTCATATTTAAATACATTTTCAATACGTGCCTCAATTAATATTTCAGTTCCATCATGGAAGAAAGTTGAAGTTGGTTAAACCTACAAGATTGCTAGAGCAAGTCTGTGAAGCCTTCTTAGCAATAGCAATAGCAATAGCACTTAGACTTATATACCGCTTTACAGTGCTTTACAGCACTCTCTAAGCGGTTCACAGAGTCAGCATATTGCCCCCAACAATCTGGGTCCTCATTTTACCCACCTCGGAAGGATGGAAGGCTGAGTCAACCTTGAGCCGGTGAGATTTGAACCGCTGAACTGCTGAACAGTCAGCTGAAGTAGCCTGCAGTTCTTCTATAACAGGGGTGTCAAACTTGTGGCCCACGGGCCACACCCACCCCGTTTAGCGAAGGGGGGATAAGTTGCGATATGTCACGTGATTACGTGTCATCGTGAGTTTGACACCCCTGTTCTATAACATCCCAATTGACTTGTTTGTTGTTATCCAACAATTAACAAATTGAGTCCAAAAAATTACAGGCAGAAATCTACTTTGCCTCTGAAAAGCTGTTCCTGATGGCCAGTATAGAATGAAGTGAGATGGTAATGAGAGGCATTTCCCAAATCAATGGAAATATCTTTTTATGAGGTAGGAAACTTTGTTTGCACAAAGTGCTCATATCTGACCTCTGCAAATAAGAGTTCAGTTTTGCAGCTGAATAACTTTAAGAGTTGATCTAATGCTTTGGAAATAGCCTGCCCAAAGCAATCCAAACCTTACCTGGAGTCTATACTGTAGGCACTTATTTTTTTTTTCTTTTAAAACTGTAGAGACTGCTTGCCTGGAATATTTATAAATCATTTCTAAAGCTTCTTTGCACTTACAGTTTGAGTGAAACCTATCCTGGCCCTTCCCATAGTCAAGCACTCCTGCTGGCCCTTGTACTGTCCAAATCAGTGGCCAAGAATCCCTGTCCTCATAACCAAAGAATGCAAGTGAGATAAACAAAGATGGTAGAGGTCACTCTGATCCCAGAAAGGCATATTATGCAACTCCTGTATGCATCAAGGACTTTCTCTCTTCCTTCTCCTTTTTATTGTCACATTTGCAAGAGTCTGGAGCTTCAGAATAATAAAACAAGTCTGAAGCTCTGCAGAAACTTTTGAAGGAAGACATGGTAAATTAGAGAAACCCATTCTACATCACAGGAAAACAAAAAAAAATCTGTCCAAATCAAGCCTATTTGCTGAATTTGAAACCCCACCCAACTTCATACATAGACCTGTAACTCCCCATTAATATATAACAACTCTTGATGAACCAAGATGGAATCGCTGGAAATCTTACCTCTGATCGGTATACAAGCTGCCATTTTCCACTATCACTCTGTTTATAGAATTCCAAAAATGGGTCTGATTTGCCTAAAAAGTCCTGTATTGGGAAAATAATTTTATACAGACGTAAGAAAAATAAAACATTTCATCTACAACAGTTCATTTAGTGACCATTCAAAGTTACAACGGCACTGAAAAAAGTGACTTATGACTGTTTTCACACTTTCGACCGCTGTGGCATCCCCATGGTCATGTAATCAAAATTCAGATGCTTGGCAACTGATTCATATTTATGATAGTTGCAGTATCCCGAGGTCATGTGATCATCTTTTGCAACCTCCTGACAAGCAAAGTCAATGGGAATCCAGATTCACTTAACAACCGTGTTACTAATTTAACAATGGCAGTGATTCACTTAACAACTTTGGCAAGAAAGACCGTAAAATGGGGCAAAACTCACTTAACAACTGTCTCACTTAGCAACAGAAATTTTGGGCTTAATTGTGGTCAGATAGTCTTTTGCTCGATTTCTGATTGAAAGAGGAAACCTTAAATATTTTCATATTATTTTGTTCTATTTTGGTTGATCCTACTTAAAACATTAGCTGACTGTAATAACTGAAACTTAATTATGATGGCTTTTTATTCTCTTTAGGAGTTAATTCTTTTCAAGGAAACATTAAGAAAATTAGCCTATGCTATGTTTTAGTAGATTCAATGTCCAATCATTTCTTCCTTCATCTCTGTCTTCTTACACATCTTAATTATTCCAATCTATATCTATATAGGGGATATTCAGGTTGCAGTTGTGTATAAAAACTGGTTAGTTATCTACCAGATTCAAGTGGCCATCTGTGAATTCATACATGTGTGATCTGCACTTGCACAGAACAAGGTTTGTTCTTGAGATTTCTGGGAGGAGTAAGAGAGAGAGACATCTCCCCTTACTTCCAATGACTGCCACTGTGGCTTCAAGAGGAACTTCCAAAGGATGGCTTATGTGATGGGACCAGAAGTTACTAAGGGCAGCACTACTGACCCAAAGGTTAAGTCTATAATGCCTCAAAAATGTAAAAGCTAAGACTATGTAACTGTTTGCATAATTAAAAAGACTGACATATTCCTAAGGAATGCAGAAGGCACTGAGACTACTCTAGTAAAATTGATTGGAATAAGGCGTTTATCTAGTTTATAAGCCAGAAAGTCTTCACTATTCTTTTTAAAAAATTCTAAAATTGTGGTCTCATAAAACTGAATGCAAAAATGTGGCCATAGATACTGAACATACAGTGGTACTTTAAAGTTGCAATGTTCAATATTTCGGTACAAATATGACCTAAAACATGAACTGTTCTCCACATGAAGTCCTAAAACTAGATAAAGAGAACTATATAAAGATAAGCACCGATTAAGCACCACTGTATGTGTTTTGCCTCCTAAATATATTGTGAAGTATAAAAAAGAAAGAGAAGGAAAGTGAGGGAAGCCCCCTAAATGAGACTGAGTTGAACCCTTCTTTAGCTACAATCCAGGATAATGATGGGGGGAGGAGAATACCAGACAGATGGTTTTCCTAGTGAAAAAGACATATAATTCTAAATTATGATACACCTTTTCTATTATTGCTGTAATATTTAGCACTGTTCATCCTGGACATTCCATAGATATTGAAGCACCCAGTGTTGATTGTTCTTTGTGCAGGTGCAGTGAAAGGAATCTTGGCAGAGTTACATGCCACTATTCCTCAAAAGACAGATTTTTTTTATTTTTTTTGGCAGCGTAATTGATGTTAACTGTGGATTCAAGAGTACTGTCACATATTAAGTTGCTGTTTCATCATACAAAAAGTCCCTGCAAAAAGTATTTGGCTTAGTTGCTGTTTGTTAACTGGAGGTCTATAGAAGTAAGCTATCTCATGCCAGAGGCACTGTGGTACCAGATATGTAATATGTGTGCCCTCTGAATCCAGTGTCCACTTTGCCCTAGTTACTTAGGGAAGGAAAACTGAGCTGGAAGTAGCCAAGGACTCCTGGGAGTGCCTTTTGTCCATGGTGCTGACAATGTCCTGTACCAGATAAAGGGAAGGATACTTTTCTGCTATCTAGCATAAGATATTGATATGTGTAAGCCAGCAGCATGGAAGGAGGCCTCCTTTATTAAAACACTAATAGCATTGGGATAATATATGGTAGAAGTACTGCATACACACAACCTCAAACATCAGGTCTAGGCCTGTTGCCACATTTCCATGTTCAAAGAATGAGACTTATTGATTGCCTTCTCTGGAAAAAAAGCAGAAAAGCTCTAATGGAAAAATAGGGGCTTGTTTCCAACTTTCACCACTGGTGAGTCAGTTCTAAGATAAGTGATTCTGACTCAGTAAGTTCTGGAGGTTCATTCCTGGATAAACGTGTAGATCAGAGGTGGGTTCCTCCCGGTTTGGACTGGTTCTATAGAACCAGTAGTAACTTGGCAGCCTGGGTCTCTAGAACCGGCAGCGACTTAGGCCTGCCACGCCCCTGAACCGGTTCTTTCGGTGGCGCCATAGGTGCTGCCATTTTGTTTTTTTGCTTCTGCGCATGCACAGCTTTTTTAAAGCACTGCACATGTGCGAAGCGCGCGCCCGCGCGGCGCAACACTGAGCAAACCGGCAGTGAAGAAAACCAGAACCCACCCCTGGTGCAGACTCAGGTGAAGGCTGAAGCTTTGGGATTAAAGTAATTTCAAAATTAGAACATGACTGATCTACTAGAGTTATTTTTTTACACCTCTTTTTACCTTTTTGTCTAAATTCCGAGCTTCAACATCAATAGAAACAACTCTGGTATCTTTAATCTCTTCTGCACAAATCTGCAGGTTGAAGGAAATGTTGTTTTAGTAATCTTGGAAGACACCCTATTATTGTAGAATATTTATTTAAAAATTAGTTTGATAACAAAAATTACAAACCAAACAATGGATACATATTAGCTTAACTAAAGGAAAAAATGCTTGAGATACATTAAGAAGTATCAGATAGAAGAAACAGATGTGTAACTTAATTCATATATTCACAACAAATTATAACTGAGTTTTCCTTTTACCGTAATAATGGCTTTTCCTGCAGGCTTTCCTTTCTTCAACATTAAAGGCTGAACAAGTATTTTACTTGATACAATCTAAAAGATAAATTGCATACATTACTTGAATTATACAAGAAAAAATATGAAAATGTGTCTTATAATTATTTATATTGTAAAAATCTGAACTTTATTAATCTTTCCCAATAAAAGATTACATTGCATGGTTATTTTAGAAGAAAGCATTTCTTGGGGAGCCTGATGGGACAATTTTTAATCAGCATGGATTAGATGTCCAGGAGATATGAGTAATTTAGAAGGGCAGTCACAATTTTGTGGATTTTTGGACAACAAACCATTTTTACTGATACTGTTACTTATTACTGTTACTTATAAATGCAATCATCCAAGTGAAATAGAGAAATAATTGGCTGTACAGTTATTTTAAGGATTCTGCCAGATAGCATCCAAGAGAGACAGGAAGTCCTGCTTCCTTTCAACAAGAATAACAAAACAGAAGAAAGAACAGTAATTCGCTATCTCTTTTCTTAACTTAAAGCTTCTGTATATTAGTATCGCCTTTTATTTATTCACTACCAACAATAAACAAATCTAAACTTTTACTTAACATTTTATATAGTAGTGATCATAGTTGTTTACAGTACCTGACCCAGGGTACATTCAGCTCCTCCAAGGTAATCATCATCACTTAAGTCATATGATTTATTATCAATATCATATATACCAAAATTCAGCTTCTGAACTTTCTCAAAATAATAATCTATTAGCAGCTTTTTTGAAAATTGAGGATTCTGGCAATTCTTTATTTTTTCAGTTCGATCCAACTATGACAACAAAAAAGAAAAAGGGCCGCTTAACACACAATGCAGTGTGAACAAAATAGATTCATATATAGCAAATGAAACAAACAAAATGTTCAAAAGTTGTGATATTTTATGTAGTTACTTACCAGGCACATCTAAATTATATTAAAGTAACCAAAATATCTTTAAAATCCCCAAGGCATGTCACAACTTTTGAGCACCCCTAACATTTGGAAATTGAAAGTTGAAAAAATTGACACGCCCTAATACACAGGTCTTCAAACTTGGCAACTTTAAGACTTGTGGACTTCAACTCCCAGAAT
The DNA here is from genome assembly GCA_003457575.1 of Thermophis baileyi. NCBI lineage: Eukaryota > Metazoa > Chordata > Lepidosauria > Squamata > Dipsadidae > Thermophis > Thermophis baileyi. The sequence continues at coordinate 5,708,620 of QLTV01003132.1, read as the reverse complement.
TCTCCAGTCAGCAGAGCTGGCTGGAGAATTCTGGGAGTTGAAGTCCACAAGTCTTAAAGTTGCCAAGTTTGTGGACCTCTGCCCTAATATAACATTCTCCTGGGCTTCATTTCACTTGAGGAGATCAGTAGTGTGAGGCAAGTTGATATCCAAGGAAGCGTGTCTGTTTTTTTTCCCTAAGCAAAAATGTTCAGAAAAACATGATGCTCTTTTTCTATACATAATTAGAAAGCATACCTCACTAGTAACAATGAATATTGTGGATTTTTCTACACCACTCACCTCCAAACGTTTAATCTATTTCCATTTTAACTGAAATCAAATTAACAGAATTATGTGTAACTATATTGGTCCATTATAAAAATTTATGCTATGGAACAGAAATATTTTGAATAGGACCAACTTGTGATTGAACAAAAGGGGCGTTGGTCTTACCTGATACGCTCCTTCTCGAGATAGCATCCAGGAATGGGTTGACTTCGTCTGCTAGCCAATTAGACTGAGTCTGTCAAAGCTGTGAGGACACGCCTCCTCCACCAACGGTCCCCAGCTTTTGGCGAAGATGAAGTGACAGACTCGATGTGCCGTCTCTTGATGTTCTTCCCCTTGGACCCAGGACCAGACGGTCATCAGGGTGGGGCTGGATGCTATCTCCACCAACGAGAAGGAGCGTATCAGGTAAGACCAACGCCCCTTCTCCATTGTGGTGGAGATAGCATCGAGGAATGGGACATACCAAAGCTGGCTTGTCCTACGGGTGGGCCACAGTCTGGTCCGAGGTCCCCTGATCAGAATAGATCCTCTGGAGGACCCGCCTGCCAAAGGCCGCTTCAGCCGAAGCGAAGGTGTCCAGCTTGTAATGTTTGATGAAAGGGGACGGAGAAGACCATGTAGTTGCACGACAAACCTCCTCAATATAGGCTTGGGTTGCCCACGCTGCTGTTGTGGCTGCACTCCTTGTGGAATGTGCCGTTATCCGTCTAGGCAACGGAAGTGCCTGTAGTTCATAGGTCTTGGCGATGCACACCCTAATCCAGCGGCCCACTGTTGATGGAGTGACCTTGTTGCCTAGGATAGAGGCTGGAAGGACACAAAGAGTGACTCTGTCTTCCTGAAGGGAGAAGTCGTCCTAATATAAATGCGGATAGCCCTGCTCACCTCCAAGGTGTGCCACTTCTTCTCCAGAGCATGGACTGGGCCCGGGCAGAAGTCTGGCAGTATAAGCTCCTGGGCCCTGTGGAAGCAGGTGTTCGTTCACCTAGGGAACGAAGGAAAGGTCCAACCGCAATATCACCCTAATAGGATGGAAGACACAGAGGTCCTTCCTGACAGAGAGAGCTGCCAGCTCTGAAATCCGTCTAGCCGATGCAATGGCTACCAGGAAGGCCACCTTGCAGGTTAGGAAGCGCAGTGTGGCCGATCTCAGTGGTTCGAATGGAGCCTCAGTCAGCGAATGCAGTACCTTAGACAGGTCCCATGTAGGGCATGTGTGAACCACTGGAGGCCGTAGGTTCGATACGCCCCTAATGTACCTGCGCACAGTCGGGTGTTGAGCGAGGGCTAGGGTTAGGGTTGAGCGAGGGACTCCAGATCCCCGCAAGAAAGGACCGAGGACAGGGCAGCCACCTGATGACGGATAGTGTTGGGCGATAGGCCCTTAACAAGCCCCTCCTGGAGGAACTCCAGTATCTGGGGCATGGATACTGATGTCGGGTTCCAACCCGACCTGGAGCACCAGGAGCAGAATGCTTTCCAGGTCGCATCCTTTATTCGGTTGGTGGAAGGTCTCCTGGAGGCCTGTATCATCTTGATCACCTAGGATGAGTAATTGACCTGGCTCAGAGATCTCCTCTCAAACGCCAGGCGGTCAGTTGTTGCCACTGTGGGTCCGGGAGGACCAATGCCCCCTCGTTGAGGGAGACTCTGTCCGGCAGTAGCCTCCAAGGTCTGGCCACTGACAGGGTGACCAGAACGGCAAACCATGGACGCCTGGGCCAATGGGGTGTCAGAAGGAGCACCTCTGCCCTCTCCACCAAAACCTTCCGCATCACCCTCGGGAGGAGGGAAAGGAGGAGGGAAGGCATAGAGAAGCCCCCGAGGCCAAGGATTGCAGAGAGCATTGACCCCTTCTGCCCCCCGGCCCGCAAACCTTGCGAAGGACCGCGGCAGTTGCGTGGTGACCTGGATGGCGAAGAGGTCCACGGCTGTCCGTCCGAAGCGCTCCGTCAGCTCCTGAAACAAAGTCGGATGCAGGTGCCACTCTGCATGGGCGACTATGGACTTGCTAAGCCAATCCTCCTGCCCATTGGTAACTCCTGAAATATGCTCTGCCTTGAGAGACAGATGATGCCTCTCCGCCCAGAGGTACAGTTGTACTGCCTCTTGCCTAAGGGGTCTGGAGTGAGAACCCCCTTGGCGGTTAATGTGAGACTTAGTGGCCACGTTGTCAGTCAGGATTGAACATCTCTGTCCGACACTATGCCCTGGAACTGTCTGAGGGCCAGGTGGACTGTCCTGAGTTCCAGCCAGTTTATATTGTGGCTCAGGTCTGTCTGAGGCCACTGCCCCTGAACCATCCTGTTTGGAGATGGACCCCCCCCCCAGCCAAATAGACTAGCGCCCGTAGCCACTGTCAGGCGGTTGGTTCCTTGAATACACTCCCCATTGAATATAGCCTGGGAGAGCCACCATCTAAGGAGCGGATCCTGCTGGTGGAACCTTGACCTTGGCTGGGGAAATGCTTCTGTCTTCCCTATGGTAAGGCAGGAGAAACCACTGAAGGGCCTAGCTTGCAGGCGTGCCCAAGACACGATAGAAATACAGAAACCACCTTGCCCAGAAGCTGCGAGAGAAGGGCCAGGATACTGATCATTCCCTTGTGACTCGATTTACTAAGTCCCTTATACTCGTCTGACGCTCCTGAGAGAGATAGACCGTGCACGCGATGGTGTCTATTACTGCACCTAGATGAAGTAATCGAGTTGTTGGTGACAAATGGCTCTTAGGTACATTAATGGAGAACCCATGGGCCTGGAGCACCTGGATGGTGATCCTAAGGTCCTCCTTCGTCTGGGGCCCAGAGGAGGACTGAATCAGGATATTGTCCAGGGAACACTGGACACGCATGGAAGGGCCCTGAGATGTGCCGGCTAACGGTTTTGTGAACGCCCTGTGTGCTGACGATAGGCTGAAGGGCAAGGCCCTGTACTGATAATGTCATCCGGCGTAATAAAAACGGAGATATTGTCTATGCTCCTGTAAAAAGGGAACCTGCAGGTAGGTTACTGTTAAGTCAATGGAGGTGAGGAAGTCACCCTCTCTGCCTCCATCCAAAATGGACTGAAGTGACTGCATCTTGAACCGCCTATAGATGGCAGGCTGTTTAGCCAGTTCAGGTCTAGAATTGCCTCTTGTCCTCAGGCCGGAGGCTGTCCTCTGGGGGCCTGTCATGACAGAGGATGATGATAACGCAGCCACAGGGGCCTCTACCACTGGCACCTGAAGTGCCTTGGGAATGTCTGGGCCCATATCATAAAATCACCTGTCCAGACTGCTGGGATAGGTCCTGACCCAGGAGAGGTCCACTGCCCCTGCCTACATCCAGAAACACTGGTGGAAGGGAGCACCTCTGCCTGTATGGTTGGATCTGCAAGAGAGAAACTGCAGGATCCTCCGATCCTGGTGCAGTCTCCTGTGCTGCCTGATTAATATCCAGGCGAGCAGTAGTCTTCGCTTTGAAGAGCAAAGATCTGATAACAGTGACCAAAACAGCCCCAACAAAGGCAGGTTGATCAGGCATTAAGCCTTCATCGTCAGACAATTCTAGGTCTTGGTGTTTTTACCTCTGACAAGTTGTCTGGCTGGAAGAGGCTGGGGAGTATTGTACTGGGGGGGGGGGACATTCCCTGCAAAATGGGACCCCTGATGATGAACCTGGAGCCTGGGGTAATCAGAGATCACCGAAGGTCTGTTGTAACTCGGCTGCTATTCCTTGACTGATCGCCTGGGAGATCAAGGCCCCCATACTGGCAGGGATTTGAGGCTCTAATTGCTCCTCTGAGCTAAGGCCAGCAGCAGTGGATGTGAAGGTTGCCACAGCAGAGGGAAACCTCTGTAATACAGGCTGCTCCCATGCAGGCCCCTGAGGCCTAGGATCTGGCAGTGAGCCGCAGTAAAACCTACTGTTGCCAGGCAGGTTAGAGGCTGAAATGTAGGGCTGCCCTTCAGCGCCATCTGGCGACCAGGCAGTCAACTGCAGATCTTCCGGAGTCTCAGATAGCCCCAACGGCTGCAAGGCAAGAGGGTGGGGGTTGGCCTGCTCTATAGGGTGAGGACTTCTGGTCCTCTTATCTGCCTCCCTCTGGCCATCTTGATCTCACGTTCAATGGCCCTCTGGTGACGTCTCTCGTCCCGTTCAGTGGCCTTAGAGGCCTTCTTGGCAGGCCTACTCATGTGAGCCTTCTTCTGCCTTCTTTCTTGCAGGCCTCGATCCCGAGGGTCCTGCAGCATTGTCCTTATCCTGGGAGGAGAGCATTTTGGTTGCCGCCACAAGTGCGGGGACTCCAGCAAAGGCGGCCGCCATTTTGAATATTGCTGTGTAGAAGACTCGCCAGGGATGGACCCCACTGCTCCGCGCGTGCCGTAAATGCCTGGCGCTATGGAGTATGCCCGAGATTCAGGCAGGGACTCTCTTGCCCCTGGCTACCTTCCGAGGCTAAGGGCTCTAATTTCAGGGGAGTACTTCTGACTGTCCGGGACTCAGCTCCTTGCCAGGCGACTTCGTCACTGCTCGGTTTAAACTGAGCCGAGTTTGGCGCGCAAATCCGTTGTTCCCTGAGCCCCAGGGTCAGTGTTGCGGAGCCAGGCTCGTGAGTGCTGCCCTGTCCTTGTTTTGTTTATCGGAGCCGAAGCGGCTCAAAGGTCTGTCCTTCTTGAGACCTAGGGTCAGCGTTGCGGAGCTATGCTCGTGGACGCTGCCCTATCAGTGCTGCAGTCTGGCAGCCTGATTAGCCGTCATGCGGCCCTCAGTGGGTTCGGGCTGAAAGCCTTTCATGCTGGAAACTCGATCGCGGCTCCACCGATCTCGACCGGGAGCTAGTGTAATTGCCTTCTGCCATGCTGGAACAGGGCGGATGTCAAACACTTCCGGCAGCTCCAATGGCTGCAAGATCTCAATGGCTTTTTGCCGCCTCACAGTTCTTCTCGCTCCGCAGCCTTAGAGGCCTTCTTGGAGGATCCACGTTGCTCTAAGAGCTTTGCTGTGGCTCTCTTGCCCACGGGCCTCTATCCAGGGGTACCCGTCAAATTGCCACCTTCGTGGACAAAGAGAGCTGGTTCTTGTGACGAAAGGGCGGAGTCCGCGCCAAACGCGGCTGCCGCGGCTTCCATGGCCAGTTCCCGGCTGAGCAGACACGCCCGAATCGAGACCCACTGCTTAAAGCGCAGCTAAGCCTGGCGCTTGTGAGTATGCCCAGGGACCGGGCACAGACTCGGTTACCTCCTTAGAAAAAAACACGTCTGTCTTTGACTGAGACTGAGTCAAAAGCTGGGGACCATTGGTGGAGGAGGCGTGTCCTCACAGCTTTGACAGACTCAGTCTAATTGGCTAGCAGACGAGGTCAACCCATTCCTGGATGCTATCTCTACCACAATGGAGAATGTTGAGTTTTCCTATCCTATTTCAAGGTAAAAAAGGTAAAGGAGTCCCTGCGGATTTTACTCCGCTAGTCAATGCTGACTATAGGGGATGTTGCTCATCTCTGTTTCAAGGCCACTGAGCTAGCGTTGTCTGAAGACATTTCAGTGGCCAGCATGATGTCACGGAACGCTGTTACCTTCCCACTGAAGTGGTACCTATTTATCTACTCAAATTTGCATGCTTTCAAACTGCTAGGTTGGCAGGAGCTGGGGTGAGGATGGGAGCTCACCCCATCACATGGCGCTTGGTTCTCAAACCTGGGCTGCTGGCTTTCCAGCTGACAAGCCCAGTGTTTTAACTGCTGAGCCACCACACTGCCCCATTCTATTTCAAACAATATATTAAATAAACCACATATTCATATGTATATGAATGAAAAAGAAAAAGAAAGAAAAAGAAAAAGAAAAAACAGTCTTTGAGACATTGTGTCCCGTATTTTTCTACATAATGCTGAGAAAGGTAAAAGGAAAGCAAAAAAGAATACAACCAGCAGCAAAGTGAATGGATTCTATTAAAACTATAGTTAGGTTTGGGAAGATCTAAAGAGCCTGGCTGGGGTCAGATCATCCTGGAGAAGGTTTGTCTATGTAATTGCTAAAAATAAAGTTCTTGAAACATGTTATAGCCAAATGCTGTTTCAAATAATTAGAAGGAATAAATAAAACGCAATAATAATACTTTAAATATTACAAAGAAAATGTATATTATCTGCAGACAGATAAAAACCACTATGTAAGGAATCAAAAAAATTGAGTAAGAATTCCTTTCTCATTGCAGTCTATTTCTTTTTCCCATCTCAAACTATTCAATACCAAGGAGCAAAATTATTTAACAATAAATACATTTTAAAATAGAAAGGGATATGTTAAATAACTAAACATTGAATGTACTAATAAAACTCATTTTGGGATCATTTGTGTTTATGGTTGTTTATGGGGACTGAAATGTAATGCATTTAGCACCAAATTTGCCAAAAATAATTCCTTGGAATTGTTTCCACTGAAGTTAATTTAATCATACTTAAAACCAATCTCTATCAACAGGCTTTCCCTACATCTGGTAAATTTATTACCATCAAAAATTCCTTACCTCAGTCCACTGATCGCCACCAACATTTTGAAGCAAGACACACAGAGGATCAGATTTTGAGCCAACATCTTTATCAATCAGGTTGTCACAGGATATGGAGAGTTCCACCTTGGTCACACACTGAGCCATCTATAAACAGATTGGGGGGGAAAAAGAATAGTCATTAAATGATAAATTCAGTGTACAATGCATATGGAATCTGGATTCATTTATATAGCAATGTATTTGTTGATAATGTTCTTTATTATTTCCATATTGGTTTCTTATTGTTGCTATTCTTTTGGCATTTAAACCAATCAAAGAATGGAACACAAACGTTAACAAAGCTGAATGAATTTGGCTGAATACCAATCCTTATGACAGCCAAGTCTTTTTCATCAAAACATATTTATAGTATTATGAAAATAACCATACAGCAACCATATTTAGCAAGATAAATACCAGTATATACCCGTATTTTTCGGAGTATAAGACGCACCGGAATATAAGACGCACCTTAGTTTGGGGGGAGGAAAATAGGAAAAAAAAATCTGCCTACCAGGTATTCATCTGGCTAGCCATTAGTTCGCTGGTTTTGAGCGCGCGCGCGCTTTTTATTCCCTGGTTGGGGATAAAAAACAGCTTCTAAAGCACAGCTGATCGTGGGAGAGAGAAGCAATGAGAAAAGCAGGCAAAGCAGGGAAGATTGCTTCACTCGCTAGCGCCTCATTAGGGCTGAAAAAAAGCTTCAAAAAAAGCTACATTCGGAGTATAAGATGCACCCAAATTTTCAGGCTCTTTTGGGTGGGGGAAGTGCGTCTTATACTGCGAAAAATAAGGTATTTAAACAGGCAGGTACCTAATCTGTTGTTTAATATTGTTTTCATAGTAATACTTTAAAACAATACAGTTGCAAGAAAAAGTATGTGAACCCCTTGGGATTACGTGGAGTTTTGCATGAATTGGTCATAAAATGTGCTCTGAACGTCATCTAAGTCACAACAATAGAAAAACACAGTCTGCTTAAAATAATACTACACAAACATTAAATGTTGCCATGGTTTAATTGAACATAACATGTAAACATTCACAGTGCAGGGAGGAAAAAGTATGTGAGCCCCTAGCCTAATGACTTCTCCAAGAGCTAATTGGAGCCAGGAGTGAGCCAACCTTGACTCCAATCAGTGTGATG
>QLTV01003132.1:5649419-5700460 GCA_003457575.1 Thermophis baileyi | reverse complement strand
CAAGACATTTTGCAGGAAACCGTCCGACCATCTGTCCGCCAACTGCAGCTCCGCAGAGGATGGGTGATGCAACAGGACAATGACCCAAAGCATACAAGTAATTCAACAGAACAATGGCTTCAACAGCACAGAATATGCCTTCTGGAGTGGCCCAGTCAGAGTCCTGACCTCAACCCGATTGAAATGCTGTGGCATGCCCTTAAGAGAGCGATTCACACCAGACATCCCAAGAATATTGCTACACTGAAACAGGTTTGTGAAGAGGAGTGGTCCAAAATTACTCCAGATCGTTGTGCAGGTCTGATCTGCAACTACAGGAAACGTTTGGTTGAGGTTATTGCTGCCAAAGGAGGGTCAACCAGTTATTAAGTCCAAAGGTTCACATACTTTTTCCTCCCTGCACTGTGAATGTTTACATGTTATGTTCAATTAAACCATGGCAACATCTAATGTTTGTGTAGTATTATTTTAAGCAGACTGTGTTTTTCTATTGTTGTGACTTAGATGACGTTCAGAGCACATTTTATGACCAATTCATGCAAAACTCCACGTAATCCCAAGGGGTTCACATACTTTTTCTTGCAATTGTATAAAACAGTAGATTCCACTTACGTTTTTACTTTTGTAAAAGTCATAGAAACAGATAAAAGTTCAGAGAACGTAACTCCTACGTTTTTCTTCCTAATGTAAATAATTTCAAAAGCAAAAAAGGACTAAACAATAGCAACCATGTCAGCAGTCCCATGTAACACCAAAAGAAAAAAAAAATTCATTGCTGCAGAGTGCCAAATGTATAATCATATCAACAATGAATGAAATGCTATAATCTATTCCGTTTCTGTTGTTACAGTTCTGTCACTCTCACTCCACTCCCAGATTCTCAAAATACTGAAACCACATCAGTTTCAGACACATTAGACCAGGTATACCAATATAAAGCCGTTTGCCTCTTGAATACACGGACACATAAAATATAAATGCAAGTATGTTTTGGCTACATTAAGTCCTAAATCTGAACAACCACAGAAAGCACAATATGAAACAGTTTCCGCATACTTAAAAAATAAATAGACATTTCAGCTATTCAAATATTAATATATACAGGTAAATATTTTTTTCTGTTTTTTCAGACAACAGTAGTCTCCAAATAAAAACTATGTAACACATTGTCACATGTCTTCTATTGGTGACATTTCAATAGTTTTTTACAATAACCTTATATTGATGAATAACTGAAAAAAACCATTTCAAAAGTTAAAATAGTTTATCACTTACTTTGAAAAGACATTTAATTTTAAAAATCCTATCTCTAGATAATTGTGCACCCCAATGTCTAATACAATATTAGATAATAGCAAAAAGCAAAGAATTGAGAAAATAACGGACTTGATACCTGAAAACTATTGCGAACATCCTATTCCTCTCTAACACAAGAAAAAAATTTAAGCCAATGAATATTAGCTTCAAACACTAAAGCATCAAACTACACTTACATGCACACAGTGGGACATGTGAACACTCAACTGCTTTATGTAATTCTCAAAGCACAGTGTGAAAGGTAAACTTGAATATCAACCAGCTTATATAAGACAGCCTGCACTAACATGCTAACAATACTTTGTACTAGAATGAAGAAAAAATATTTGTTTTCTTAGGGACTGCCAAATCATATTGCAGTGGAAGTCAGAACAAACAAGAGACACCCTATCAGATCCAGAAATTTAAAATTCAGCAGTTTAAGATTTAGCTATACAAATTAAAAGCTTGTTCTTTTAATGTATGGTTTCCCGCTATAGTTCTATCAGTCAGTTAGGTACATTCCTGCTCTGCCACTTTGCTCCATTTTATTTTTTTCAACGTTTCATTGGATGCTAGTTTACTAATCCATTGCCAATTTTAAATTATATTTGGCTATTCTGTCCTCCTTACACTTTTTTTCAATTTTTTTCCCTTTTCTCCCAATTCTCTTCTCTCTAATCATTCTCTTTGACTTTTGCTTTGAGTTCATTGCCCTTTTCTGTCCTACCTTCTTTCCCGTGTGACTGCTGATTATAAGCAATTCATACAACAGGCATTTTTGTCACACCGGAAGCTACCATTGTTAGTGGTGCTTGCTGCTTACATAAGTAGAACCACTGAATCTAAGAGGACAGTAAGACTTTTTACTTAGGACTTAGGAATAGTTAGCATCTGGGGCAGTTCAACCTGTTTTTTTCCATGGTTTTTGGGTCATATCATTATCAACTGACTTTTGGATGTTATTCACTAAAAGCATCAGTGGAATGGATCCCACTCCCTCTGTTAGCTTAAGCCTTCTCAATTGCACAGTCAACAACAAATAACAAGACCAAAAATTGAAAAAAAAAATGCTTCTCAAAAGAACAGTCAAAAACAAATAACAAGACAAAAAAAAAAAAAAAAAAATGCAATGTGCAGAACAACCCGAATGCCAACTGAAAGAATAGTAGAGCGGATCATGCTGTGCTCTCAGGGAACACTCATCATTTCCTTTAAAGTAGAGTAGCACATGTTAAAACTAAGGGAAAGCAATGCCACATCAACCCATTCTGGCTGCACAGCAAGGACACGTTGTATGGACAAGATTCAGAGCAGCATACTCTTCTGTAAAGTCCAGTAGAGGATGGAGGTACAGTTACTGGGTAGATCTGCCCCTAGACTTAGTTCCCTAGCATCCCCATATAAGACACCACTGCATTCATAATCTGCAACGTTTTGACTGTAACCAAGCTAGTATTCCTATAAAGAAATTCAACTGTCAGCATTTCTTGCTGTAGGCTTTGTTTCCTGAGCAACTATAATGTCCATGGACATTCTATGCTGAATCAGTTTATTACCAAAAGCTTTGCTTCCACAAACATGATGTAATTCAGATCAAACCAGATAAACATTAATTTGTGACAGTAATTGTCAGACATGCAAATATGGAAAAGACTGAAAAAAGGACAGTAGGAGTCAGTGTAATATACATAACTTCCATACCTAAAGCAGTACTGTTGTTATTTACTGAGTAACAAATTTCTAACAACAGAGTCCTTGTTGCTCTTTGAGCTTTGGTTGTTTGCTTGTAGATGTTTCATTACTAAATTAGGTAATATCTTCAGTACTAGAAGGGAGCGGGGTTTACTCTCCTTTCTAGCACTGAAGATGCTACCTAGTCTGGTAGTGAAACATCTGCAACCGAACAACCAAACTGAGAGCTACAAAGACTTCAGAACAACTTTAAGTTACATATATTCATGTCAACTGAAACTTCTAACATTATTTTATGGACTGGTGTGCATTCCTAATTCTCTCTATCCACATTATGAAATCAGTAACATATGTTTACATTTACAACAAAGCATATATTATAGTATTACCCTACAGTAGTGTGGTAACATCAAGTCCATGATTATTGTTTCTTGCAACTGAATTTGCTACATATCGGGAATGGAGGAAGCTATAACATTAATAGGGATGATACTTGAAAATGAGAAAAAGAAAAGCAAAGGCCAGGCAGGATGCTAAAAGTGAGAGAAACAAGGAGTAACGTAAGGGAGGCATTGAAGAAGCAGAAAACACAATAATTAGCACTGACTTTTCATTTGAAAGGATCCTTTCATTGCTCTCCCGCCTCATCTATATCGATGGGTTTACCTGCAATTGCAGTGCTGCTGACTTGACACTGATATTTAATTTACAGCACTATTTGTCCAAGAGCTATTTCAAGAGAATACAGGAAATTAAGGTAGTCATACTAAATCACCTGGTAGTTTTGTCAAAGTGACCCTTGCAAGTGCCCAAAGCTACAGACATCGTGGTAAGCCCTACAAAATGTATATACCTCTGTATCTTACTATGTATATATCTGGACCATGAAAAAAAACCAAATATTAGATGGAATATTGTTATAAAATGGTTATAAAATGGCATGTTTAAAAAAGTGAAAACTCACTCAAGCAAAACTTGACTTCTGGTAGCTGCATAGACACACAAATGTAGTTTTCTTTGGTAACTATACAGAAGTGGCTTGCCACTGCCTTCTAGGAAATTTATTCAATTTCTTAGGATAGTCCCAGGGTTTTCTGGTAGTCTTCCATTCAAGTGTTAATCAGTACTGGGTTGTTGTTGTTTTCAGTTCAGGTAAGATCAGCTAGATGGTATATTAATTTATTCTGTAGGTCTCAAAGCCCAATGGCTCAACTTAGATTTTACAATATTTACATTTCTGAGAAAATGTTATCCTGCACTTCCTGATGGGAGTAGACTGAGTGATATTTTGCCTCTTATTACTCATGTTGAACTAGCCAGTTAAAATACTCACCACCATCCTTTCAGGAAACTTATGCCTTTGGGATCACCAATACTGCCAGCCACTCCTATTTTGATTTTAAGGGATGGGAAGGGAGGTGTATATTTAAGCTTCTAATGGGCCCATCCTTAACAAAATGTTTTTCATTTGCCCTGTTAGTATAATATTCTCCAATCTGAACCTTTCTACATGAAATCCAAGACACTCCAAGAGCAGTTCAAGATATTTTGAAAAACTCAAGTTGAAAAAGACTATGCCAGTCAGAATATGTAATTGTACTCCAAGAGAGATTTAAGTAAATGAGCAAGCAAATGAGAAGCTGTTTTGGTCTGACTGCTACTATACATGTAAACTGCAAACAGTATAAAGAAAAGTAAAGAAACATAGAAGCCTGCATAAAGTTATGTGATTTTACACATTTCATGACCAAGAGGGATTTACTCTGGATGTTTGAAGAGTTTACACTCATGGCAGTTAAAAATTATTGGCGTCTAAAAGCTATTTCATCATCATCAGCCATTCAGTTGTGTCCAACCGACCCGGCCACTTTATGAATCAGCGTTCTCCATCCCCTCTGACTCGCATCATCTCCTTCAGATCTGCCATGGCCATCCCCAAAGCTATTTACATATGATTATATGATTCAAATAGTTCAAAATAAGTTCCCTAAGCTACACATTGCATGGAATCTTACTGGTGTGTATACACATTAATTCCTGAAGACTGACATACATGTAACCTTCAGTGTGACTTACAGTAAAAAAAAAAATCAAAATTTGGAAGAGATACCTCGTCTTCTCTTTTGCTATAGCCTCATGCTTTGTTTGTGTGTGTGATCATCACTACAAACATTAACAGCATCTCAATTTGTACCTATACCTTGACCATAATGGAGCCCAGAATTCCCATCATAAGTCATGATAGTGATAAGCCAAGGCATCCAATAGGACTGAACCTATTTTTAAAACTTTTGCAGTAGTCATTAATGAATCAATGATTCCTATGAGTGTGCTTTGCTGCAAACCAGCCAAAAAGGTCAAAACTGGAAAGCATCATCATAAATCGCACTCACATGACCATGGAACACTGCAACCAGCCACAAAGGTGAGTTAGTTGCCAAGAGTCCAAAACATGGAGTGGGTGTGTGCAGCCATCAGAACTCCAGAACTAGATCATAATTAACTTTTTTTTGGGGGGGGGGGGGGGAAGTCCAATATAACTTTGAATGGCAACTAAGCAACCAGCAATTAAGGAAGAACTACCTCTATTTATGTAAATATATAAGGCTTAATGGGACCCCTAAGTGTGTGAGCAACTGGAGCATCACAGCCAATCCTACACCTATCTGTAAAAAAACTTCCTACTGCATCCAGTATCTCTCAGGTAAAAATGCACAGAATTATATCTTAAATCCTTTCATTTACTTTCATTTACTAATTTTTTATGCTGCCCATCTCCTCTACACCTCACCTCTCACTACCACGCTATCCTAACTCTTAAAACTCTCAACTGTGTTTTCAAAAAAAAAAAAAGATACATAAGCTAGAACATGAATACTACTACTATACTACAGGAATGTCACATTGTTTCCCAGAAATATGGGGATAAGAATGAACTAGTTTTTGGGGATGACATAACGTATGTTCAGCCACAGCACCATCCCAATAATCCAGGGCAAAACATTAGGATTTGATTTGATTTGATTTATATAATGTTTAGGAACTCAATGGGGACAAAGTATGTGTATAGAAAATATTTGAACCAGAAAAAAATGGCTGTAATATTTTAGATTGGGTATTCTATTGCCAAGTCACAATTACATTAATATTCTGCTTTCTCAATAGTTTTCTAGGAATAATAATCATTTGGATCATTTGCATGATTAGTATACACATCCCTGTAGTTGGCATTGCTTATAATTATAGTCATGGTTGTAGCTTCATCAGTTATGTACTGAAAAACAGAACAGACTACTTGGTGCTCCCAAACAGGCTCCAAAACAATTATGCAAAATAATCTGGTGTTTCATGTTGTAACGTGGATTTAGAACAGGGTTTTTTTTTTTTTAATATTAAACCTTTTTAAGATAGTAGGCTGCAAGCTGGTCCTTCCTTCCTTTCCTATTTTTTGATATGCTCTACAGTATGTTGGGAAGTCTTGTGAATGGAAGATAATTTCAAATATTTGAAGAAATATTCCCTATGAGTAACAAATTAGTAGGTTGGGTCAAATGCTGAGCTAAAAACATTCTTGTGAATAAAATCATTCTATTTTACAGTGGAATAAGGACATAAGGAGAAGATTTCTGATCAGTAATTTAAAAACTAATTCTTATATTTAAGAACATCAGTGTCACCCATAATTATGTTTCTAGCCAGGGTTTAGTTACATATAAATATAGTAATGTTAGTGTATTACTTGACCTCAGAAATGGTGATATTTTCTGAAATAAGTGCATTGCTTCCAATGAATTTGTTAACAAATCCAGCATACTTGGTAATTCTTTCTCATCTGTTATGCATTATATTTATTAATCAGAAGTTTCATTGTCTTTATTCAACTTTATTTGAATTTTTTAAAGTTTTGGTTTATATATAAAACATATTTCCTGTATTGCATTTATTTTCCAAAATTAAACAGCAGGAAAGGCATAGTAATTCTGAGTTTGCTATGCATTCATGCATCACCAGAATATAAGATCTATCAATGACAGATTATTACCCACATTGTCATAACAGTGAAAACGCTTTTAGAACAAGTAAAGATCTCAAGATGTTTCAATTCATACTTTTATTTTACAGAAATTTGAGTCTTTAAACAAATTTCCAGTATGTGAGATGCATAATATATGGACAGCTGCTTTATTTAGCAAAACAAGGCACTATTGTAGATTCTCTCCATTATACCTGAATGTAACTGCCATGAAATAAGTAACTTCCAATTAAACTTAGAACAGATGTATTGTTGGATTTCTCAAGCCTTTCCTTAACTACATCCTACTGTAGGTCCTCTTTTAGATCAGCCAGGTTAACTAGGTGCTGCCACCTGCTGGGCATCCTACAATTAATAAATATTTCTTACTAAACTGCTTATACCTTTTCTCAATTCTGATTCTCAATTACGTTTCCAAAAATGACCAGTTTTACTTGTCACATGATTAGTTCAGCAAATTCAATTATGTCTATTCACAATGAATTTAATATTTTGGAAAATTTTAATATTAATATTTAATAACTTTGGAATGAATTTTAATTTATCTAGCTACATTACCAATATATAGTAACATCAAGTGTAAATAGTGGGATAAACTTTCACTGTGCTCTTACATGGTTGGTGTGTGTGTGTGTGTGTGTGTAATTTCAATTAAAGCCAGCAATATCCTTCACTCGCTTGGTATTGGAGACTGGCTGAGCCAGGGGAGAGGAGTCAAGCAGAGAATTAGCCTAGAATTGTTACACAGGTACAAGAATGGGAGTTCAATCTCCCCCCACGCACACAAACGAATGCTGTTGAATCTTATGTAGTCTGATTCAGGTGCAGACTGCAAGTCAGGGAAGATTCTTATGAAATAGCCATGAGCAATAAAATAGCTTATTGAACTCTTCACATGTGGATCTGATTGTTTGCACCTAACATTCGGTTACATTTGTGTGTTCTAGTTGTACACACATTTGAAAGATAGTTTTTACATAGGATACTGTTCTTCTGATCTTTCAAACTTTTATTTTCTGTTATTCCCAAACATGTATAGGACAAGTATGGAACATATTACATATCTACATGTTACATATGTAGTTCTATAATTAATATATAATTTAGTAATTAATTTTAATTACATTTTTGTAATTAATATGTAGGTATGTAATTATGTATCTCCAAGAGAATGAGGCAGGGAAACTACTAAGATGATACTCCCTATATAAAACTATTCTACATAAAATACATTAATATACACAGCTATAATTCCACTTTTATTATCTACAAACATTTAACTAGTTTTCTATATTGGAGATGTGTCTTCATTTAAAAATAAGTGTCTATTACTATATTAATACAATTTAGTAAATGAGATTGTTAATTATGCAATCTTTGTAATTTAACTGAGGATCTTGCTGCAACCAAATGTTAGCCATTTAGTTTGGCATTATTTTGGGGGTAATAAAAGCTAAAGCTTGCACCGAATATATGCATATCTCAGCTGAATTTGGGAGGAAACAGGTTTGTTTATTTCAGTAAGTCAACTATAATGCTTGTGCAATGTTCCAAAACTCATTAATTGTAAATTTACTCAAGATTTTTATTCTTTACAAACAAGGAATGCAGCAGTATACTAGAATGAGTGCAACAAAATTGAGAACTGAACACAGTATTAACATTATGAAATTGTCATCAACAGTATTACAGAGAATACCCCCAAGTTTTATTGAACATATATGCCAATGGGGTCCAAAGACATGTATCTAATCCACACCTTCACTGAATGGAACAAATGAAGCTTTACAACTTTGAATTTCCAATAATAACTGTTTGATAGCTAAGATTTAAATGATGCCAAAATATCTGGTATTATATATTTCTGTCTTATATTTCTTTCCACCTAGGAAATTAAACTGGATTTCCCTTAATATCTCATTTTAAACAAAATAGTAAATATATTTTCTAAACTAAAATAAATGAAAGCTACTCACTGAATTGTGGATACTAAGTGGAACACAGGACCTAAAGATACAGCTACTGTAATATTTTTTCCTGGGAAAAACTCAAAACTGTTTGGTAAGGTTTCCTTTGTTACGACACCATAGCTCTAGGTTAAATAATAAATACCACCTGTGAAAAATGTCAAAGAAAAAAAGCTACCTTCCCTGAGATGACGAATATTCATTCTATGAAAAAACTGCATATATTGAATATGCATTTTCTGCATATTTGAGAACTATGTCCATTTTTTCTCTATCCTAATCTCCTGCAACAGTATGTTATATTTTGCAAAGCATGTATAAAAAAATAGCCTTTAAAAATATAAATAGGACATCACCAAAATAAAAGTTCTTGATAAAGAGAGCTATTTTGCATTTTAATGTTCCTTAAAAAAGTTTATAAACTGCGCATACAGGGTTATAATATATATTGGAACACATACTTTTGCATCAGACAAGATATTCTGCACCCCATTAAGATTATCACCAAAGAATGCTTTCTAGACGCATTCTACTTGAGAAATATCTTCAATAAACATCAATATGTTGTTTGTGGGTGTCAATGACATCTTCAGTTTCCACTTGTGAAGGTGAGTATATCCAGTTCCATTGATTCTGAAGAAAATAATTGCTGCTCAATTTAGATTCATGTTGAATGTTTATCATTTAAAAGCTCAAATATTACTACCTACCGTGTTTCCCCGAAAATAAGACCATGTCTTATATTTTTTTGAACCCTGAAATAAGCGCTTGGCCTTATTGCCATGCACTCAAAAGCCCGATTGGGCTTATTATCAGGGGATGTCTTATTTTGGGGAAAACAGGGTAGGCCAGTGGTGGCGAACCTATGACATGCATGCCAGAGGTGGCACGCAGAGCCCTCTGTGGGCATGCGTGCCGTCGCCCCAGCTGTTTCAGGTCTCTGCCGTGCATGCATGCACGCCTCCCGCCGGCCAGCTGGTCTTTGGGTCTCTGCCACGCATGCACAGCGGCGCATGTGCATGCACGGGGCGCCCACGCGCATGCGCCCACACCTTGCAGTTTGGGCGCGCATGCACACTTTGGCCATTCGGTGCCTAAAGGTTTCGCCATCACTGACCTAGGCTCATCTAACTTTAAAAAAAATAAATCAAAGCCAGCATGTATTTTTAGCATATTTTCCATAAATTGTGGTTCATTTTTAGCTGTTTTCTCTGTAGTCATATTTCAAGTACCACACCATATTCTATTTTAGAGATAACACCTGTAGTACAAGTAGTACTCGACTTACAACAGTTCATTTAGTGACCGTTCAAAATTACATCACTAAAAAAAGTGACTTATGACCATTTTTCACACGACTGTTGTAGCACCCCCAAGGTCACATGTTCAAAATTCACAGTTGGCAACTGACTCACACTTATGATGGTCGCAGTGTCCTGGGATCATGTGATCCCCTTTTGCGACCTTCTGACAAAGTCAATGGGTAAACCAAATTCATTTAACAAACATCACTAACTTAACTACTGCAGTGATTCATTTAACAACTGTGACTACAAGTCATAAAATGGGGCAAAACTCACTTAACAAATGTCTCACTTAGCAACATAAATTTTGGGCTCAATTGTGGTCATACGATGAGGACTACGTGTATTTCATCATTCTTATCTGAATAAGAACTGACATTTCTTTAAAAAAACCCGCTCACCTGCTAATTATTTGGTGGACAAGAAACAACTTTTTAGATGTTCTTCTAAACAGTTTGTGGTTGGGATAGAAAGCTGCCACTAAAGGCAACACAAGGTAGATCTATATGTACTTAAGAAAGGTAAGTAGCTATGCTTGCTACTTAGAGCTACTTAGAGGTAGGGTAAACTTGAGTAATACAGAAGTAAACGAAAGCTGAAACGCTTATATGAAAGTAAAGGAAACATTTTATTTTTTTCAGATGCAAGACAAATGCAATTTAATGTGTCTGCCCAATACAGATAAAGTATTGGGTAATTTCTCAGAAGATGTAACACACAGTTGGCATATATTAATTTTGTGAAAGGTTTGGAAAAGTAATTGTTGATGAGTTGCATTAGCTCAGGTCAATCAGTTCTTTCTTTGAGAGTTAAATTCTAAATGTTTTTCCCTAAGCAAGTACAAAATTAAAATGTCATTATTCTTAGCATGTTGTTGCGTAGCTTTGCAATAATTTTATTGGATATGTATCAATTGCAATGTATTACTTTTGTTGACCAAATTACGACAACTCAATGGTTGAACACAATTTCTTTACAGTATCAATAAAACTACATAACTTAGCTCTGATTTGATTAATGCATTAATTATGATTATACACATTTTGATTATAAAAGTTAATGGAAAGTTATACGCATAGCTCTACATACAGCCATAGAAAATATAAAGAATAAGTGGTTACACCGGAGTTTTATTTAAAAATGTTCCCACTGGCCAAGACATAAATCTTTGTGGTGTGGCAGAATGCCCCAGGGGACTAGAGTTCATGCAGCAGGCAATGGCTGTTTTGTAGCTGGTCATGACAAATCTTTTGTGAATGTGTAATTTCTCACCTTTTCTCAGTACATTTACAACATATCTTTCATTGTGCCCACTGCCTGTCTATTCAATTTTTTGTTGCGGGCAAAATAATATAAAATGTCAACGAATGTTGTCTTTGATTTTGAGCCACGGTGGTACAGTAGTTAGAATGCAGTACTGCAGGCTACCTCTGCTGACTGCCAGCTGACTGCAATTTGCCAGTTCGAATCTCACCAAGCTCAAGGCTGACTCAGCCTTCCATCCTTCCAAGGTCAGTAAAATGAGGACCCAGATTGTTGGGGGCAATATGCTGACTCTGTAAACTGCTTAGAGAGGGCTGTAAAGCACTGTGAAGCGGTATTTAAGTCTAAATGCTATTGCTATTGGTTTTGTCTAATTTGCATTTTCTACAAAATCCAACAATCTTGTAACTTTTTAGATAGCAGTACTTGAAGAAAAGGAATCCAACATCAAAACAAGAAAGTCACAGGAATATGGAAAACTACATTCTTTGTTCCTGTTGCCATTCAAATTTTTTCTTCTCAAGGAATAGAACATTTATAACTAGTGCAACTGGATTTGCTCTGAGGACTGTGAGACAATTATTAGAAATCCCTTTATTAATTTTAAATCAGAATAATCTAAACCAACTATAAATTATAGTCCAGTGATTTTATTGAAGTTGAGTGAAGTTCAACTGTCCAATTCACAAAATAATTTGAGAATCACCATATGTATAGATTCAAGTGCCTTAGATGTCTATAAAAATGATGTTCCTTTGAAAGAAAATCTCAAAACCGGGTAGCACTTGCAATACAATACAAATAGGAAGAAAATGCTTTGTTAAACAGGCAGGCAGCTAATCTACACAACTGAAAAATACCAATTGCCAATCAATCATTAGAAGTTTCACCTACCTGAAACTGATTTATATTCAATAGTGTTATCCCCTGGAACCTTTACATTAAAAATATCAGAAAAAAATTCTGATGAACAAGTACAAAATGACACCATTTTCTATAACAGGTACCACTTTTGTAAAATATTTTGTAATCATATATTTCTTGTACAATGCATTTTGACAGATCTGTAGTTTAATATTAATGTTAACTGGTTTTCTTTATTCTTTATGCTTCAGTGTCTAAAGTGTAGCATTGTACATAAAGTTATAATTGTAGTTTTACTGTAATGAATGCAAAAACATTATTAAAATCTGAGTAATTCAATAAAACCCCATGCTAGGGTGCAGAAATTCTTAAGAGTGCAGAATTTCAGTACTTTAATTTATTTCTAATGTTTGTAAGCCACCCAGAGTTGCTTTCGGACCAGATGGACAGCACATAAATCCAATAAATAAATAAATATTTTGAAAAGGATTTCTGATTTCTTGAATTACGTGTTTGTATATATATTTATTTCAACATTAAAACTCATGACGTAACTGAAATTCTAGGATGAGTAAGGTAATAGGTATTGCATCCTAGTTTTAGTTGAGAAACTTTGAAAACCATCATCCCTCATAACTGACATCTTGCTTGGGTTGAAGATATTTTCACTAATGTACACTGTGAGTTGAACAGTGCATGTCATAAGTTCCTTGACAAAACATAGTAAAGAATACACTAGCACTAACAATATGTCATATTTGTGCACACAAGAAGTACGGATTAATTTTAGAATTTTCATGAAGCATCCAGTACTCCAAACAGAAATAATATAATTGATGGGATGAGACAAATTAAGATCTCTAGGCAGTTATGGTTATGTTTAAACTGCTTGCACTTTATTATTATTGGGGTGGAGTTTGTGTCTTGCACACTGACTGTAAACATGGCAAGCAAAAACAAGTAAGATTAAAAGTTGTTCCAAATTTTAAATGGCTATAATTTTGATTTTGGTTTGTCACACATTTCTGGCAAAAAAACCCCATATTTTTCACTTAAGATGTAAAGTTCAGCACCATTTCCCATTTAAATCTGACCTCTTCACTAACACTTGGAGGTACTAGTCTTACCAACATCAAAAAGAGGGAACTACTGTATTTTTCGGAGTATAAGGCACACCTTTTTACCCCGAAAAAGAGGGTGAAAACTTGGGTGCCTCTTATACACAGAATGTAGCCCCACCCAGCCACCCCCACCCTTTGGCCTCTGCCTCCCAACAATTTGCCTCCTTGCAGCAAACAAACAGATCAGAGCCTGATTAGCACAAGCAACTGATTATCAGCTTCCCGACCATCAGCTGATTCAGGCTGCAGGCAGGCGGCAATAGGCTATGGCAATCCCTGCAGCCTGTGCTAAAACTGAAAGTGAAACTAAAGCTGCAAGGAGGCAAATTGCTGGGAGGCAGAGGCAGAATTTTATTTTCTTGTGCTAATCAGACTGCTGAAACTGGCTGTTTGTTGTTTGCTGCAAGGAGGTAAGTCAATAACTATAAATGCCTATAGAATGTTCAAATTATTAGACTTATTTTTTAAAGACTGCTTTAGAGGACCAGTGCAATTGTATCTTCTTTTAAATAGCAGAGAATAACTATACTTCCAGAAAGCCACATCAATTTTAAAAGCATCTGTACAAGTATAGTCTGAAATGTAACAGTGTCCTGTTGTAGTATTAAGAGAAGGCAGCTGAGTTAAACCCTGACTTAGTCATGTTTGGAGTAGATCTATTTAAATAATTGGGAGGAGTTAGTGTGACTACATTTAAGAAAACTTTCTGGCATTAATATACTGCCATAATGTACATTTCTCCAATTCTTTGCTATTTCTATGGGTCAGGCACATATGCACAGAAATACATAGCAAACAGTGTATATCATCTGTACTGTTTGCTGTTTGCTGGGAGGCAAATTGCTGGGAGGCAGAGGCAGATTTTTTTTTCTTGTTTTCCTCCCCAACAGCTAGGTGCGTCTTATACTTCGGAGCGTCTTATACTCCGAAAAATATGGTAATTGTTAACACTACTTGTCTTAACAAAGCTACTCTAACAAAACCCCTAAATAAGACCTCCCAAAAAGGTATCACCATTGTTATTCCTTCTAGGTCTTTTGTCACTATCATGCCCATTGGAAGACCAGGTATTTTCCAGTGAGGATGTCCTTGGCCACAAGCTTCACAATGCTGGTCTGCACATTATACACAGCTCAAAATTATTCTCATAATGTACCAGTTCTATTTAATTTGTTAATCCCAAAGAACTGTCAAAACTGATATAGAAGAAAAAGTCTCGCTCTCAATTAATAAACATACGAATTAAATTAGAGGGTTGTTTCCTACTGAAATAAGAAAAAACTTTTTCCAGCTTTGACACAACACATACGAAACAGGCGTTGTTTCTAGACGTATTTCTGCATAATTTTTCCTATCTATGTTATAGTTTAGAGAGCCAATTTGGTGTAGTGGTTAAAGTATTGGCCTGGAAACCAGGAGACTGTGAGTTTTAGACCTCCATTAGGCATGAAAGCCTAATGGACCAATCACTCTCACTGAGCCCAACCCACCTTACAGGGTTGCTGTTGTTGAAAAATAGGAAGCAGATAAGTATGTGGCTTGAATTATATATAAGAAGTTGGGATAAAAATCTAATTCTTCTATTGTTTCAATGTGTGCATTATATAATGAATTGAATGTCTTACTGTTTAACCGCATATACCACTTCCCCCCCCAATACTCATTATGACTTATCGTAATAATTACAATTGAAGGACTGCCTTAAAATGGCATCTAAAAAGAATTTACAAAATATATTTTCTAAAATGTTTGTATTGATCCAATACTGGGCATGCATTTTAAATCTATTTATGGATAATTGTGTCTGAAGTATCTGAATCTACTCCAATAAAAGAACCAGAGACTAATTGCCAGATTTGGATAACATTCCAATAATAATTTTGATACACGCAACTCATATTGAAATTTGTGATGTAATAAATGAAATACCCAAAGAAACCTTTAACTGGGTCAAAGATACCAAGTGGTGACTTAATTTCATAACTAATTGGGTTCACGTTACAGGTAGTCCTTGACTTACGACTACAATATGGACCAAATTTTTTTTTAAATAATACACTCATTAAGTGAAGCATCACACGCTCATACTCAATTTTAAAACTTTTTTTTGTTGCATTCCTTAGGCAAATCACCATGGTAATTAAACAAGACATCATGTAACCATAACTTCCAACTTTCCCTGCTGGGTTTTCCATTGATTTTGCTTGTCACAAAATCATAAATGGCAAACATGTGACCACAGGACATGGCAACATCGTAAGTATGCAACATTTGCCAAGTGCCAAATCACTTGAGGGTGGGGACAGTGTGACAGTTAAGTGCAAGAGCTGGTCATAAGTCACTTTTTTCAGTGCCATAACTTTGAGCAGTTGCTAAAGAAATAGTTGTAAGTCGAGGGCTACCTGTATATCACTGATAAACAAATTCTGATTAAGCAAACAACAGCTGGGTTCATAAAGACCAAGTCAAAATGATGATTAAATTACCTAGTTTGGGTAATGAAATGTCTGCAAGAAAACAACCACGCTCAGAGAGCACTAAGAACCCCTCAAGTCAAAATCAAACAAAGCACATTAGAAACCAGTCAGCACCTGATGTTTATAATATATTTAATAGTGAAAGTTAAATTATATTCTAGGTTTCACCAAATTCCCAAAACATGACCTGAAAAAAGAGAATCAACTATTGCCAGCTATTTCAAAGAGAATCAACTATTGCCAGCTATTTTAAGAGCCGAGGTGGCGCAGTGGTTAGAGTGCAGTACTGCAGGCTACTTCAGCTGACTGCTAGCTGCAGTTCAGCGGTTCAAATCTCACCGGCTCAAGGTTGACTCAGCCTTCCATCCTTCCGAGGTGGGTAAAATGAGGACCCAGATTGTTGGGGGCAATGTGCTGACTCTGTGAACCGCTTAGAGAGGGCTGTAAAGCACTGTAAAGCGGTATATAAGTCTAAGGGCTATTGCTATTGTTTTTTTCTATCTTTTTGTTCTCCTTTATGCATCAGTGCCTATTAGCTGTTTTCTGCTTAAATCTTACGTTTGTTGTGAAATCTTGGTTCTAAATAAAACTTTCTGTAACTATACATTTAACAGATTGATCATGTTATACCTGTCTGTTCCCCACTGGAATGTAATCCATAATCACTTTGGAATAAATTCATTTTTTCTTACGTTATTTAGTAAAGCGTCACATATACCGATGGGGTAACATTATACATTTTTGCTCTATACCAACAAGAATATTTTTAAATAGAATTATTTGAAAAAAGCTATAAATTTCTAATCAAAATTTACAAAAATGTATTAGAAGCATATTCATGTGGTGCAGTTAAAATATCAATTTTTAATCTGTTTTAAATCATATTTTAAGACACACTTCATTTTCTGCAAATCTTCACATGATAGTAACAGCATCAGACATAATATCCAACAGTGCTTGTTAACTCCTGGCTTGTCAAGAGATGCAGTTGGAAGTCCTAACCCAGTGCCTGGAAGAAGTGCAGGTCTAGATGGGGAGGAACAGATTAAGGGTCAGTCCTGACAAGTTCTGACCACAGACTATGTCTATTTGCCCCCCTCCCATCTGGAAGTATTCTTTGTTGACTCTCAAATCAGGCTGAATTTCCCTATATGAGACTTGTATACAATCTGGGGGTCCACTTGAAGTTTTAGCTTCTGCTCATAGAGCAAGTGTAAGCTGCGGCCAAGAGGTCCTTTGAACAGGTACATCTAATACACCAGCTGTAACTTTCCTGGACCAGGAGACCCTTTAGAGCCATCTGTACCCATATTACCTCCCGATTGGATTAAGGTAGCATGCTTTACACAGGGATGCCCTTAAAGAACATTATGAGGCTACAGCTGGTTCAGAATGCATGGGAAAGACATTGATGTGGGCATCATGTTATGCATGTGTGACCCAACTACGTTGCAAGCTGCACTGGTTGACAGTTGGCTTCCATGTTTGTTCAATTCAAGGCGCTAGTTATCACCTTCAAAGCCCTTCATGTCATAGGGCTTAGCTATCTGAGGGACAGTTTGTCTTCAAGTTATCTTTGCCTGTCTGATTTGATCCAGCAGGCTGAGTGTACTCTGGATCCTGTCAATTGAAGAATGTCATTCTGAAGGAAAATATACTCTATTGCACTATGGAATAATCTCTCCCCCTGTCCACCCCGAGATTTGGATGGTCCCATTGTTATATCATTCAGATAACTACTGAAGACCTGGCTGTTCTCCCAGGCATACGGGATAGGGTAATTGTGGCACCTTTTTTGTTTTATTATGTTTTGATCTGTTGGTTTGGTTTTTGTTTTTCTGGTCAGCTGTATTTTTATATGTTGGTTTCCGATTGGAAGTCAGTGGTTTGGAAGTTGGGAGGCCTAGCAAGTAAATTAATAATAGTTCCCTCCCATTAGCTAATTTCCAATACTTTTGAAAAACATTGGAAAGTTGCCTCCTCTTTATGTAAATTCATTCAATCTCACTATTTCCAACAAGGCTTACTCTTAATTATCACTAACAATTTCAAAACAAGTTATCTATTTCTGTAGTAAGGGATTACTGCAACTATCAAGATTATCAGATTTCCAGTTCCGAAAATGTCAGTGTTTTATAGTATGCTTGCTCTTTAACAATCAATTCAAAGCAGATATGTGTAAAATTAAAACTAAGAAGGAGCAGCATTATTATTGAACTAATATATGGTAAATATTTTTTTCAAAGTGACAATAAATGTAATCATTATTATCCTTAGTATACTGATATGTGGTATGTCTCACTTCTATGAGGGTTTGATCTTCTGATGCCCTCTGTTCTTGTGTAAAGGATATTCTGTCCTTAAATCCAGAAGGTTCCATGAAGTTAATCAAATTAATTTTTTTCAATGAAAATTAACAGAAAAAAAACTGTTGAATCTAATTAGACCTATAATGGATCCCAGCACAAGAGAAACATATCTCTGGAAGGTGGATTCTTCCATTTCCAGCAAGTTTAATTTTTATTTACAATATCCTCATACCATTTACAAGATTCAAAGAAATGGCTTCTCAAAAAGTTACTAGTGAAGAAAAGAATAAGGTCTACTCCCCATTGCCAGCTTACACATATTTCTAGGACACTTTTAACCTTACTGAACCTTTAACCCAGGTTCCAAAGTTCACTTTATCTTGCATTAGGGAGACAAAGAAACTTTCTGTGACTGATATCAGACATTACTATATTATTAAGATGCACAGTCTTTGTTAATCATAACTGGACATTCTTGTGCATGTGTGAAGAAAAGCTCTGGTTCCTCTCCTAACAAACAGAAGCATATGTTGCAGTTTGTTCTTTACTTCTATCTTCTCTTCGAGATTATATATATAAAACATTTTTGATAAATCATACTAGTGTATTATTTTTAATGTATTAAAAACTACTGAAGCAATGAGATGAGATATCCAACACCGTCTGTAAAGCAATATTAAAGAATTATATACAAGAATCTCACACTTCTACAATATTTTCTAGAATATGCAGAAGTATGCTAATAATCCCATCTCAAATACTATGAGAAATAGTCATATAATTATTAAATAAGAAACTCAGCACTTTAATTGCATTTCACACCATGAAAAGCAATGCTGAGGTGCAATTTTAAGTATCAAGTAAGTCTCACACTATTTTCTTAACCAATTGTTCAATTAAAATATCTAGCTGGAACCAAAGATATCACTCCGCTCACAGAAAAAACTGCAGCTCATGAAAGTTTTATATGAGTAGTTGAAGTCTTTTTCTTCATGGAGAGGAACTTTTTGATTCAACCTCTCAATTTTATTGTTCAGTGAGCTGGATCCCCATGTACCGAAAAGAAACAATGAGGCAATTACTGAATGATTCCTTTGTCTCCCGAAAATCTGTCTTTGAAGACATGGGAACTTACCAGAGCAACATCAGAGACCATACTCAAGGCTGCAGCAAAACAGGAAATCAATGAAACTGGCTCTCCATTCCCTTTCACCCATAAACAAATGGGGCTTTATTTCTGGAACATCTAATCTGGATTCAACTGAGATTTTTTGCTTCACAGAAAACACTCCCCCCATTAAATAACGACTTTCAAAATAAAAATAAATTTTCATTTCCTAGTCAGATCACCAACCCAAATTCTGTATTTTTATTGGCCTTTGCTGTTGAAGTACACCAAACAATTAAAAATAGATAGCTCAAATCTTCAGAAAGACAGCTTTATTAACAGGAGGCTTAGTAAGTTTAACAGTGTAGTACAATCAATCATGTCATTTTTCAGGAGTGCACCATCTCAGTTCCTGTCAAAGCAATTTCAAATCCATGAATTACAATAGTTGTAATGCAGCCACATTGCAACACCTTCACACAGTCTTTCAAAGAATTACTGAACTGCAAAAATCCTCTCCTGATGTAGCATTCAATAGGCTTTTGCTTCCATCTTACACACTGGGTGAATAGAACAGTCGCCACTTGCATTTCTATATCAAAACAGGCTGTGCACTTCAAATGTTCCATCATACACAACTCAAAAGACACTGTTTAACTAGGAACAGAATAGCTTCTAAGTTGTTTAAAATACAATGATTTTCAAAGGGTTTTTCAAACAACTTATTTCAATCTTTCCATTTTTGAACTCTAATCATGAATAGTCCAAATTTATACTTTGATTTTTCTATATAATGGTATCTTCTCTTTCCTAAGAAAATCCTACTTAAAAAAAACAACACTACATAGAGATTGAAAGTGAAAATATAAGCCATTGTAAAGACTGTAAGAACTCAAATGTACTGGGATATGTTTGCAAAGCTTTAATGTCTTAAGTGATCCATAGTAATAATTCACAAAAGTTCAAGAAGTAATAGTAACACAAATGATTACTAACATTAACACTTCGCATCAGTCCCTTATGTTCACGTATTAAACCAAGAGATTTTATAAGAATGTGATTCAAAAATATACACAACATACACAGTATACAAAAACCAAATGATAAGCATCCTATTCCAACTGTAACATACAATCCTAACAAAACCATCTAATCAAACAATTTTTTTCAAGTTATGGCATTGCATGGCACCTTCACGTATTCATTTTAATCATACAGTGAATAAAGATGCAGAACGACAACAAGGGTACCTGCACTTGTGGCAAATATATTCTATATAATCAGTTGCAATAATAACTAAAATTATTCCACAAAAAAGCTGGAATTTTACGGATTGTTCTGTTCATATATAGGAAAACCGCCTATCTCTGTAATTTCACTGTCCATATACCAAGAATCTTTGAAAACAAGTACATAAACAATCTGTGTATACTTTGACTTTATTCAGTTGCAAAGTAAAACTTTAAAAACAGAAAAATCTTTGACTCGTGTAAACAAAGAAATTCAGCCAGCTTTTAACCAACTCTAGGAATATCTAGTTTCTATTTTACAATGGCTTCTATAGCACCCACTAAGAGATCACTAACTTCATCATGACAATTTTCTTCAACTTTCCTAACTTTCAAGAAATCAATCTGGACTCCATGATGAATATTTCATGGTCAATTGAGCATTAGAAAACTTCTCTATTGATGAGAATCCTTTTCCATGTATCTGTACTGGCAGAACTGCACATCCACTCTGATGCATATTTTCTCTTGCAGCAATTGTTCTGTAAACAGTTAAACCAGTGTTCTCATTTTTATCAAAACAAATTTGTAGTTTAAACAAATTATAGTTTCTACCTGGAGCTACTATAAAACAGTCTGAATGCATAAATCACAGCACTAATATCTAATCTACAAGGATGTTATACTCTAACTAACCTAAAACAAGCTTGACTTTTCGTGAGCCTATTGGTCTGTCATTCAGATCAACAACAGCTGCCATTGCTTCATCACGAGATTCAAATGCAACCATTGCTTCACCTGTAGGCATGCCTTTCTCATTGTATTTTAAACACACTGAACCTGGGATTACTTGATAACCATAGAAAAAATCCAAAATTTCATCCACTGACACAGTAAAGGGCATATTTTGAACTTTAATGACAGTAGGCCCCGGCTTACCAGATCCAGCTCCAAACCCAGGTGGCCCAGTAATATGCATGTTTCCAGGTCCAGGTCCAAACCCTGGAGGTCCACTTATATGTCCAAGCCCAGTACTAAGACCTGGAGGTCCACTACCAAAACTAGGAGG
Organism: Thermophis baileyi; assembly: GCA_003457575.1. Classification (NCBI taxonomy): domain Eukaryota; kingdom Metazoa; phylum Chordata; class Lepidosauria; order Squamata; family Dipsadidae; genus Thermophis; species Thermophis baileyi. Next base: position 5,678,725 of record QLTV01003132.1, on the reverse strand, counting down.
ACCAGTTAAATTACCAGGACCGTTCCCAAAATTCTGAGGACCTCCTCCAAAACCAGAGGGCCCTGTTAAATTACTAGGCCCACCTCCAAAACCTGGGACATCAATACCTGTACCAGGCAAGCCACTGCTTCCAATAGCAGGCATTCCTGGCCTGTCACCAAAACCACCTCCCCCTATTCCTGGTGGTGGAAGAGGAGGACCAAATACATTAGAACCACTGAAATTGCCAGGAAAATGAAAAGGAGGACCACTCTTTGCATCTTTTGAATTACCACTTATGAAAGAATGCTGATCCCCACCAGCATTCTGTCCTCCTGGCATTGCTGTACCCCCTTGCAATGGCATTTTCAACATTTTTTTCCCTTGAGAGGCAGGATTTCTCTCAATTTCTCTCATTTCTTCAAGAGAAATCACTCTCAACACAATATCTCTCCCATTCAGTTTCTTTCGATGTAGGCGCTCTGACTTACGAGCATCTTCTTCAGTTTTGAATTGGACCAGCGCTTGTCCTAATCCTTGTCCATTAGTATCAACAAGTATCTGTATAGAACTCTCCTCTATGGCCAGCCCCTCAAGAAATTGAAGAATTTCCATTTTGGTAATATTGTAGGGGATATTAGATATGTGTGCACAGAGTTTAGATGGGCTCGTCTCTCCTTCTGCATTTATCATAATTTCTCTCTGGTCATAGTTGAAATTCTGTAGTCTTTTCCGGATCATATCTATTTTTTCTAACATAGCTTTTTTAGTTATGGGATGAACTTGAATGAAACGATTTCCTATGTACTGCTTATGATGACACAAAGCTGCTTTGTAGTCAGTTTCATTTCTGAATTCAACAAAACCTTCACCAAGTGCTTTCCCATTGGGTCCATAAGCTATGTAAATACTGTCTTCCACAATATCTAATTTTTTAAAGAAATCAATTACATGTTTGTTCTCAGATTCAAAGGGAAGACCTTTCAAATAAACACAGAAACCCTGATCATGTGGAGATCTGGATCTGGATCTTTTCTGTCCATTGGGAGATTTGGACATAGAGTGAGTTTGAGGAGGATGGTTTTGTCCAGAAGGACCCATAGTTTGCTTGAATGTTATATGACCTCCTGCAGAAACCCACTGTCTCTCTGTTGCCGGACTAACTTCGACATAACGCTGAATCATCAGCATCCTGTTTCTTTTCAAGGCTTCAAATGTATCTTGTGGAGAGCAAAACTTAACTAGTCCATTTCCATTATTGCGTCCCACATGATCTTTCAGAATATGTACTGCATCCACACGGAGTCCATGGAAAAAATCTTTGACATCAGACTCTGTTGCTGAAAACGGCATTCCATGAACACTGACATACAAATCGTCTGGATTGATAGGAAGAGATTTCATGCTACTTTGAGAATTGATCTGAATAGCATTTATAGGATTCATGAACATTGGATTCAAGTTACTGTTTAAATTCATTGCTGTTCCAGACCCATTCATTCCAGTAGGCAAAGGAGCAACAGGCGGGGGATTCATAGGAGGCATTCCTGATAAAGGAGGCAGAGATGTCATAGGTGGGACAGGAGGCACAGGAGGTATTGGGGGGACAGGAGGCACAGGAGGCAATGTAGGAACAGGAGGAGGAACAGGTATGGGAGGAATAGAAGGCATTGGGGGCAATGATGGTAAAGCTGGAATAGGAGGTATTGGTGGAGGTGGAACTGTGTTCATTGGCGATGCAGTACTAGATATAGTAGAGCTAAAAGTGGGACTTCCAAAAGTAACACCCAAATTGGGAGGTGCAGTTCCCATACTAGCAGTGGAAAATGTTGGTATGTTTTTGTTGCTTTCGTGAACTGAAGTAGCTGCAGTTACTACACTAGGAGAAGGGCTGTTAAAATTAGATACTGTAGTAGAAAGAGTCACTCTACTACTTATTCCAGAACTAGGCGGTGGAACAGATCTGCTAGCATTTGCTGGCGGTATATCTAGATTTGCTGTTTCAAAACGCCTACGACTGAGTTCAATCATGTTTTGCATTTCAGTTTTACTGCTCAGCAACAGGGTGACTTTGGACCCTTTAATGGTACCACCTGTGCGCATCATACCAAGCCTTGCATCTTCATCAGTGGCAAAGACGATGAAAGCCTCACCCAGCTCACCCCCTACAATATGCACGCCCCCATCAGGAATGGTCAATCCAGAGAAGAAGTGACGAATGTCCATAGTCCCCGCCACAATTGGGAGACCTTGTAAGCGGATGACCACAGCCATGCTGCGCTGAAATACACACACCTGCAGATGAGAAAAGCAACGACTAGGTCAGACTATTCATGACACCACATGTTTAACCTAGAAATCATTACTTTTTAATGTTCCTGAAGATCTTGAATGAGAATTCTATTTTCTACATCTATTTACATGGTACTTTCTACACAGACTAATATAAAAGCAAGATCATAACAAGTCTTTCAAGTAAATTGCAACATGAAGTGACAAAGCTGTTAGCTTGAATCCAATCAAGAATTGGCACCAAAAAAGAAAAAAGAAAAAGAAAAACCCTCCAAGAAAGCATCAAATCAGAACTTTACACAATCCAATCCACAAATTGCATTTGAAGCAGGCTGGAAAATTATAAATCAAAGCTTATATTTCAGGCCCAAACTATAACAAAAAGTTCTTTAAAGATAAGTAGGCATTAACACCACAGTTCTAGATATCCAATCACTTAGCATCTTTGCATCCTGCTCACGGCCCCTCTTCATCCCTTGGTAGTTTCCTTTTCTCTTCTACAGTAATTTCTTTGTGTAAACTAGAAGATCTGACACTGTATTTGGACAAAGAACTCTAGAATTTCTAGCCACTATAGAACCGTCTATGTTTTAGGAATAGGCTCCAAACCAACAGTTCACTCTTATTTCTCAGTCTCTATAAAACCAATGTTAGATCTTTCTATTACTGACAGTATTAAAATATAGCCATGAACATCTCTGATTCAGCTAAGTAGCAATGACACAAATGTTTCTATAATGAAAGATCAGGAATATCTATGAATGAATACACTATCAAGAATTATTATTTAACGTATGGTTTAACATGGAAATCCTCTTCCAAACAATATTAAAAAGAATGTTGGGATTCCAAAAATCTGCTCTATTAGGATTTTCATCATTTCAAAAATCCCAATCTTTAAAAGCATTTTCATGAAGGGGACTACCTTTCCCTCTATCCATCTGCCTGCCTGGTTACTTAATTAAGCAGAAAGGGATCTTTTGAAAGTCCACCTCCAAAACTGTCAAAAATTTACCCATCCAATACACAGGAGAGAATCCTCTACTGCGGAGTTCCCTAGCTATAGAATACATTCTCCAATGAGGTTTGTTCAGGCCGTATTACCATAGAACAGTGATGGCGAACCTTTTCGGCACCGAGTGCCGAAAAGGTTGCACGGAAACGTCATGTGTGCTCGTCGGGGCTGTGCTCCGGAAAAGCCGAACTTCTGGGTTCTAGCGCGCATGCATGCCCGACGATCAGCTGGCCGGCGCGCATGCACAGGCCGGTTTTCAGCACTGCCGTGCACGCGAAGGGATAACGCTCCGGAAAAGCCGAACTTCCGGGTTCTGGCGCACATGCGCACCAATCAGCTGGCCGGCGCACATGCGCAGGCTGGTTTTCAGCACTGCCACGCGCGCAAAGGGATTGCGCTCCGGAAAAGTCTAACTTCCGGGTTCTGGCATGCATGAGCACCTCACAATCAGCTGGCCGGCGCGCATGTGCACACCGGTTTTTGGCACTGCGGAGTGCACGAAGGACAGCTGATCATCGCGCGCACATGCACTCCAGAAACCCAGAAGACAAACAGGAAAGGCCACGCGTGTCGGGCGACATGGCTTCGCGTGCCACTTTGGGCACGCGTGCCATAGGTTCACCATCACGGCCGTAGAATTTAAGAACAGTATAAAAACCCATCTTTCATCAAATTTTTACTTGATTGAGTTTTGATTTTAAATTTGCCTTGTTTTTAATTATTTCATGCTTTATAATTTGCATTTCTAATATTGTACATTCAATTGATGCAATTTGCCTTGGATTTTACATAGACAGAAAAGTGAGACAAAAAATAAAATGGGAGGAACCCTTCCTTATTTAATTAAAGTCTCATGGTTGCAGAGAACATTAATTTTAACTGAAACTACCAGAAACTAATGGTCCTAAGAATGAAAGCTCAACCAATGCCTTAAAATTTATAACACAGATAAAATAAGACAGAAAACTAATAAAAGGTCATGCTGCTAGAATCGTCAAAACAAATTTAGTTTAATTCTCCTTTAAAATATATGTATGCATTTGTATCTCTATATATACTAAAAGTAATGATGCAACAAAGCCATCCATTCATCAATACAGGTAATCCTCAACTTACAAAAGTTCATTGAGTGAACGTTCAAAGTTACAACATACTAAAAAAAATGGCTTATGACTGTTTTATACACTTACAACCGTTGCAGCATCCCCATGGTCACATGATCAAAATTCAGATGCTTGGCAACTGACTTATATTTATGACGGTTGCAATCTTTCAGGGTCATGTGATCACCGTTTGCGACCTTCTGACAAGGAAGTCAATGGAGAAGCCATAGTCACTTAATAAACATGTTACTAACTTAACAACTGCAATGATTCACTTAACAACTGTGGCATGAAAGTTCGCAAACTGGGGCAAAACTGACTTAACAAATGTCTCACTTAGCAACAGACATTTTGGGCTCAATTGCAGTCATAAGTTGAGGATTACCTGTATATGATACACTGAGAAGACATTGAAATTGGGAATTGTAAGACTATGATGGTCTACAAATTCTGCAGAACATGTAGACATAAAATCACTGGCAACATCATAAATTCTGCCATTAAAACTGAGATTAATACTCCCATACCTGAAAAATGTATAATAATTAAACTTAATGAGAAGGCAAAATTGGAGAGGCTGTTTTTGTGTCACCTTATACATACAACACAATTGGGTTTCCTTTTATTATGGACAAAAGGTTGTGCCAAATCAGGCGGCCAGAAGCATTCTTTATTTGGGGTGTATTGTACTGTATTCACAACATAAGCTACATCATATCTGAACCTGTACTATGATTTTCTTCCGGCTAGATCAGGGGTGTCAAACTCGCGTCACGGCAGCGTCACGTGACATAACGGGACTTTTCCCCCTTCACTAAACCGGGCGTGGGCGTGGCCAGCGTATGACACATCCGACCCGCGGGTCGCAAGTTTGACAGTCCTGGGCTAGATCATCAAACCACAGACCCATGTGAGCCTTTTTAAAAAATTAGTCAGATTCCTGGTGAATGGGTGTGCTACCACCACTGAATGCAGCTCCCAGTCAGTTTCTATGATTAAGTATTCTATTCAATTCTCAAGTACCTGCTGTTTTCTTTAATGCTAATCAAAATGCCAAATGATACTCTAACGACTTGAGCCGAGGTGGCGCAGTGGTTAGAGTGCAGCACTGCAGGCTACTTCAGCTGACTGCTAGCTGCAGTTCGGCGGTTCAAATCTCACCGGCTCAAGGTTGACTCAGCCTTCCATCCTTCCGAGGTGGGTAAAATGAGGACCCAGATTGTTGGGGGCAATATGCTAACTCTGTAAACCGCTTAGAGAGGGCTGTAAAGCACTATGAAGCGGTATATAAGTCTAAGTGCTATTGCTATTCTGCAGAGGCAAGCCTGCATCTCCTGAATTTTTAAACCAATACGGTAGATATGCGGAACAGTAATCAGTTTTTCATATTTTTGTCAAATTGGAATTGGCAACTGCTCTGGATTTGGTAGCATGCTTTCCTACATAAAAGCTATATGATTATAAAGAGTGACACCAGATGGGTCTCCCATGAATTTTCACTAACCAGAATGTCAAGCATGTCATTAGGCACCCAGACTGATAAGCCAGACATAATTAAATATTTTTTGCATCCTGCCTTTATTATTTTTACAAATAATTTGGAAAATGAGCTAGAATGGTGAAGCATATGCTAAACAGAGATACTCCCACCATATCTATTTCTTCATCTTCACCAATGAAGGATATTCTTTGTGAAAACAAAGGGATGAAGAATTAGCAATCTCTTACTTCATACTTGATGGTTTAAAACTTGATTAAAGTATGCACACATATTGCTTTTAAAAATCAGGAATTGCAGGTTCCCGTCTGTAAAAGCTGTCAAGAGTATCAGCTTAGGAAGGAAGATGATTGTCCAACTACAGCTAATGCCATGTCATAAGTGCACTATGGGTAAATTTCTTAAAGCTAATGTCAAACTGTACCAATACATTTTTTCACCTAATCATGATTGATACCTATATGCTTTTTATTTCCAAAATCATATATCAAAAAATATGTACAAATGTTATTTTATGTAGTTATTTTTCCTGCTAGCAAATTCTTTATGTTTTAAAATCACTATTGGCCAATATTGTTAAAGAAAGCAAATAAAATCTTCCAAATACCATAACAGATATTAATAAAAATGCATTTCAAGTTTCAATGGGAGAAATACTGTATCCTAAAAATATAAGTTACTCAAATGGAAGACAGTTCAAATTCCACACAGTTAAACTTTAGCTACAAATCTGAGTTTATTATAATGTAAGGCCAATATATATAATAAGCAAGGAATGAGTTTAAAATTGAGCTCCTATGTAATGGTCACATGTAAATATGCCTAATGCTTTAAAAGTTGAAAACACTAGAAGCAGTCCAATTTGTCAATATTAAAAGTATTTAATATCAAAAGCAAATATTTAGTAGAAAACTAGAAAATTACCTACTGTAACATTGATCATCATTGATCAACCAGGAATAAAAGAGAGGTATTTAAATGCTTAGACATATATACCTTTGGACTGTAGAACCTACCATGAATAAATTTGTAAGTTGAGTGGCAAAACCAAGTGGCCTACTCAGTCTTTTAGGTGATATAATTGCTTTAGCCTTTTCTTGTATTATAAAGACTTAAGGGGTTTGTTTTGCATTAACAATCCACATAAATATTCACATTTTCCAAAGATTCAGGTATTATGAATCAAATAAATATTCAAATCCTACTGATGTTTTTATTCAGATGTTAAGAGCTATATTGATTATTAAACAAATTACAGGTTTGAAGACCTAACCAAAGCTATTTGCCTTTCTCTGTGGCCATCATCTGATAGGTCAAACATAAGGAAAGTCACAACAGCAGGCCAACTATTGTGAAAATATGTAAAATATATGTAAGAACTCTACAATACATCTCCAAATACAAGTTTTGGCTGAAGGTAAGCTGGAGTTTTTTCAAGATCTATACAAATACATCATTTGTATTAAATACTTATGTGCTTTAATATTACTATTACTAACTAAAAGAGTTATATCCAAAACTTTCTCTGCAACCATAAACAATTTTGAGACCAATGCAGATAGCTACATCTTTGTAATCAAATAATTTGGTCTAATAAATTTGCTCAAAATACAGGTAGTTCACGACTTACAACCATTTAGTGACCAAAGTTACAACGGCACTGAAAAAAATGACTTTATGACCAGTTTTCACACTTACAACCATTGCAGCATCTCCATGGTCATGTAACCCAAAATTCACTCTTGGCAAATGGCATGTATTTATGACAGTTGCATTATCCCAGGATCATGTGGTCAACTTTTGCGACCTTCTACAAGCAAACTCAATGGGGAAGCCAGATTCACTTAACCACCATGTTACTAACCTAACTGCAGTGATTTATTCCCTGTGGCATGAAAGGTTGTAAAATTAGAAAAACAACTGTCTTGCTTAGGAAAGGAAATTTTGGGTCAGTTGTGGTCGTAAGTTGAGGACTACCTGTACTAATAGACATTAGGCACCTTCAAAATTAATACTGGATAGATATGAGAGGCGTAGTAAAGGTAAAGGTTCCCCCGCACATGCGTGCTAGTCGTTTCCGGCTCTAGGGGCGGTGCTCATCTCCGTTTCTAAGCCAAAGAGCCAGCGCTGTCCGAAGATGTCTCCGTGGTCATGTGGCCGGCACGGAGGCACACAGAGCGCTGTTACCTTCCCACCAAAGTGGTTCCTATTTTTCTACTTGCATTTTTTACGGGCTTTCGAACTGCTAGGTTGGCAGAAGCTGGGACAAGTAACGGGAGCTCACTCCGTTACGCGGCACTAGGGATTCGAACTGAACTGCCGACCTTTCAATCAACAAGCTCAGCGTCTTAGCCACCGCGTCCCTTATGAGAGGCATATATAGCTTTAAAAAAAACCTCACGACTCTGTCTTCATAATGATAGTAGAAATTTTTTTTACAATAACTTCAGTCTTTTACTAGTTTTCATATCTTCACTATGCTATTGGCATGTAGTAATGTTTTATATTTTGATAGCTACTCTACTTTTCAGATAGAGCAAAATAAAAATAAAGAGAACTATGATAAATCAACTTTATAAAGCTCTAATATCTAAAACCACAGATTTTTTGTCATAGGGAGCCTATTTAGAACAATTTAAAATGTAAAGAAATAAAAAATATTATTTTAAAATACAAAAGAATGATTGTATATAAACAGCCTCTTCATATTCAAAGTATAGCCAACATATACAAGCAGCATAATATTGCATTCTCCAGAAAAACAGCCTGTCCATATATTCAAGAAATGTTCTAAATCTATTACTTTAAAGTAAATAAAGTCCAGATTAATACATATCTCATTGAATGAATGAATGAATGTATGTATGTATGTATGTATGTATGTATATATAAAACTGGGACATCAAGGAGAAAAAAAATCTGTACTGTTTTGGTGACTGAAATGTTTAAAATCAATGCATATATTCAAAATCACTGCAAAATAATCTTGAATTGTCCAATTGTGCTCATTAATCATAAATACATTTTGAGAGCATCTTACCTGCAAGGAGAGATGGTTTTTTTCCCCTTAAACAAGTAGTAGAAGCCAAGTCAATCCTGTGGGCAACCAATTAAAACCAACTTTTAGACTGCAATAAAGAATAAATGGAGGCAAGAATCAATGCAAACATATAGCTACAGTTAACAGTCCATTCTGAACTGTGCATTAAAGAAACCTTGGGGACAAAACCATGATAAAGTACTCCCAACATATAGCAAACCACAAGTTTGAGCATGCCCAAATTAAAACTTGTTTATCCCTCACACTAGTTCACAATAACAGCAATTAGTATTTATTTTATATCAAAGTACAAACATAAACATGAAAATAAACTAAAAAACCCCATAACATACTGTATTCTCTCAAACTTATATGTTCATTAGATATATAATTTGCCAATACTGGTTTCAAAAAGATGATTATTTTTCCCCTATCAAGAAAAATTAGAATTTCTCATCCAATTATATAGGAAAAACCCCTCTAATAGCCTTTGAGATCCTGCCACAGTTGCAGAAATCAGATTAAATCCTCAATACCATACATCAACCTTCCATTCACATATTTTGCTATGAAACTATCACTGATCAATTCAGTTAGTTTAAAAAAATGGTACAATCCAATGCAAATTAGAAACAGGACAATTCCATTCTCAACGGAGTAGACCAAAATATTATTTCATAATCAAAAAAGTACCAAATATTCAGCAAGGTTGTCCATTTTGGCAGTTTAGGAATACCTCCTTTACTACAAGATCTGTAATCTGGCACCCAGTAACTACAAAATCTAAAATAATATCCTATTTAAAGAAAGAAAACTAAACCAACAATAAACAGAATAAAAATGTCATGAATACCTCAACAAGTAGTGCTGTTAACCAAGGGTATTTAAGCATTACAGAAAGGAAGTTTTTATTGACCTGTATTCCAATAATTTATCAAAAGTTTTTAAAACTGGCATAACATAATCACACAATTAATACTTTCCACCAAATTCAAATTAAAGCCTCAAATATTAGCAAGGAAAAAAACCACACCTCCAAATCTAGAAAACTGACCAGAATATTCACTGGCTTTCTAAACAAGGCTTCTAAATGTTCATATTGGTTTATGAAAGAATATATTGGCACAAATTGTACTTTCATTCACTTGAAAATCTTGAACTTTTTACACATAATTTCATTTTCATATAACAGTCAGAAGTTGTCCATAAGACATGCTAGAAGCTGCAGTTTTCTTGATATTTCTACTAAAAACAACCTGTCAATATGCTGTTTTCCCCTTGCTTCTATTTTGTATAAACTTCATGCATGACTACATATTTAAACCATCAAAATGTGTGTGGGGGGTGTGTGTGTGCGTGTGTATGTGCAGGTAGAGAGACTAATATGCTGAAACTTTCTGCAATGTCTGTGTCTGATCTTCATCATTCCAATGCTGATAACTGGGCTAATTATTTTCACAGATCTCACTTCCAACATCTGCAACTGAATTTTGAAAGTACACATCAAAGTCCTATGGAACTATGATACTTGTAAAAGTATGACAAAGTGAAATATTCTAAAGTACAAACAGCTTCTCAACATTTTCTTGGATCCTTCGGTTACACTATAATTGCAGACTTAATGTGCTTACCCAACATCTGGGAAGAGAACAGAAATAAGAAAACAAAAAAAAAATTAATTCACAGAGCTGAAAAGTCAATATTAAGACAAAATGATAGACAAGCTTTCCAATTCAAGTTCATCAAACTCAAAATACCAAACCTTATTTCTGAAAACTTTTATAAAGCTGTTTTATCCATTTGTACTTCAACACATTTAAATTTCTGCGACTTTTGACTTTTTAAAGTATCTAGTGAATTCACATCAATTATTGCTTCTGCTTAGGATTTTTTTGCATTTATACCATTCTCCAACATGAAAAATATGTCAACATAATAAAATATCCAATACAGCTCTATATTATCAAGATTTCAAAGCATATGACTAAATTCTATATATAATTACTTTGACTCTCATCTCTCCAGAACTAATGGATTTGTTATATCTTTTTCAACAGAGAACTTTTTTAAAAAAAAGCATCCAGGCTGAACATATACACCAAACCTTATGAAACTATTTCCTTTAAATCACTTTAACCAATATTGACATTTGTTTTCACCTGTTATCACATCACAAAATTGTTTGCATCCAAGAAGGACCAGTTTCAAATTTCGCATTTACGTAATGAAAAAGTGCAGTCAATGCATGCCTTAAGACCATTCACGATGAAAACAAAAAATAAAAACAAATACACACCAATACCGGAACTTGTATAAAATGACACTCGTTATCAGTCCGAAAAGATCAAGAATTACAATAGCATTTTTAGATTAAGCCAAGTATCACTAACGAATATGCGCAAGAGAGCAATTTTATTCAACCCAGAAAGCAGACGTATTGTAGTAGCTGTGATCGTTGCATTTTCCGCAGCCAAGGCCATCTTGGCTTAAAATCCAAAACAGCCTCACTTCACTTCCCTCCCTTTTAACGAGGGCGCTTGCACTTTTCCTTGGCCGGGCGACCAGCGACATCAAATTAGGCCCGAGGCGGCCCTGGAAAAGCCTGGCTTCACGCAGCCAATTTATGGTAAGAGCACTAATACTCACCTACCCCAAAAGAAACGGGGTTACAAAACGACGAGGCCCATAGGCAGTTTTTCACTGTCCGGAGCCAGCTCAGCCATTCACAGAAACGACACAAACCTGCGCGCCAAGACTAATATACCATGGGGACGTTACACATCCTCCGAACAAATCGTACCGATGACCCCACATTATGGATCTAAGACTTAGGAGGCAACGAGGCTCTGGAATTTCCCTCAGGCCTAATTCCCGCCCCCTCCGCGCCGCAGCCTTTGTGCAGCCGCAGTGAAAGAGCGCCATGTTTCGCTTGCAGCCGGGGTGGGCAAGCCCGGTCTCCCCTCCCGCTCCTCAGCGAGGCAGGAGAGTTCCGTGTTCTTACCGAGGAGCCTGTACGGGAGGAAAAAGAGTTAGAGTGAAACCAACTCGCCGCCGAGCCCGGCGCCAGCGACCGAGCAGCGCCACAAAATGGCTGCCCGACCGCACCGCCTTCCTGCCAGTCCCGTTGGGAGGCAGAGAGGGAAGGAGGGTCTACAATGGGCGGCACCCCAAGCAAACCAAAGTGATGCGGTGAGACTTTTCGGGAGAATTAAAGGCACCGCGCTAAAAGTGCCTCCTCAAAAACCTTGTTTTCTGCGGAAGCGGCGCGAAGCTGCTGAGTGCTCTAACAATAGTTCCTTTGCCCCGAGCGCTTCGGTTAGTAACCTTCCTTCACGAAAGGCACGAAGCACTATTTTGAAAAGTACCGGTAATTATTCTGTTAATATTAGGACCAAGCGTGCGTAAAATACAATATTTAACAGGTACCAATAAGTCTCCTCCAGCGATATCGAACCCCCGTTTCACAGACACGTTCAGCTTTCACGCTAAAACATGGCTCTTTTCATCACGGCCGATTGAACGAGCCACAACTGCCTCCACGTTGTTCTCGAGTAAAAGTAGTAAACCACGTGTTTCAAATTATAGCGGAGGAATTCACACAGCGCTACTCCAAAAGCAAACTAATTGCATCAGGTGAAAATAAAATCACCCTCTCTCAGTCCAGCTTGACTCTTGCCAAGCGCACGAACACCTACATGTTGTTTTCTTCGTAAGGAAAGAAAAACGCTCTGCAGGTGCCTCCTTGAGGATGATTTTGTGACTGGTGCCCAGTTCATTTTCAGCTCTGAAATTTAGGTCCAATCTCTCAGCCCAGTAACTGGGTGCCACCTTTTTTAGCTTTTTGGATTGGGTTGGGTGCTGCCTCCTGCTGCCTTCAGATTGCCTTGTGGTTTTGTGCATTTCATGGATCCAGTGGTATACCCCTATGGGCTTGTTCGTTCAGATATAAACTCCCTTAGATGATACAGTAATATATAATTACACCGCATCATACATAAATGTTATTTTCTAATAAAATAGGTATTAGACTCTAAACAGTTAGCTCATTTTTGCATTCCATGTCAGTATATTAATTTTATTTTTTAATAATCCCAGGCAGCTCACATTAATTGGGACACTCCTTATTTTGTTAAATCTTCTTTTCTTTCATTCCTAAAATCCTTAGGGGTTTTATTTTTGGATTTTTTTTTGTCTGATACATATATAATTGAATTAGAGTTGTTAATATTGCTTTTTTGATGCAATTCCACCAGTAGTTAGGGCTGAATCTTTGGGCTTTATTGCAAGTGCTGTATAGATGCTGAGTCCACAAATTCTAAGGATTAAAATATAAAAGAGTTAAAGCTTGCAAAACTAATGGCATTTGACAAGCACCAGGACAGTACACATTTTTAAATAGACATTTCCAGATTTCAGAAACCATGTGCGCTTAATCCACATGATCTTTTATTTTAAAAACTTAAAGTTGTTGGAAAGATGGTAAGACTACAGTTACAGAAAGCTTGGAATGAAACAGATTATCTGGATTGTTTGAGTGTAGAACAGAACTACATCAGTTGCTGTGGCTCAGTGGTTAAAGATGCTGAGCTTGTCAGCTGGAAAGCTGACAGCCCTTTGTGATCTCAGTGCTGCACAAGGCGGTGAACTCCTGTTACTTGTCCCAGTTCCTGCCTACCTAACAGTTCAAAAGTATACAAATGCGGACTTCTGGTTGATGTCGCGGCGAGAACAGCTGGAAAATAGCAGGCTCCGCCGAGCCCCGTGAAATCCAGCTGGTAACCACTGTCGGGAGACCCTACGGGGTCATAGCCGCCTTGTAGGGGCGGTGAAGGAAGGAGAGGTGCTTCGCTGACCATGAGGAACTCACAATTTCCTCGTAAGGTACGAAGCAAGCTCTCCCGAATGGAAGCAGGGATGATGGCCATTTTTGGCAGTCACAAAGCTGGGACAACCGGGGCCACAACATTTGTGCTGGAGCCAGAGGTTCAGACCGGCTCTATAGAACCGGTAGCAGGAATTTCCCCCCGCTTGCCGAACCGGCAGCGATGGCCGGCTGGACACGTCCCCGAACCAGTTCTCTGGTTTTTTGCTTCTGCGCATGCGCAGAAGCTGTTTTTTTACTTCTGCGCATGCGCAGAAGCTGGGTTTTTAGTACTGCGCATGCACGCGCACGCCCACGCAGCGCGTGAGGAAGCGAACCGGCAGCGAGGTAAGCCAGAACCCACCCCTGGCTGGAGCAGTTCGTGGGCAGAGCATTGAAACTGGGTGAGATAATTACCAACTTTTACTCTAAAGATCTGATATAAGTACAAGAATTTTAAAAGATAACTCCTAAGCCTAAGAAAGCGGCGACTAAATACACGGAGGGGAAAAAAACTCAAAATCAAGAGGTGAAAGAAGCCCAAGGGAAGCTTTAAAACACAGAAAGCTTGAAAGAATCGTAAACAATTTGAAAGGTGAGTTTCGGGGGAAACTGTCTTGTTTATTTGTATTCTTAAACCCCCTGGATTTATTGGATAATCAGCTGTTTTTGACAGACTGTTTAACTTTGGATTTGGGAATAAGAGAGCCATCTACTGGAAGAAGATAAGTACTATAGCCGCAGCATACTCTGTGAAAGTCAACCCAATACACACAAAGTCTAATACACAGAATAGAAGTAATAACATCTGGAGGACGGCCTGACCTTGACTCTACTGTTAGAAGACGACTTGGATAATTTGAGAATACTTAGAGTTTGTTTTTTTTCCCTTCTGAAGATTTTTAAAAGGAACTAATTTGCAAATAACTAAACTTTCTTAAAATTGGCTATTGGATTATGGATCTAAAAAATTGAAGGAATCTAGTGGATTAACTTGGATTTGGACTATTAATGTTATTCAACAGAACATTCTACGAGACAAAAGTAGAAAGGTGTCAGAAGAAAAGAGAAAAGAAGGAAAGTTAAATAAGACTTTAAAATTTGGATAATTGGGAAGATATATAATTGGAAAAATATAAGGCTGTAAATTATTAAGAATTTTAAAGATCATAAATTTAGGGGTTTTGGAGGTATAATTATGGGATTGATTAAATTTTATTAAGCAGGAGTTTTTAAATATTGAGACGTTGGAACGATAGAAATATATGGAGTAATTTTTATCAAACTGTTATAAAATGGATTTACGGGACAATAGAGGTATATGAAGAAATATTTTTTATGCTAAAAAGTGTGTGTGAATATAATGAACAATAAGGAGACAAGGGGATTGTTTAAAGACACAGAAATGAATGTAGAAGTCACTCAACAATTGGAAAAAGAGGAACACGATACTCAAGAAATAGATGAGAAATTAGAAGAAGCAGTAAAAGGGACAAATCAAAATAAGACACAAGAAGTCAAAAATAAAGAAAATAAAGGATTAATAAGTAGAAATCAATTTGATAACCCCTCAAAAGCTTATAATAGAACAGAGAGAAAAGAGAAAAATCTTTTTTTTTAAAAAAGGAAGTCTTGTTGATGGGTGTTCAAATAATACAGCAGAAAGAGACAAAGTGTTAGGGTTAGGGAAAAAAGGAAAGTTCAGTAGGCACAAAAACATCAAAAAGAGATACAAGATTTCAAGAGAGAGAGAGACAAAAGGCTGATTAAAAAAATCAATAAATGATGGAATTTTAAAAAGGTTAAGCACCTTCCATTTCTGGATGCCCCACAGATGCTCAATAGGGTTTAGGTCTGGAGACTTGCTTGGCCAGTCCATCACCTTTACCCTCAGCTTCTTTAGCAAGGCAGTGGTCATTTTGGAGATGTGTTTGGGTTCGTTATCATGTTGGAATACTGCCCTGCAGCCCAGTCTTTGAAGGGAGGGGATCATGCTCTGCTTCAGTATGTCACAGTACATGTTGGCATTCATGGTTCCCTCAATGAACTGTAGCTTCCCAGTGCCGGCAGCACTTATGCAGCCCCAGACCATGACATTCCCACCACCATGCTTGACTGTAGGCAAGACACACTTGTCTTTGTACTCCTCACCTAGTTGCCGCCATACACGCTTGACACCATCTGAACCAAATAAGTTTATCTTGGTCTCATCAGACCACAGGACATGGTTCCAGAAATCCATGTCCTTAGTCTGCTTGTCTACAGCAAACCGTTTGCGGGCTTTCTTGTGCATCATTTTTAGAAGAGGCTTCCTTCTGGGACGACAGCCCTGCAGACCAATTTGATGCAGCATGCAGCGTATGGTCTGAGCACTGATAGGCTGACCCCCCTACCCCTTCAACCTCTGCAGCAATGCTGGCAGCACTCATACATCTATTTCCCAAAGCCAACCTCTGGATATGACGCTGAGCACGGGCACTCAACTTCTTCGGTTGACCATGGTGAGGCCTACTCTGAGTGGAACCTGTCCTGTTAAACTGCTGTATGGTCTTGGCCACTGTGCTGCAGCTGTTTCAGGGTCTTGGCAATCTTCTTATAGCCTAGGCAGAGGTGGGTTCCTCCCGGTTCGGACCAGTTCGCCTGAACCAGTAGCGACCCACTGGTGATGTCACGATGATGTCACCGATCTGGTTCAGTCAGTGCCGGTCCGTGGGCGCCGCCGTCTTTTTTTTGAATTTTTTTGAATTTATTTTTTTCTTCTGCGCATGGGCAAAAGCCAAGTTTCTGGCACTGCGCATGTGTCACCATCTTGTTTTTGGCATTTTTTTTTAATTATTTTTTTGCACTGCGCATGTGCGCGCCCGCCCATGAGGAAGCGAACCAGCAGTGAGGTAAGTTAGAACCCACCCCTGAGCCTAGGCCATCTTTATGTAGAGCAACGATTTATTTTTTCAGATCCTCAGAGGGTTCATTGCTATGAGGTGCCATGTTGAACTTCCAGTGACCAGTATGAGAGAGAGAGGATAACACCAAATTTAACACACCTGCTCCCCCTTCACACCTGAGACCTTGTACCACTAACGAGTCACATGACACCAGGGAGGGAAAACAGCTACTTGGGCCCCATTTGGACATTATCACTTAGGGGTGTACTCACTTTTGTTGCCAGCAGTTTAAACATTAATGGCTGTGTGTTGCGTTATTTTGAGGGGACAGCACATTTACACTGTTATACAAGATGTATACTCACTACTTTACATTGTAGCCAAGTATCATTTCTTCAGTGTTGTCACATGAAAAGATATACTTAAATATTTACAAAATGTGAGGGGGTATACTCACTTCTGTGACATACTGTATATTAATAGATAATATAACTTACCACAACTAAAATAAGTTAAGATTAGTAGATGGAAATTTAGGATTAGGTAATTTAATTGTATTAGTAATATTAATAGTGTTAAAGTATATTGTGAACTTAAAATATTAAGATTAGAAATTGTGGGGACTTTGAGATATACTCCCAGGATTGATTAAATATTGTTAATATCTGGCATTATTAGTAATACTACATATTTGGAATATTGAAGTTATGGTGGAATAATGAGTAATTCTTAAAGTATTAAATAATAGTAATTTAGTAGAGGATAACAAATACATGGCATAAAGAAATGTTATCTATGTTTAAATGAATTAATGGGAAAAATGATAAAGGATTATGAAGAGAGAACAGTATTGTTGAAGTTGGAAGATTAGGATTATACATACTTATTTGTATTATTATTGTCAGCGTTGTTTAAAAAAGAGTTGACCCAGTCAATACAGTGTCCACAAAATATGTATGGAATTGTTATACTAAAAAATAAAAAAACTGTCAACTGTTTTCAACATCATCAAACGTGTTAATTGAGCTGGGGATGGGATGGGATGGGATGTGCTCCACTGGTACTCCTTTCTGAAGAGCTGATTTCAGTGTTAACGATCAAACCTTTGGGCCCTCCCCCTCCATTATTTAACATCTACATGAAGCTATTGGGAGAGATCATCCAATAGTATGGGATAAGGTATTATCAGTATGCTTTTGCTACACAACTGTACCCTGCTAGCATTTCAGCCCTTTGAGGTAGACCAGACTAGAAAATCAAAGTTATGAATATTACTACTTATTATGGAGTTATTGTAACACATCTTGCAAGTTTGAAAGTGCCTCTCCCCTCCCTGCCTTTATAACAGGACTAGGGAGAGTCAAGTCTGAGACATTTCCTCAAGTTACATTTCTGTTTGGCCTTAGATTACTTTTATTTTATTGTTGTCTTGGTTGCAGTTCTTTCTGTTCCTCAAGATTATTCTCACATTACATCTGGCCAAGCAGATGTGACTGAAGATATAACTCAGTGCCTGCAGGCAGTTATATTACAGGGACTATAATCTTGTGTATGCATGTTATACAACAAAAGATATAAGGTATTATAGACTACTAAAGAAAACCAGGTCTTCATGTAATGTGCCCAAAATATAATTTGAGGCTTGAGTGAGAATTCTGGGTTTTATTTTTGTGATCCATTTATTTTCTTCACAAGTCTCCAACGCTGAAATTCAAAAACATCAATACTTTCTGTCCTGCTTCTTCAAAGCCAAAATGTCTCTTCCATAGAGCATCACAGAGAAAGTACTGCCTGCACAGTACTAATCTTTGTAGATACAGATATGTCATAACATCTGAGCATTTTTTCTCATAGCTATCCTATGTATTAATACAAGACATATGTTATATGTTGCTTCCTTTCCTGATAATCCTAAAAGGAAGAAATTGTCAGCACTTCAGTATCTTTGTTTTCATTTAATGTCAGTTCCATTTTTCTCTGCGCTTTCTGAATTTCATTATTAGACTTTACAGATGATTTGCATTTTTATCTATGAGAGTAGTTTAATCAGTATAATGCTGGTTATTTACGTTTTTCCATCAATTTTAAATGTGCATCTTATTCTAATCAATCCTGTCTCAATATGTATTCAGCATGCAAACTGAATTAATGAGATAGTATACAGCCTTGTCTCACTGTTTTGTCACTGTGGAGCCAGTCTGTTTTGCCAAATTTCATCCAGACTGTGGCTTCCTATTCTGGATATAGATTTCACAATAGGACAATGATATATTTTGGAATTCTCATTTTCCTAAGAGTGATCTATAGCTTGAAATGGTCAATACAATCAAAGGCCTTCTATAACCAATAAAACAGTCTTTTTTCTCTATTCTTTGGTTTTCTCAATTGTCTAGCATGCATCCACAATAATGTATCTTGTTCCTCAGCATTTGCAAAACCCATCTTGTACATTTGGCATCTCCTATACCATGTAGTCCTCTATTCTACATTGGATGATTCCATCCATTGTTTTCCTAGGATGTGAAATTAAGGATATTTTATGAGAGTTTGAATACTTCATTAAACATTTCTTTGGTATTGGTATGTAATTGACTTCTTCAATCTATGGGTCACTGTGTCACTCTCCAGATTTGCTATAAAATTTGGTTGGAATCTTTTTCTGAGTTTTCTCCTCTTTCTTACCATATTTCTATAGTCTATCAAATTTTGTAGTCTTTTAAATTTATGAATAGTATATTAATCTAATTTCATATCCTAACACTAGAGGTTCTTGTATATAGGCAATATCTTCTAAGATATTTTAGATGCTGATTTCTCTACTGTACAAAATTGCATTATTATTTCCATCTTTCTTTGACCTATGAATCAGTTATTATCTGTTCATTACTGTCCTTTAGCATACCAATTTGAGGTTGGAACCCAGGGGTGAAATGTGAAATTTTTCCCTACCAGTTCTGTGGGCGTGGCTTATTTTGTGGGTGTGGCTTGGAGGTCAGGTGGGTGTGGCTTCAGGTGGGCGTGGCCATGTGACTGGGTGGGCGTGGCCATGTGGGAATGTGACTGGGTGGGTGCGGCCAATTTAGCAGTCCAAACCAGGAAGTAATGATTTTGGGGCAGGTGGGTGGAGCCTCACGCTGCCATCCCGGTTCTCCGAACCAGCTGCTGCAACCGTTACCTACTCGCCCGAACCGGGCCGAACCGGGAGGATTTCACCCCTGTTGGAACCTCTTTCTGAGAAGTTAACAATGAAGGAATAATTCAATTAACAGAAACTGATAAATTATTTTTCTGCTTCATTTTTGTTTGCTAGCCCATACAACTACTTTTCCTCCGTACTATCTCATCTTTAACATTCTGATTTCCAACCATAAGCAATACATCTCACTTGCTTATTTGTTCATCCTATTTCAGATAGATCGATTATAAAACTAATCCACTTCTTCTGCATGAATGGTTAAACATAAACTTGTCATATTGAGGGGTTCCCACAACATCCAATTGACTTTTATGGTACATAGCCTAGTCATGTTCTATGAGATGAACAGTTACATAAATGTGAGGAATGAATGAATATTATTCAATCATTAACTGCATTGTAACCAAGCATTCTTTGCTGTATATTTCCTATGAAAACAACGTTCCTTTGCTTTTCAGGCCCGGAGTAGGAAGCACTATGATCTTCTGACTGAACGTGTCCAGAACATTTCAATTCTCTGATGGCTAAGATGTCAGTTTGTAGTTAATTTCATGTTTTGCTGTGTTGAGCTTTCTCATGTTCATGCTTATCAGCAATCAGACATCCCAATGATCTTAATCTAATGTCACAAACACTATTAGGACTCTGAAAGATCTCAGCTCATTTTAAAATGATAGAGGTATCTAATCCAAACTATGGTTCACCAGAGCATCTGACAGATGATCATCCAGCCTGTTTGAAGACCTCTAGCAAAGGAGACCACATTTTTGTGCCATCCTGTTCCATTGGTGACAACTTGATTTTATTTTTTAAATCTTTCCTTTAGGTTTTATTATTTCATATAAGAAGTAATATGAAGTAATACCAGAAAGAGAGGATTAATATAAGTTTTATTCCATCTTCCATCTGCCTGCACAAACAGAATGAAACTTCCAAAAGTGGGCGAGGGATGCTAAACCTGATTAGGCCTCCATAGGATTCCCCCTCTCCCATCTGTTACAACATGGATGTAATAATTGGAATGACATCACAAAAATACCTTGGAATGCAATCAGGATGACTGTTTTCCACATAGCTAGAGTATTTCAGGTTCCAGTGAGTCTGCAGTGGCATTATTGGAGGAAGAATAGCAGAAGATTCAATCTAAAGCAAATAGAATCTCAGAATGTGAGTGGTATTAGCCTCATCACTTTGTCAAGCAAAAAGTAACAAATATTTTTGAATGAATATGAGCAAACAAAAACAGCAGGCAATTTCCAAACAAATTTGTTCTTTTAACCAGCATCCTCTTATATCACCTTTAAAAATCAACATGTTGACTGCATGAAATTCTTCTCGTGTGTCCTCCTCCTCTACTCCCTTCCCATCCTCTCCTTTTCTGGCTGGCTCAACCATTGTTGACTGATGTTGTTTGTAGTATTGTCTCTCCATCTTCTTCTGGTCTGCTTCATGTTCTTTGATCTTCTTTTTTTGTATATGCCTTTTATGGTATGGAATCTCACGACATCCTCTCCAGGCAAGCAAACCACTTAGCTGTTTTTGTATGTAGCTTGGTAATTAATATTGCTTTTATATCAAAAATTACATTTATCTCTTCTGGTCACTCCAGCAGCTTTCCTCAAACATTTCATTTCCATGGTGACTAACTTTCATTTATGTTTTGTTGGAAATGACCTTGTTTGACACTGGTAAAATAGGTTAAGGATGAATATGCTTTGTATGACATGCTTCTTTGTGCTGATCGGTATTGCCTTATGTTGTAGGACTGGAGCAAGCTGTCTTAATACTTGGTTTGCCTTACTGCATCGTATGTTAATCTCTTCGTCCATTTTACCATATTCAGTTGGATATTGTTCCTAGATATTTGAACTTTGATGCATGTTTTATGCTTGTTCCTTCTATTACTATGTTTAGGGTATGCTTTTTTCTTTCAATTACTATTACTTCTGTTTTCTCTTTGCTAATTCTCATATTATTTGTCTGGCATTCTTGGTTCATCGCCATAAGATGTTGTTGCAGTTTCTTAGCTGTACTTGCTATCAATTCCTGTTTGTCTGCAAAGAGTAGTTCGTTGATATTATTTCCATTCTTGGGTTTGTCTTCTTTGCTTATGCTGTCAATATAGGTGATAAACAATAGTGGTGACAGTACAAATGTCTGTTTTATTCTGGATATTACTGTGAAGGGTTCTGATACTGTATTCCTTGGTTTGTTCTGACTACACTTCTGCCATCACTATGTAAGCTTTTGCATACTCTAATAACATGTTCACTTACTCCATATTAGGTCAGTGTTTGCCATAACATTTTCCTACGAACTCTATCAAATGCTTTATCTTGGTCTACAAATGCGACAGAGATTCTTATTGTATTCCATATTCTTTTCTATTACTTGTTTAAGCACAAAAATTGCATCGGTGCAGCTTTTACATGAAATACATAACTGCATGAAATACATAACATTAATTCTTTCACTTTCATTTGAACTTTATATAGGGAAATCTACCTATAGATTTAGTTAGCTTAGCATGCTCACTGCTACATAACACACACCAGTGCGTAAGCATAAGACGTAGGATTTAGTAAAGTAAACTCCTTTCTATAAGAAACATTATTTCTGAATGTATAATAGGTAACATGATAAAATACATTCAGAATGGCCTCATGATGCTTACAGAAGACCAACAAAACCAACCATTTTTCCACAATGATACAATTCTGAAGTCTCATTATACCAAACTGTGACAAAATCATCTAAAATAAAAATACCGCAACTTCTTTGGTGTCAGCATACTTTATGTCCATGTATACTTCTTTATGTGAAAGTTAATGCACAAAACAAAACTCTTGTCTTAGAATTAGTTTTCAGGCTCTGTATTTAAAAAATGCATTTCACTGGTCACACAGGAATTGCACACTTAAAACTATATACTTTTCCTCAGGAATGTACAGGAACATTTAATCCACAACCATGCAGTCTGATATAGAAGTATTTTAATGCTGTGTCCATTTAATGCTCTTCAAATCAATTCCGTCCTGTACCATCTCCCACAGTGGGCTGTAAAATAAGAAGAAAAATTAAATTTCAGTTCCTCAGAACTATAAATTATATTTGTTATAAGACAAATATTTTTTTTCCAAACAGCTGCTGACAGATATAGCAAGGGAACCTGTGATGAATCCAAAACATTGTTACCCACTTTAGATCTGAATACCAAATAACTACTATTACGGTAGTATAATTCTAAAGACAAAGCATACATACCAGCACTAGGTAACAGCTATTTAAATTAGCTACATAGATCTGATAATTTCACAGCAGACACAACTGAAGAACATAACAAATAATCTAATTCTCTTCACAATCTTTATCTAAATTTAATTTTAAATGAATAAAAATACTATTTTTAATAAAAAATACTTACCTCATTTCTCTTAATCTTTTCACATGTTGTATGCATTTATTTACAGTATAATCTACTTCTTCTTTAGTAGTAAAACGTCCAATTCCAAATCTGAAATAAAATAAAACACAAATCAAGCACAAAACATACACAAAGATGACAAGCAATCATCCTTTTATCAAAATAACTCTTACCTTATGGATGAATGAGCCAAATCCTCATCTGTTCCAATAGCACGTAATACATATGACGGTTCCAAAGATGCAGATGTACAAGCACTAACAACAAAATAGTATACTTGTTTTAATGCAAAGCAAGAGTAGGCATGAAAACAGCAGGTTACAGTTTGGTGTACTCTGAATATACCTCCTTTATAACTTTAATCAAAGTACTTTGGATAACCTAGTTTTAATGAAATCCATGTTTCTCCGAAAAGAGGATTTATTTTGCAAAATCAATGAAGGAATGGAGAAGGGGGGAAAAAAGCCAAATATAAGACAATATAGTCAAGAGGATTACATGTGAACTGGATCATTGGAAGTATCTCGTGAATTCACTGGCATGTTCAAATTATTAAAATAACTGAGAAGAAAAAAGATTAA
Source organism: Thermophis baileyi (assembly GCA_003457575.1). Classification (NCBI taxonomy): domain Eukaryota; kingdom Metazoa; phylum Chordata; class Lepidosauria; order Squamata; family Dipsadidae; genus Thermophis; species Thermophis baileyi. The sequence continues at coordinate 5,654,851 of QLTV01003132.1, read as the reverse complement.
GCAAAAAAAAAAATTAACTGATGGATTCCGTTCTCAACAGTAAAACCTTACTGCTAGCTTCTCCAGTTTAGCGCATGTCTACAGATTTTAAAAAGGAACCTGAAATCTTAACAGCATTTTTGTAAGTGAAATGAGTGGAAGCCAGTCAATGCCATTCATAATTAAGAAGGCGATTCTGAATAGAATGAATACAGGTGCAACCTAGATTTTTAGTGCTATATGCCTCTTTTATTCTGATTTTCTTTCAAAATTCCAGTTTCTTTTGGAATTCCAAGCAGTCTTTTCTCTAGAAACAGATTGAGCTGAACTATGTGCCATTTTACATACAAAGTTATACCTTCCAGAAGAGAGTGCCACATCTTTCAGGGCCATCAGCAAGCTTTCCCCTTCCACATACGCAAATGATAAATTGATGCAGCCTGCATTGTTAACAGAGCAAAGTCAGATTATTTAATAGTCTTAAACAACTTCCAGTTTTTAGAACTATTCTTCTTTACAGGAATCTTATTTTATCTGTCTTCCAAAGTGCCATTCAGCAGTTATGAAAATTAATGCAGTTATACCGGTATATTCGAGCAATCTGTTATACTGCAGCTGTCATTATAAGACTCTTAGAGCCAGTCCATTATGAAGAAGGCAATGAAGGTGGCACAGAAAAAAGAAACAAGATTTTCCTTGACTATAAGAGGATTCTTCTCTGCTCCTTATTTCCACACATTGGAGTTATTCTAGCACCCTTTTAAAAGTAATTTTTGGATATAAAACATAATTAAAATAATGTACAATCCATAAGTCATTGGACATTACAGACCAACAGTCAGTTCGTATTAAAGGAGATATCACTACAAAATTATGTTTCAATATCAAATATCCTACAAATTACCAGTTGGAGTTATTTAATTCTAATTTCAAATACTTAATACCTTAAATAAACAACCATGATCTGATAATGAACCAATCTGTTTTAACTCTGATGTTACAATTTTATCTCTCAATTTGCCTCACACACACAAACACAAACACAGTGTCTTCACTGAAGTGAAGCTATAAGGAATGAGAATTGTATTACTTCACAGTAGTTTTTTGGGGTTAAGGATTGCATGGAACTACTATGCAGTTATGTTCAGTTCTAAAACAGTTATTTTGCTCTAGACATATATTGTAAGTCAGATTTTAGAGGAATGATACAAAAATGCTTTTAAATATGTGTGTAGTCAATAACTGAATAATGACAAAGGTCTACATTCTGCTAATTATACCTGGATAACGATGCATTGGGTCTCCATTCATTACAACATCAGGAACTTCTGATATTATTTTTGTGATTAGCCTATCAGCTAATAAGCTAATTCGTTTATGGTCATACTAGAAAAGAAACAAAAATAATTAATTTATCACAATGGATTTGAGCTTTGACCAGTTTAGTCTAATTGCTTCATTAATCATTTATTGTTTTATTATTAAACAGGACTAGAAAACAGAACACGCTGACATCATCAAAACTTAGAAATAATAACACATATTTTTTCATCAAAATTCATACACATATTAACCATAAAAGTCTTATTAATGTAATATTACTTTAGTATACTCCTTGCTAAATGACAATAATTGGGACTGGAATTTCCATCGTTAAGCAATTCAGTTGTAAAGCACGATGTCATGTCACTGTATCACATAGTGACAGCAATTCTCAGTGACCTCAGTTGCTATTGTTAAACAAGGATTATGGGTCATTATTTCTTTCTTTATTAAATGTACATACTGCCCAGAGTTGCTTGATAGTGAGATGGGCAGCATATAAACTTAATCAATCAAACAATCAATTAAGTATTTCACATGACCACAAACTGTGACTTCCTGCTGGCTTCCAACAAGCAAAGGCAATGGAAAAGCCGACAAGAAGTTGCAGGTCCCAGTCACAACAAGCCATTCCTTAGGTGGTTCGCAAGCAGGCCAGTGGGTGGGTGAGTTCAACAGAGTGTGGATGGGTAGGTGGGTGCTGTAGCCTGGCCCAATTGTGGCTGGGCAGGGATCTGCATGCTACAGAGTGTGAGCAAGTACACAGGTGGGGTGCTATGGCCCATCATGAACCCCTGGGTGAGGGATAAGCAATGGAATGAAAGCAAGAGTTGCTCTGGGCAGGCACATGCTACCGAGTACAAGATCCCCAGGATCTCATATTCCACAGTGGGGATCGTTGAGAAAATGTGATGGGAGTGGGAGCAAATTGCAACATTACCTGCCAGTTTCCCCATTGACTTTATGGGATGCTGCAATTGTTGTAAGGGCTAGTCAATTACCAAGCATTCGAATCGCGATCACGTGACCACAGGATTGCTGCGCCAGCCACAACTTCAAGGACCGGTTTGTAAGTACCACTCGTTCAGCCGCATCATAACTTTCAATGGTCGCTGAATGAGTGGTTGTTAACTGAGAACTACCTGTATGCCTTTTGCTTCTGCGTAATAAAGACTACCGAAAGGGCAATGTAAATATAAATGTTGATTTATTTAGAGTTGTTATGTAAGCAAAACAGAGACCCCTATAAAAAAAAAAGAAGAAAAAAAAATCCAATAGAATTGGCCTCAATACTGGTGATCACAAAAACTGTCAAACCTCTTTTCTTATCTGTACCAAGACTGAGACTTGTAAGAAAAGGCCTGTGAACTAAAATGGGACGGGGCTCATAAGACACATAATAGATACATTCAATAAATTAAGACAGTTCAACAAATAATTGCATTTTAGTTACTACTAAAACAAATTGCACTATGCGTTGTTTTGAAAAAATGTTAACAATGAAATATAGATCAAAATAATTCAATATGTGAAGAGACATATTAAATCCAATTCCAGAACACTACACAACAATATTGTAGACAATTTAAATAATTATTCTAAGAATATCTCAAAAGCAGAAACCGTCCTAAATATGCTGGGGATAGACTACACACGTATGTCTTCAACATACAACCAGAGTGGAGCCTGCCCATTATGTCATGATGGTCATAAAATGGATCAGTCACATGACTGGCCTGATTTTACAACTTTTTTGCAGCAGTCATTAAGTGAATGTGGCAATCGTAAGTGTGAACCCATTGCTCGCTCTGGACACAGTTTTGCCAAAAGCCAGAAGTAAGTTCCATGGGACGCTGCAAATAACTGTAAATGCAGCCATGTTGCTGAGTGCCCGAAGTGTGGTCATGTGATTGGGGGGGAACCGTTGGAATGTCAGATATGGGTCATAAGTCCTTTTTTTCGGCTAGGTTGTAACTTCAAATGATAACTAAATGACTAGTTGTAAGTCAAGGACTACCTATACCAGTGTTGGTGAACCTTTTTGGCACCGAGTGCTGAAACGGGAGCGCGCGTGCCAGAAACCGGAAGAGCAGCCGCCCGGTGCACATGCGCGTGCTGGGAAGATAATCTTCCGGTTTCCGGCACGCGCATGAGCCCCGGCCACCTGATTTTCCGGTTTCTGGCACGCATGTGCGCGTGAAGACCAGCTGGCCGGTGTGCATGTGTGTGCCGGAAACCAGAAGATCATTTTCCCGCCACGCGCATGTGCACCAGGCGGCTGCTTTTCTGGTTTCCGGCGCTCCTGCGCACGTGAAGAGCAGCTGGCCAGCACATTGGAACCCGGAAGAGCAACGGGCGATAGCTCACGTGCCCGGAGACATGGCTCTGAGTGCCACTTCCGGCACGCGTGCCATAGGTTCGCCATCACTGACCTATACAGAGAAATTGAATCACAATTTTTACCTCCATTTCTTGCTGTGCCAATTCACAAGCTGCCCCAAGGCCAACTACTAATGGAGTTGGTACAGTTCCAGAACGTAATCCTCGCTCTTGACCTCCTCCACTCTGTATCGGTTCCACTCTTACTCTTGGTCGCCGCCGGACATAAATTGCACCAACCCCTTAAACACACAAATAATTTTGTTCAATTCAAGATATTTCAGGGGCTTACAAATACGCAAAATATAATTTTTAATCAGGATTCTTAGTTCTATTTAGCAATTCTAACTAGCAGACCTTTTTCTAAACATATTGTCAGAAATCCAAAAGTCAAGTGTATTACTCATTGATCCATGCCAAATTAAAGGCTGAAGTGCTTATAATTTGTGCATGATTGGAAAGAAAAGAAAAAAGAATGGAAAAAAAAGGAAAAGCCTGTCTGGTATAAGATATGTGAATAGGCAGGCTAACACAATTTTTCTGAATTCAAGCTGTTACCCGATTTAGAAAGCTTCATTCTCCTAATACAGTCCTCGACTTACGACCACAATTGAGCCTAAAATTTCTGTTGCTAAGTGAAATATTTATTAAGTGAATTTTGCCCCATTTTACGACCTTTCCTGCCACAGTTGTTAAGTGAATCACTACAGTTATTAATTTAGTAAGACAGTTGTTAAGTGAATCTGGCTTCCCTATTGACTTTGCTTATCAGAAGGTCGCAAAGGGTGATTGCATGACCCTGGGACACTGCATCTGTGATATATATGAGTTAGTTGCCAAGCATTTGAATTGTGATCATGTGACCATGGGGATGCTGCACGGTTGTGAGAAAAACCGTCATAAGTCACTTTTTTCAATGCTGTTGTAACTTTGAACAGTCACTAAATGAACTGTTGTAAATTGAGGACTACCTGCATAACAGAAACATAATGCAGAAAATCAAGCTATGCTTGTTGCAGAAATACTGTATTGCTTAGAAGAAATTCATTTACATTGAAATGCAAACTGGACTTCTAACAAGCTGACTTTACTGTATAACCACTTCACACTGAATTTCATGGCTACAAGTCAGTGGGGGAAATTAACACCCAAAATTACAGAGGAGACAAAGAATCTTTAGCAGTTTCAGTTTAAGTACCTTGGGGACAGATTATGTTTATAAAGTGGCAATATGTTTAAATTGTTTAACCATTCTTCTTTGTCTGTTTGCTTTAAGAGAGCATTAGCTTTCAGTCATTGCTAAATACCGGTACTAAGGCATTGATGCAGCCAAGAGCTGAATAAATACTTCCTAGATTATACAGAATAATTGGATCAATGCTACCTTAAAATAAATAATAATGCTTCCACATAATTTAAAAATATTTACATACAGTTGCAAGAAAAAGTATGTGAACCCCTTGGGATTACGTGGAGTTTTGCATGAATTGGTCATAAAATGTGCTCTGAACGTCATCTAAGTCACAACAATAGAAAAACACAGTCTGCTTAAAATAATACTACACAAACATTAGATGTTGCCATGGTTTAATTGAACATAACATGTAAACATTCACAGTGCAGGGAGGAAAAAGTATGTGAACCTTTGGACTTAATAACTGGTTGACCCTCCTTTGGCAGCAATAACCTCAACCAAACGTTTCCTGTAGTTGCAGATCAGACCTGCACAACGATCTGGAGTAATTTTGGTC
>QLTV01003132.1:5607224-5644806 GCA_003457575.1 Thermophis baileyi | reverse complement strand
GTCTGGGACTCCCATCTCTTTAAGACCTTGCCACAATTTGTTGTGATCCACACAATCAAAGGCTTTAGCATAGTCAATTAAGCAGAAGTATATGTTTTTCTGCAACTCCCTAGCTTTTTCCATGATCCAGCATATGTTGATCTCTAGATCTCTAGTTCCTCTGTCTCTTTGAAATCCTGCCTGTACTTCTGGTAGTTCTCGATCCACATACTGCTGGAGCCTAGCTTGTAGGATTTTAAGCATAACTTTGCTAGCATGTGAAATGAGTGCAATGGTGCGATAGTTTGAACATTCTTTGGCATTTCCTTTCTTTGGTATTGGAATATAAACTGACCTTTTCCAGTCCTGTGGCCACTGTTGAGTTTTCAAAATTTGCTGGCAAATTGAGTGCAGCACTTTTACTGCATCGTCTTTTAAGATTTTGAATAGCTCAGCTGGGATACTGTCACCTCCACTAGCTTTGTTGTTGCTCAGATTTCCTAAGGCCCATTTGACTTCACATTCTAGGATGTCTGGCTCGAGGTCAGTGACCACCCCATTGTGGTTATCAGGGACGTTAAGCTCGTTCTTGTATAGTTCTTCTATGTAGTGTATAACATACACTACATAGAATTAAATTTAAAAAGATAAAAGATGGCTACAAATATCTGTACTAATACATATGACCACATATAGCCCATCAAATTCTGATTACTTGAACTTTTAAAGCTGGAAAAAATTGCATAAAGGATCTGAGAACTTTATTTGTCTTTCAGCAGGATAACTCTCTAAAAGCTGAACAAAATAGAGTGAAAACTGGTATGTAGGGAACAGTAGACAAAATCTGAAAATGAGTGGATTAGATTGGAGGCTAGGAAAAAAAAATTCCCCAATGTATCCTACAGAAGAGATATTTGTGCAGTGGCTCAGAAGGTTGGTGACTGCTATTCTAAGCCCCTTTCCCTCCTAGTCATATGACCCAGAACAAAGCATATGTAGCCTTCCCCATACCTCCCAGTGTGCAAATACACAAGTGCAGAGTTAACACAAGACAACAAAAATATACATACATGCAGAATATTACTTTGTTACACAGATAACATGGCTACCTGATAAAAATATGGAAAGAAGTCAAGAAACTATTTTTTTTCAAGCTTTCCCTACTCTCTTTAAAATTATGACGACTTTGTAATTTCTATTTTTAAATGGAATCCCAGGTCAAAATTCTTGTTGAGGTAAAAAAGCAGCAAGTTTTAACAAACAAACTAATGAATGTTATTTGATGCAATCCTATGTATGCATACTAAACAGTTCCATTAAATTGTATTCCTTAGTATTCTTAGAATTGCATCTTAACAAATAAACCATTACCATTTAATCGAATTATTTCAATGTGAAAATAAGCTTACTATGTTTTAAATTGCATTTATTAATGTAGTTAGATCTACTGGAAATGGTAAACAGCCTGAACATCAGTTCTAACCTTCTACCTCAGCGGTTCTCAACCTGTGGGTCGCGACCCCTTTGGGGGTCGAACGACCTTTTCACAGGGGTCACCACGCGCGCTAGCCCACCATCTTGGAAATGCTCCCAGTTTGGCCGTACCTGCGGGTCGCCGGACAGCCGGTAGCCACGGAAGCGGGAGACTTCGCCCACCTGCCCGGACGCCGCCATTTGGGTTCTTTTACCCTCTGCGCATGGGCACAATGCTTTGCGCATGCGCAGAGGGTAAAAGAACTCAAATGGCGGCGTCCGGGCGACGTCTCCCGCTTCCGTGGCTACCGGCTGTCCGGCGACCTGAAGGCACAGCCGAACTGGGAGCATTTCACCCCTGGTGCCATGCCCCCTTTGTCACCTCATCGCGCGCGGGGAGGGGGCGGGGCGGGGGTTGCGGGGGGTCGTGGCATTAGAAAGGTTGAGAACCACTGTTCTACCTGATAAACATTTTGTTTGTTTTTATTGAGGAAATTCTATGCAGAAAGCTATACTAAGGCTAATGAGGACAGCAAAAAATTGAAACAGCACTCTGTTCTTCAGATGTACAAATATTTGAAAGTAAATCATTTACCTTTATATCTATAAGGCCATTTTTCTTTACAGGCAAGTAAGTGACTCGAAAGCCCTCAGCTTCTAGAGCACGACAAGAATCTAGCACACATTTGTGTTCTGTTTGTGTTGTAATTATATGTTTCTTTCTGGATTTATAAAATCTTCCAACGCCCTTTAAAGTGATACAAGAAAAAAACAAGATTTTACGATCAAAAGTGATGACAAGCGGTAGTTTTCATGAATATTAAATTAGAAATGTAAAATTCTCATTTTCCTTAAAACTTCAAGCAATTGTCACCAAAGGTTTGAAATTGCCTATTCAGAAATATATCCTAATGATTTAGATTAGTTTCCAATGAAATATGCATGCTGCAGTTCTGCACTTATATGGAAGTAATTACACTCCGTATAATTTCAAGTATAAAATTATAATATGATTTTGGCTTTAATTCAGTCAAGTAGAATATTGGAGATCAAATGTTATCCCCATCTTCAACAAGGAGGATCACCAGGAAAATACAGGCCTGTTAGCTTGATATCTATATTGGACAAAGTTTTTGAACAGATAATGGGTCTATAAATACTTGGAGAGGCAAGCTATGATTAAGCCCTTGCATAGGTTTGTCACAAATAAATCATGCTTAACCTTGATTCTTTTTTAACAGAGGTACATACTAAGTAAATCAAGAGAATGCCAGACATAGTAAACCTGAACTATGTCTGGCATTCATAATAAACCTGAACAAAGCTTTTGACATAGTGCCTTATGATATGTTGGGGTGTATTAACAAGCTCCCAGAATCCAGATGATAGAGAGTATCTGAAGTAGTGTAATCATTCTGGGCATCACAGTTCAAAAAGGACAGTGACAAATGGAAACAAATTCATCAAGATGATGAAAGATCTGGAAATGAAGCCATATGAGGAACAGTTAAATGAATCACAGAATATTTCATCCAAAAAAAAAAAAAAACAACTTCCAGGCAAACTAAACACATCTTGGGAAGTGCAGAAACAACAATTGTGGCAAAATCTGAGAACCGGCAATTAGATTAGTTCTTTGGAACCTCTCCAGACAAGGAGAAGAGGTGAGATTGCCCACAGGTGCTCTGGATGCCCGCTCCTGTGATAAGATGCAGGAAAGGGGTCGCATCAGCCATTATGTTCACAGCCCCAGCTGAGTCTTCTAGAAGACACCGAGTTTATTAACCTCAGTTTCTAATCACTTTCAGAAATTTCTTATTTAACTATCCTAAGGCATAATGTTTATCTGAGATTGTGATTTCACAAATTGGACACTAGAGGGAACTAAAGATTCCAGGCAGAAAAGGGGGAAATAGTGAAAAATTGCCTTTGGTTTTTAGTTATTACAGGAATGTATAAAATGACACAAAATGCTATAACAGTTCAAATACTAGAAGAGATTTTTGAATTAGTAGGTATAATATCAGCAACATCAATAATAAAGTATGCTTCCATTCCAAAAGATGCTAATGAAGTTGTTGTTTAGAGAAGAGATCGATTATTACATTTATTAGTGGCTGGAAACCCATTATGGATTTTTACTGAAAAAAGAAAAAATATTTTTTAGACTTTTATCCCCTCTTTACCTATCCTTCCTCCTCTTATTTTACCCACAACCATCATCCTGTGAGGTGAAGTGGACTGAGACAAAGTAATTGGCCCAAAGTCACCCAACCAATTTTTCATATCTAAGGCAGGACTAGAACTCACAGTCTCCTTTTTTCTAGGCCTTAACCACAACACCAACCTGCTCATTTATGGATTTGATAATTAAAAAGATTAGATTATGAAAAGAAGGAAACAATGATGTAACTTTAGAGAGAGAAGATATAATGTAAATGTACTTATGACTATGAAGATCAAAAGCCACAAGTGCTCAGAGGCAATGGAATGTTGACTGATTGTTTTGGGGAAGGGAAAGAAACAAGGAATCAAATGAAGTGTCCTTAACATCACGCCGTGCTATAATATTCTTTTGTATCTCAAAGTGCTCTATAATGCTAGCATACAAATGCACAATTACAAGAAAATTTCAAAGATTATTTTGTTTAAAGAAGAATAGCATTCAGTAAATTTAAGTACACTGCATATGCAACATGTCAAATGGAATTTCTGAGATTTATTATAATTTTTATTTAGTGTCTAGAAAAATGAATATGGGTATGTTACTAGTTGCTGTTGCTTTATTCAAATACATGTCTTCCTTAGAACTAAAGGGGAACACAACAATTGTTTAATTCTCATAGTACTGAGAAATTATTATTATTATAACATTTTCAATTAATACAACAATATATTGGCTTTGCCAGTTGGCTTGGGGCCCCAGTGGGGGAACAGCACAATGGAGGTGGTTGACTGAGTAATAACAGATCCCACCTCCACCCCTGCCCTCCCTGAGTATCTTTGGTTTTAAGGTTTGATTTTAACTTTTTATGTTTTAACTTAGATGTAACTGTAAGCTGCCCAGAGTTACCCTATGCCTATGGTAAGATGGGTGGCCAATAAATATTATTTATTTATTTATTTTATCAATTTATTAATTAATTTATTATTTATTAATAAACAAACAAACAAAACAACACACACACACACACACACACACACACACACACTTACCTTAATTGCTATATTGTTTGATTCTGTGGCCCCACTGGTAAAAATAATTTCTCGAGGATCTGCTCCTATTAATGATGCAACTTGCTGGAGGGGAAAAAAGGAATGTACGAATGTGAATTAGAGCAGAACTTTTTGGGGAAAAAATCTAACGTTTTTCAGAACAAAACTGCTTAACAATACAGCAGAAACAGATGTATTATTTAATTTTAAGAACAAAACAATATTCTCACCTGTCTGGCTTTTTCCATTGCAGTTTCACTTTCCCAACCATATGCATGAGTTCTAGAGTGTGGGTTGCCATAGTAATGCAGAAGATAAGGCAGCATGCTATCCAAAACCCTTGGGTCCTAGAACGTAAGATACATAGCAAGCCATTTTACTTTGTTTTTGCTCTTATTTGATTCCCATGAATGTCAGGCATATATCCAGTTCTGTTAACAGAGATTCAATACATAAGTGCATGTAGATGCACATATAAAAGGGCAGTGTAGTAATCCTAATTCAAAAGGGAACATTTTTGAGACTACATGGGGCATGGGCATTGCACCTGTCAGTTTCTCCTTAAATCAAACATGTCCTTTTGTAGGACTGTTTTATTTTTCTTCCATTCGATCATAAATCCTCAGAAACTGCCTGGACAAGTCCCTGCAGGGTTTTTTTTTTGCAAGGTTTTTCAAAAGTGGTTTGTCATTGTCTCCTTCCTATGACTGACCCAAGGTCACCCAGCTGGCTTTGTGCTCCTGCTAGACTAGAATTCATGATCTCCCAATTTCTAACTTGTGCCTTAATCATTACACCAAACTGATTCTTTCCTATGAGAAGATAGCTTATTTAAAACGTTTCTGACAGATGTAATATCAGTAGTCTGTGTGCTCCAAATCATTTTTCCTTTTGAATTCAGATCATTACATAGCTTTGATGTGTAATATTGAGATAGCTTTAGGCACTTTTTAAAATAAAAGTTAACTTAAAGATGTAAACACTCAAGTCTATATATATTCTCATTAATCAGGTTTAATACAGTGTCGATATTTAGACTAGTATAGGACTCAAACATTACGAACCAGAGTAGATCACTTGGAGACCTCCAGATATTTTGGATTACAACTATTATCCTCACCACTCTGATTTATGATAGTTTTTGTATAAAATGTGGAAGCCACCAAATAGCCAGTGCAACATAATGATAAAAATCCTGTACAAAAACTTTCAGATTCAAGGCCACTTATAGCAATGGAAACTCTGCTGATTTTGGGATACCCAAATGTAAACTACCTCACAAAGTTGCCATTGTGTAAAAGAATAAAGGGAGATTACTACGTAATCCCCATTAAGCTCTTGGAGAAAAATATGTAAGAGAATATTGTCTATTCCTAAAGAACATTTGACTGCAATAGGACAGGTCCCTAAACAAGTGTGCATACAACCATCCTGTAAATACAGTTTAGTTTTATTTTTCTGTTAGTAAAGAACAAAATCTTCCCAAACCAGAATTTAGTTGACATACCAGAGGGGTAGTTGCTTGGACATCCATATATAGTGGCCGGAGTGAAGATTCATCAACATGGCCTCTACCTAGCAAAAGACAACACAACAACTCTAAGAAACACACTTTGAAATGGGGGAGGGGGGAGGAGGGGGAACGACTCTGAACTCCAACTTCTTAAACTTCTCACTGTACGAGAACCTGCTTCCAAAATGCAAAAGAGCGCTGCTCAAACGTCACACCTTGCGAGTGTCAATATGACACTCTTTTTTTTTTACTTTATCCTTGTAGGGCAGAGGGCAGAGGTCTCCAGCCAGAGCTATGCTGGCTGGAGAATTCTGGGAGTTGAAGTCCACAAGTCTTAAAGTTGCCAAGTTTGAGGACCCCCTGTTGTAGGGGATACGCTTAGCCAACAGAAGAAAGGAAAACGCCGCGCAGCAGGCAGATGTCATTAAATCTGAGAAAGAAGATGCCTGTATATTATTGCTACTTCAAACTCAAATCTGCTGAATCCCAGCCCGGTCAGCCCTTCAAAAGAAATGAGCAGTTACCTTGTTGGTGCAGAGCCCCCGAAAACTTCCTCCCTTGGAAAACCACCCGCCCTTTCGAGACCCACAATGCCGTCGGCCGTAATATCAGCATCATCCCCTCTTCTCGGTTCCCTACACGCTCCTTAACGCAGTTTCAAAGCTCAGCAGCGCCTTCACCCGAGACTGAGGTTGTTTCCTGTTTCGTCATCAGACTGAGCCGGAAACAGATCGAACTGTAAGAGATCGTCGTTGGAGAGACTTCTCAGGGGTCGAGGTGAGAGCCGGGCCCCGCCGATAACTGGGCCGAGGATTTTATCTCAGGGGGCTCGACATTTGGAGCGCTTCCGGGTTGATTATTATTTTTTTTGCGCCAGTTTCTGAGGAGAGGCCTTTTAAATGTGTTTGTTTGTTTTACCAAGCTTAATTAAAGCTGACCGTCCAGAAACACTAGGAATCGGGCGGCATATAAATAATGTGAAGTCACAGCTATCAATGCCTTAGCTGTGTTGGCCTAAATACGCATCAAGTTCTTTAGTTGGTTTGGGCTTAATGCTGTATGAATACAGACTTTGTTATATCTTAGCGTGGTAGCCAATTGAACGTTTGCATATAAAACATGGTTAAAGAAACCCTGGTTTTCTATGTCTTGGTGGTAACCTAGTGATCATCCCGATTTCGTCACCTATATAGTATGGTCGTTGTGGTTTACTGTAGGTAACCCAATCACTTTTAAGATATAGGAGTTCAGGAACTCACAGTGAAAGAATACGGAAAAAAGACAAGCTCATAATATTTTAAAATCTCATTTGCAGAAACGTGGTAGGCCGTTGTAGTGTATCTAGCTTTCTTTCCCTAACAATTGTTCGTTGTCCCTTTTAAAAGTAGAGCTTTAGAAGTTGATAAATTTTCCTGTGAGAAAATAAATTTGCTTGTTTATGGATTGGATATAAATTTATGAACAAATATGATGTTCATAATATGAACAAATATTAATGCAATTATACGGTAGATTGTATCATTGTCTTTTAAATTGTTTAATACTGCATATCAGTATCACATTTGCAGATTTAAAATACATATCTGAATGTTAGGGGACAGTGAATTAAAATAATTAAATTATGTTCCCTGAATTAGTTTACTAGTATTTGCATTCAAACAAATACTAAAAAATGTGTTCATCTCTTTATTTAGAAGCTGCTTAAAGTTTTTAATTTGTTTTTGCTAAATAGATCTGCTGGAAGGGGTCATTTATAGTTCAAGTTCAATCTGCAGAAATCCATATTAATGCATCCTTGAAAGATGATCTTTAATCTTCCTTTTGAATATATATCCAGTGAAGCAGATACTACTTTTCTGGATAATTGGTTTCACTGTTGAACTGTTTTTACTTTTAGGTACTGTGTTTCCCTGAAAATAAGACCCTGTCTTATATTTTTTGAACCCTGAAATAAGCGCTTGGTCTTATTGCCATGCACTCAAAAGCCCGATTGGGCTTATTATCAGGGGATGTCTTATTTTGGAGGAAACAGGGTAACTTCTGTTAATGTTGAAGTGGAAACCATTTTCCTGCAATTTAGATCGATTATTCTGAGTTCTGTGCCTTGGAAAAAAAGGGAATAGGTCTTGATCTACTTTCCTTCAGTTGTGTTTTCTCAAGACTAAATATACTCTGTTCCTTTAATCTTTCTAAATAGGTTTTAATTTCTAATCCCCAAATCATTCTTTGAGTTTATAAGTCCTTCCTAAAACATGATTCCCAAAATTGAAAACTCTTTTCTAGGTGAGGTCTAACCAAAACAGAACAAAATAAATTATTTTCTGTGATTTGGAAATCACACTTCTGTTACTGCAGTCTAAAATTGTAAATACTTTTTTTTAAAGCTACATAACACTGCTTGTTCATATCCAGTTTGTGGTCAACTGGTATTTCACAATCTTTTTCACAAGTATCATTGCCAATCCAGGAGGTATCCCCTATCCTACACATGTGCATTTGATTTTTCTTTTCTGAGTGAAGAACTTTGTGCTTGTTTCCCTTACATTTCATTCTATTATTTTCAATCCCTCAAATTTCTCAAGAAATTTAATGAATTTTATTTCTGTGCTCCAGACTACAGTACTAGTTATTCCAATCAGTTTGGGGACATCCAGAAATTTGATGGGCATCCACATTCCAATTCATGAATAATACTAAAAAGCAGAGGACCCCTTGTGGTTGAAAATCTGTCCCCAATTTGATGAGTAATTGATGAGCACTCCTTAAGTATGAGTCATATACATACAGATTTCGCATGTGACCAGGTCCACTGTTAACTAGCTTATGGGAGCATGCATGATGTGTAAGGTATATTTTGTGTGCACAGAATAAACACTTTGTGTCTTGCCAATCCAACTAAACCAAACCCTGAACATCTTATTTTGGATTTTGACCAAAACTAATCGGAAGGAGTACCTTACCCCTCTCTTCTGCTTTCCTCCCATATGTCCTATGCATTTGCCCTCCACTGATCTCTCCATGTTCTTTCCCTTTCTGTAGTCACTACTGTGCACTGTTTCCTTCACTGACAGTCCTTTTTCCACCACTCTCTTCACCCTGGAGCCTGCATGTTCTGGGTCTATGAATGAACAATACACAGGTGTTCCAAACTGTATTGTAAGTAAACATAAAGGTAGAACAGGCATGTTTCAGCCTGTGCACAGACTGTCCAGAATGATTTGTTCTGTGCATGAAATGCTTTGCCCATCCTTACCAAGTTGCTACTTATTCACAGTTTACTTTCACTAAAATAGTTACCTGTTAAAAAATGGAAAAAGTCATCTGGCAAGAATTTGTTCTTGACAAATCTTTGTTGACATTTGGTAATTCAAATATAGTTTTCAAATATTTTGTTGAATCTTTATGATCTGCTCTAGAATCTTCCCCATTATTGATATCAGTGCTGAATCTGTGATCCCTGGATCCTTCTTTTTCTCCTTTTTGAAGATAGGGACAACATTTGCCATTTCTCAGTCATCTACTAGGTAATCAGTTCTGTAGGATTTGTTAATATATGATTCCGCCAGACCATCAGCTACTTCTTTCATTACTCTAAGAAGCAATTCATTATTAAGTCTTGGAAATTATTGAAAGTAAATATGTTTCTCTTAACCATATTTCTGTCAGTCTCGAGTTTCAATCCCACCCGTTCATCCTATTTTTCACAATCTGGTAGCGGAACACATTTTTTTGGATAAGATGGAATCATGGAGTATTTCCATATTATTCTGGTCTTGAATCATGGAGTCATAGTGGCTTATTAGTGAAAATGTTAACTTATTACCTACCGTAGATTATTTTTTTAAAAAAAAGAAAATTTCATGCTTGGAATCTTTCAGAAGGATAATTCATATATTCCTATAACATAAATGCTACTTTTACCCCCAAACAGTATTGATATTATATTATAAATTATAAAACATCAATCCAATGTAACATTACTCAGGGACAGCATGATCTTATTCATTTGCAAATGTTTGGTTTTTCTAAAGGGAACGTGTTTTTTAAGATTCTTTGAAAATGTAAGAAGGGGACAGACTGTACATCTGAGAGTAAACTGCTCCAAAGGGAGCATGGCTAGGGTGCTGGGTTAGTAAGCCCATGTTCGAGACCCGAGTGCTGTCATGGGGCGGAATTGAGCTCCCGTCCTTCACTCCAGCTCCTGCCCGGGACATAAAAGGAGCCCCCAAATGGACATCCCCTTGGGCAATGGTGATGTCACTGGCTAATCCTTTCAACCCAGAAGCTCCTCAATGCTTCTGAAACAAGTGCAATGCAAAAAAAAACCTGCTCCAAAGGAAATTAACTGAGAATGCTTGAACCCAGAGTCTCTGAACATGGATTCTGTCAGTGCAGAAGATACTATAATCAATGGTATCAAAGGCTGCTAGAAACCCAGCATAACTGGAATATATGTATTTCCATATCATTCAGGTTTATCCCCATAATATCCTTTCAAAGTAGACAGATAATCAGGAAACAGGAGTCACTGAACGTCCAGTTGATGTCGCGGCGAGAACGGCTGGAAAATAGCGGGCTCCGCCAAGCCCCGCGAAATCCAGCTGGTAACTGCTGTCAGGAGACCGGTCGGGGTCATAGCCGCCTTGTAGGGGCGGTGAAGGAAGGAGAGGTGTTTCGCTGACCACGAGGAACTTGCAATTTCCTCGTTAGGTCCGAAGCAAGCTCTCCCGAATGGCAGCAGGGATGACGGCCATTTTCTGGCAGTCACAAAGCTGGGACAACCGGGACCACAAGATTTGTGCTGGAGCGGTTCGTGGGCAGAGCATTGAAACTGGGTGAGATAATTACCAACTTTTACTCTAAAGACCTGATATAAGTACAAGAATTTTAAAAGATAACTCCTAAGCCTAAGAAAGCGGCGACTAAATACACGGAGGGGAAAAAAACTGAAAATCAAGAGGCGAAAGAAGCCCAAGGGAAGCTTTAAAACACAGAAAGCTTGAAAAAAGCTTAAACAATTTGAAAGGTGATTTTCGGGAGAAACTGTCTTATTTATTTGTATTCTTAAACCCCCTGGATTTATTGGATAATCAGCTGTTTTTGACAGACTGTTTAACTTTGGATTTGGGAATAAGAGAGCCATCTACTGGAAGAAGATAAGTACTATAGCCGCAGCATACTCCGTGAAAGTCAACCCAATACACACAAAGTCTAATAAACAAAATAGAAGTAATAACATCTGGAGGACGGCCTGACTTTGACTCCACTGTTAAAAGACGACTTGGATAATTTGAGAATATTTAATGAGTTTTTTTTTCCCTTCTGAAGATTTTTAAAAGGAAACGAGTCACTAAGAGTCTATGGAGAGTCCATGAAAGTGACAGTTAATTTGAGTTTGTTTGCTTCTCATACTCTCCCAGGACTGAGATTTATTTATTTATTTATTTTGGTTAACTGTTCCACATTCTCTTGATATTCCATCTTAACACTGGTTTAGCCTGCTTTAATGGGATGGGACAAATTCATGTAGGAACGGACTGTAAATGGCCTATACTTTTAAATTTTGATGGCTGCTTATTACTGTGTTGTTTTAACAGTAATATTACTGTTTGAGGCAAACAGAACTTTAGAGTTGATCCAGTTTAACAAGTTTTTATGTTCTTAAAATGTCTCCTGAATTTAACCTGATTCTAGGGACTTCATGCAATTTTAGCAACAATATGAATGTGATTTGCAGTTGCTATCCTCCTCCTCATTGCTGTTATACTATTTTTAATCTCATGAGATTCTTTGAGGCTCACAGTAAAAACAAATTCCAACCCTGTTTAGCTTTTTCAAATTGGCCAAGGTTGACAGTACTACCCTCTGCACTAGTCCTCCAAGTTATTATTTCAGAAGTGTTTTTTTCAATAATCGCTTGCTACCTTAATGCTTTACAATCCTAAATCAAAATAATCTTTTTTGGAAATAATTCATAGAGTAGCTATGCATTTGTTATTATCCCTAATGTCAATAGAGAAGCCAAAATGGCTTAATCTAAAATATATTGTTTTGAAAATCATGCTGAACAAGTTAAGGATAAACTGATAATTCAGCAAAGGATTGATTAGCAGGCTGAAAGTGTGTAATTGATTATTGACATTCCTACACTTCCAAAGGTCTGATGGATATAGCCATGCATATTTGTGTATTTTTAGCAGAAATATGAGGCTTAAATTATAAAGATCTAGCTAAAATTCTCATTAAATAGATCACTGATGGTTTTAAAATGCTTCAAATATTTTTAGTAATACAAATAAATATCCCTTCCAATTGAAAATGGGATCCTCTTGATGTTTAGAAGCAATACATATTACATGTGTGCTCAATTTTCTTTCTAGATGCCTGTGACAGTGGGATCATATGGCCAGTCCCAGCCCAGTTGTTTTGACAGAGTAAAAATGGGCTTCATGATGGGCTTTGCTGTTGGCATGGCAGCAGGTGCACTATTTGGCACGTTTTCTTGTGTCAGGTATGTTGGAAACCAAATTCCATAGTTTTATGCAGTGTAATTATGACAGTAAATCTTCTTTATGACAAGCAAAGCTGCCAGCTTAGTACAATATGTATATTAATAGTATATTAATAACTAAATATCTTAAACCTGACGTTAAGATTTGTAGAATATTTGGATATACTTTTTAAGATTTACCAAATACTCCTAAATACAGATCTCATTATGTTTATGAATGTAATGACTAATATAATATAATGACTAAAGGAAATAATGAAAAACATAATTCGCATAGCTTGGATGAGGGCTGTCTGTCAGCGTTCCAGGAAACAACCCCAACGAAATAAAACTCTGAGGCTAGAAGTTCCTCAAAGTTCCAATTTATTAGAGATGTCATGTTGGCACATCTGGGGAAACCCGAATCTGAAAGCTTCCAGGGTTTCCCCACCCAGCTGAAAGTTCACAACCCTGCCCCACACCCACAGGCTCATCACATAGTCCAATCAAATCTTCACATTCAACTGGATACAGTCTCCACGCAGGTGCAGGCATTTGTCCTTGAGTAAAGAATTTTGTTATGACTAAGTTTCTACCGCTCCAACAAAAAAACCCCTCCCAATTTCCCAGGCTAAAATATGTGGCAGTTGAAGCAAACAGAAATAATGGCTTCCAGAACTGACACCCAGGGCCAGCGGTATTGAGCAAGCTCATTCACGCTGGCCCGTCAGAATTGCCTCCTGGCAATCTAGTGGCGATCTGCGCCTCCAGCGGGCTCCAGCTAAAAACTCTTCACGCTGGGATACTTTCTCAGATCCAGCTGAGAAAGTATGCTAGCTTGGCAGGCTTGCCATCAAAGGTTGCCCTGAACCTAGGCGGCAGTGGCCTCGCTGGTGGAATCGCCTCGGCAACTGGCTGTTGGGCAGGGGCCTGCTGGGGCGCTGCGGCGGGCGGCGCTGCCGGCTGCTGGAATGCAACCAGTGTTAGGACTGTTGAGCTGCCATGGCTGCTGGCTCAGACCCCACTGCTGTGCCGGGATCGTTGGGGCATATTGGGCCCATGGTGATCCCGAAAAAAGTGGAGCAGGAGGCGCTGGTGTCCACTGGCACTGGACCTACCCGTGGCCGGGATAGAATCCCCAGCCTGGTGGGAAGCATTCTGCAGGGGGGCCGGATGGCGAGGGGGGGGCAACTGGCGGTTGTAGCTTACCCCATACTGGCTGCATCTGCTGTCTCCCTCCTGTCGCTTGATCCTGCTGCGCCGATCCGCCCCGCCCCCCCGATCACCCCTGGCCGAGTAGAAAGGTGCCGAAGCCACGCTAGTTCCACTGCCCGGTCGTGGATCAGGGAAAGTGAATGTGGGTTGAGTCAAGCTCCATCTCACTTGTGGGGGCTGCGACAGTGGTGCATAACCTCCCACTTCAAGCTGCTCAAGCCGCTCCGGGAGCCCGGACAATGATTGGCTTTGAGACAGAGGCAACAGGTTCCAGCCTCGGGGAGTTTCAGACCCCATCGTCCCCTCCTCTCTCCATTCTGGCTCGTGGGGCGACTTCAGGGGGCTGGCGACAGAACGACACTCAGGCAGTCGTTCTCCTGGTCCCATCTCCGAAGTTGGAGCAGACTGGCAACTTTTCCAGGAATCCATCTCCTTGGGCCGAGCGCCTAGCCTTCGGGTCATCTCTGCAGCCTCAAGGGCTTGCACCACGTCTTCAGAAGGAGCATACCGGGTCTTGATAAGTTCTCCGGTATCCGCTCCCGCGGCTCCTTCTGCTATCTCCTCTCTCTCCTCCATCTTTGCTGATTCTTCACACTGCCCGAGGTTCAGGTCAGTGCTGGGGATCAGCACCCCGGACAGCCCCCTTTCAGGGAGCTGCTTAGTTATCTAGCGATTCAGGTTTATGTCAGCGTTCCAGGAAACACCCCCAACAAAATAAAACTCCGAGGCTAGAAGTTTCTTGAAGTTCCAATTTATTAGAAATGTCATGTTGGCACATCTGAGGAAACCTGAATCTGAAAGCTTCCAGGGTTTCCCCACCCAGTTGAAAGTTCACAACCCTGCCCACAAGCCACAACCCACAAGCTCATCACATGGTCCAATCAAATCTTCACACTCAACTGGATACAGTCTCCAGGTGGTGCAGGCATTTGACCTTGAGTAAAGAATTTTGTTATGATTAACAAAATTTGTTATGATTTGTTATGATTTTGTTATGATTAGAGCCGAGGTGGCGCAGTGGTTAGAGTGCAGCACTGCAGGCTACTTCAGCTGACTGCTAGCTGCAGTTTGGCGGTTCAAATCTCACCGGCTCAAGGTTGACTCAGCCTTCCATCCTTCTGAGGTGGGTAAAATGAGGACCCAGATTGTTGGGGGCAATATGCTGACTCTGAACCGCTTACAGAGGGCTGTAAAGCACTGTAAAGCGGTATATAAGTCTAAGTGCTATTGCTATTGCTATTGCTAAGTTTCTACCGCTCCAACAAAAAAAACCCTCCCAATTTCCCAGGCTAAAATATGTGGCAGTTGAAGCAAACAGAAATAATGGCTTCCAGAAGTGACACTGTCCTTGAAACCATTTTTTGATCAGGGAGGAAACATGTCCACATCCAGCAAGCAACTTTGGTGTTCTTTATCCTGACACTTTTTAATCTTCCACTGATGATTTTCTTTGACTTATTTTGAAAAATAACTTTCTGTTAAACATTGTGTTTCTTTTTTAGGATTGGCATGAGAGGACGAGAACTGATGGGTGGTGTTGGCAAAACCATGATGCAGAGTGGTGGAACGTTTGGGACATTTATGGCTATTGGCATGGGAATCCGCTGTTAACTTGAATTTCTTTTATTCTTTTTTACCATGAAGACTAATGCCCGTTAGTCCAGATCCTGCTATGTAAAATAATAAAACTTTGTATCAGGAATAAGATAAAAGTATCTCAGCCCTTCTTGCTGTATTGATTTGCTATTATTTCTCTTAGCAATCATTTTCTACAATAAACCCTAGATGTGAGCATAAGTGGCATAGTTATTTAGTATAGAAGAACTACATGTCACAATAATTTCCCTTTTTTGGTTGGGTTGGGCTCAAGTTAATATTGACACAGATTTTCATCCTGTGTTTGTTTGCAAGTCCAAAGTACATGGTAAGCAATTTAAATACCATAGCTTCCTAACAGATGTCAGAAGTACACACACAAGATTTTTGGTGTATCAGTGGTTTACTTAATGCAATTTTCTGGATATGCATGACATTGAACTAATTTCACGTCATATATTTATAAAACATGCAAGGCTAAACATTGCTGACTGGCTAGCTTGCAATTTAATACAAGATGTGAATGCAGTGATTCAGCAGGTGGCACCATATATTGCTCAAGAAGCTGCAACAATTTAGATTTTAGATTTTATTTACCTTATAAATTTGAAAGTTAACTATTAATTATTTTTCAATGTAAAAAATGAAACACATCAAGTATAGCATAAAAATAGTATTTTTATGGCTTGCCTTGCAACTACTAATGTTTAAATCAAAAGTTGAGTTGCTTGCCTGCCATTTTTAATTCCTTTTCTTTTATTACTGCAGATAATAACTACAGTAGTCTTGCTCCATGTCCATATAGTGTGTGATAGCCGGCAAGATAATATAGCTAGCTGTGTCAAATAGTGGCAGGTATAAGATCATTTCAAATATGCAACTGCCTCCTTTACATGTGCCAAACCTTGATCTTCATACTCGGGTTATAAACTTACAACAGGGTATTAAAAGAGTAATACAATAATACTAAGGAAAAACTTTCAAGCAGCAAATGTAAGAGGCAAATTATTTTTTCAGGAATTATTCCTGCTAAGTGGAAAAGAAGTATTGTTACTAAATTCTGCAGATTGGAACGTCTGCATCTTCTCATCTAGAGTTTATTCTTTGAGACCATTCATGATTTTAAATCAGTTTTTGGTGACACTTATCTTCAAAGCCAGTGGAGATTTCAAAGCACAGCTTGCCAGTGGTTGTCAACAGCTGCAGCTTCTAATTCCCTTGGCTGAATGTCAGTGCTGTAGGATTTTTCACAGTATCAGAGTATCTTTATAGTGATACTGCCTCAGTATCAGTATAATCAGCCTCAATGCCTCTTCTCAGACTCCAGCACACTATAAAGTAACTGGTGAGATAAAAGGCCAACAAATGTCAAGAATGGAACTGAGCATGTATGTGAAATTTGATGGGCCTTCGGTACAGAGTCCAGGACTTATCTATATAGGAGGAAAGGATAGCCACAGCTCTAGAATTTCAGCTTTGTGGAGATACGTATGTTGTTGATTGAGCACTCTTATCACACAGCTGCTCTGGTGCCTTGGCTGGCCCTGCTAATCCTAGAATCAATTTTTTTTAGTCCAAAAAGGCCTATTGGTTGGAGATGATGTTTCACAAGTATTTGAAGTTGTGCATATATGTCAACTAGGTGTCATCAACAGTGATTCTAGACTCAACAAGTTTATTTGGCACAGGTGGTAAAGTATTTCAGTCTTGTTCAGGCTAATAGGCAGTCAAATCTCATCAGTACAGGGAGGTCTAGGGCATCTAAGATCTAATGATCAGCTATGGACATCCCATTTAGTAAATTGAAAAAGGTTCAGTCCAGTGATTTTTCAGTCCTTCCTAGTATTTGATCCAGCTTGACCAATCAAGTAAGGGGAGACCATCCTAATATAGAACCATAGACTTCGTAGCACTGAAGAACTTTCTGGTGGCATGCATGATTACATAGGATTCCACTGCTCAGCTTTCTTCTTTCATTACTTGTCCTACATTTCTCAGTTCCATCTATACTTTGGATTGAAGGTGTTTAAACTTATATGTCTAAGACAAATTATGGATCATTCTACTAGTCTGCACAGACCTTGTTCTTCGCCTAGGGCAGTGGTTCTCAACCTTCCTAATGCCGCGACCCCCTCCCCACCGCTGCAACCCCCTCCCCGCCCGTTGCCAGTCACCAAGATGGCGGGCTAGCGCGCGCTTAGGTGACCCCTGTGAAAGGGTAGTTCGACCCCCAAAGGGGTCGCGACCCACAGGTTGAGAACCGCTGGCCTAGGGGCTGCTGAAATGGTCTCGTGGTTTTCATCAAATCATGCTTGATGTACCTGGATTTTCAGTCCAAGTACTTTTGTTGCAGGCTGTGTGATGACATTTTTAAAGTGCGCCCACTTTTCAGAATAAGTTCCTACAGGTAGTAAATTGCTGGAGAGTACATCTTGGAAATGTTGAACTTGATGTGGATCTTATGGTCTGCTGATGTTGAATGAGTTTCTGAGAGTCCTTGGTTACTCATGATGCAAAGGGACTGTTTAGGTTGAGGAGTGACTAAATTAGCCTATCATCTATCTAGCACTCAGCATTTTGCCTAATAGCATAGTTGATGGTGATGTCTTTTAAGATCACACTGACATACTATGACTTAGTCAAGTATGTGCCAGTGTTAGGACCTGGATATACCCAAGTAGTTTTGTACATCCAGGTTCTAATACTGGCATATATTTGACTGTCATAGTCTGCAAGTCTGAACATTGTGATAGTGATGCACAGGTTGTGCTCAGCACATTTGCTCAGAAAAAGTAGGCCACACTGCTATTTAGCTTTCCCAATCCATGTCTCTCATGAACTCTGTTCCAGTTGTCTGTCCTCACTCTAGATTCACTCTAGATCATTCATCACCAGAATGATGAATCTGTCATAAGTAACATACTAATTATTTATTAAATAATTATTAAGTAACTGTCGTACGACAGAAATGTGTAAGGAAGCAACATTTGTAACAATGAAAAGGTATTTTCAAATGAAAGTAAGATTATATATTTTTAGAAAAATACTTTCCTTTTAAAGTGTTAAAAATAGGAATATTAAGTTGATTACAGCAAACTCAACATTCACAGAATTCTTGTATTTACAAAGCTCAAGGCATGGAAACTCTAGCCCTCATTCTATCAACTTTTTAGGCAGTATGATATTCAGGCGCACTATCTGAAGATTATTCTTTATTTCTGGCAAGCATGTGACCTTCAATAAGCTTATAACTGAGCAATACAAATAGGAGAGGCATTCATAAAACCGTAGGTATGAGCCAGAAAATAAACAATAATCTTAATTGGAAAAATATACGAGAATCATCTGTTAGGTAAAAGAAATATGTTTAAGATTTATGAAAATCGAATAAAATTCTAATCTCTCCATGACATTACAACTACCGGTATTAATATTTATACCATAAAAAACAAAGCTGTTACAGTATCTGCAATGAGATAACTGGGTGGGTAGTAAGGAAAATGAGATGAGCACTGGTATCTATGAGCTCAGGCTAAATTAGTATTTTGTCTTAAAATAGCCAGCTATTGATTCTTCTGTCTCTTCGAAAGCTTTGCGTTACATAGTGTATCTCATAGCAATGGTTTTCAAGGCAAGAATGTCAATGGTATGTGATGGAAACAGACTGGTCTAGTTGGAATAATGGATATATAACTCCATGCAATTCTTACATATTTTCAAGCTGGGCAGCCCTTCCAACAAACTTAGTATTTTGTAATTCAGCGCAGCAGTAGTAATTTTTAGGGTAAACCTGTTTAAACAAATGATTTTATCATGTCCTGTATTATCTATTTACATAATATAAAGTTTCAATTGCTCATGATCAACTTGTACCCTGAGAATTGAGCAACAGAATACTGCCCACCAAAATGTGTAAGATATGCACTTTCTTGGATAGAAATGAGATCTGAAAATGTTCAGTCCCAAAATAAACTTGGAACAAATAATCCACTTTACTCCATGTTGTCCGCCAAAGATAATTGATATATTCTACATAGTATGTCAGGAATTTCAATCTGCCAATCTCAAGTATGTTTCAAGTCTGTTTTTCAGTGTGTTCATTATTCTTATACTGACACCCTATAATTTTAAATCAAAAGTGGATAATTGGTTTAAAACATAAAATCTTTCTCATGCAATGAATGAAATACAGTAATAGAGCTCAGAAGTTCATTATTTTTGTCTGGGCATATCTTATTTTAAACAATATTTTGTTTTTAATAGAACTTATGAACGAGGATTTTTCAAGTTTTGACTTTTCGATTCATTAGAACTCTCCTTGAAGACTCAAACAATTTAAAACATTTAAATCAAATTAAATTTGGAAACGAACCAGAAAAATCAGTTTACCTGACCAACAACTATAGAAGGAAACAAAGGACTAGCCATAAAAATATGCAGGTTTCCCCCCCCCCCCCCATATCTTTAAAGCTGTAATTGTTCTTAAAATGCAAGACATTCTTTGAATGGTTCTGTGCAGCAGAGGAAAGTGAAGAAAACCACTAAAGGAGATAGATACTTGAAAATTCTAATAAGGAAATATATGGACTGCAGGAGATTTTTCTGTTAAGCATAAGGATTGCTCTAAAATTTAACTATACTGCTGATTCATTCTGTAAATACAAATTACAAATCCGGCTTCTGCTCACCTAAAGAGATTAAAGTTAATCTTCAGTTTTGTAAAAAAATAATTCTTCTGGAGGCCTTTGAGAGAATTTTATTTGAGTGGTTCTTACAAAGATTGTTGCCATATGAAAGTTGTTTGTTGATAGAAATATTAAGCTGTTTTGTCAAACACACTGAAGTAACCCAAAAATATATTTCAGAGCTCACAGAGCTTAAAAAAGAGCAGAGATTATATGCAACCAGACAAAATATATTCCTGCATTTCCTACTTCAACTTTTAATTAAGTACATTCCCTGCAATCATTGGAACTTTAATCTGGAAATGCAGAGATAGCTTTGTTTGGAATTCTAAACACACCTTACACCTTATTTACAAGAAACTTTTACAGAGACAATCAAAAGTTACCATCTAGAAATAAAATCTTCTAATCCTCTCAATTTTACCAGCTGTTCAACATTACATGAGCAGATCAGATGACTGAAAATTGTTCAGTAGCCTCTTCAATTTTCAATCCATACAAAACACACTAAATATGCCCAGTTAAATCTGACTTTAACCTTTAGCAGAGCATCTACATTTTAATAAATGTAAAATGCAACTTCTGCATTAAAAAGGCTTGCAAAACATTAAAAATGTCCTCTCCATCTTTTACAGAAAAAAAATCTTTTCTATAACCTATGTCTGTTCCTACACCATACTTCAGCCAAAAGTCTAAATGTACAAGAATTACAAGGCAGAACAAGTAGTCAGCTTTGTTTACAGTGGGAATGCTAATCATGAGAATAATCACAGCATTCCTGCTTATTATATATATTTCTTTAAAGGTAACAGGAAATGTACACAAAAGGACTTTACATCTTTTTCCTTTTGTTTTCATCTAAATAAAGGTAACTCAAGTCTTCCTTCAAAAATAGCTATGTACAAAACTGACTCAATCCTCCTTCATCGCCGAGTTGGAACCAAGAGCTGGGTTGCAGTCATAGAATCTGGGAAAAGATTATGGTATGTCGGAAGAGGAACATATGCTGCTGTGATCATTTTACCTGTAAGAGAAGCAAACAAAGTGTCTTAATATCTAATAGGACAAAGTGCAATGCCTATAAAATATAGGAGAGAGTTTCCAGCTTTATTTTAGATAACTCACATTACAATCCTACAATGAATACCCATCATTCAGTATGACTCAACTAAAACCAAAACATATTCAATATGTTTATCACAGTCACAAGACCCATGCAAAACATTTATTTAAAAAACAAGTCCTCAGAAGATAAAATGTCACATAGGATAATAAAAAAAGAATTTTAAATGCTTGTAATAATTGGACATTTGATTCCCACCCATAAAGATAAACCAATTTGTACTAAGTATGGCAAAGATAACGTAGGTCACACTGCTCAGTAGGTAATATTGCTGTGCCCTTGTGTAGAACTCTGGAATTAGCAACCAGTTTTCACGTGTGTGTCCAAGTCTCAGCCATATGTAAAATAAGAAATATTTCCTTATCTGCCTTATTGACTAAATTTCTTTGGGGCAGTTTGTCACAAACAAGACAAATTATACAAAATAGGCATGATCAGAGATATTCTTCAAATCAATTCCTTATTACTTTTGTTAACTCTCCTAAATTTGGAATTTTCAACTTATCATCTCTTAAAACTACAGAAATCACATCAAATAATTTTTGTGTTTCTTAAAGAGTTTTCCTTTGTTCTGAAATGCAACTTCCATTGGCTCCTGACAGTATGTGTCAGTCACCATATGGTTAAGAGTTGAAAACACTGAAAACCAAATTTGGGGAATGTACTTTTACATCATTTTAAGAACATCTTTTTCTACAGACTCCCGCTCCTGGCCCAAAGGAGTTGGTGATAGTAGGGCAGATACTAATGGAGGATGGAAGTTGCATCTGAAAGCAAATTTTCCAACTTTCCATCCCTAATCTATATCTATTAGTCATATTATAGCCATACTATGACAATATAGTAAACATTGACATACCTGCAAACCATCTTCCATGTAATGCATTGACAGCTGCAATTGCTGCAGCTATTGAAGGGCATTTGACATACACGTTGCCCTGAAGTATAAAAAAAACAGTATTTACTACACAGCCATAAACCATTTCCTTATCAGATTCCTCAATGCCTCCAGTAATAACAGATTTTGATGTACTGCCCTCATCAAAAAAGTTCTTAAAAACTTGGGGAAATATTCAAAGAGGAAAGAGGTGCACCACCACTACCACGACATCATGTCACAACAGATACTATCACCCCTTGTCCTGATGAAGAGTTCACCAGAGCTTGAATCTAGTCTACCATCTCAGCCTGGTGAGATCATCTTTTGCCATGAGGTGAGCGAACATCAGTATGCTCATGTTATCCAATTATATATCATCCTGGTGAGCTAAGTGATGCTGTTGATGTCCTCTCTCAGTATCTGGATGGCAGGCAACAGACTTCCATTTGATTTGTATAGCAGTCAAGCTTCAGCAGTCGACCACAGGAAAAGTTTTATGGTATTCTGTGCTATCTCATAAAATGTTTTTTAAATGTAAAATATATTATAAAAATTTAAATTTCATTGGAATCATGGGTCCTGGATTTCATATTCATTCTGTAAGTTAGCTCATGTGAGGTACCTTGGTTCAAAAGGTTTTGCCCAGTTAAAGGTTACAAACACGAAAGTTTTAGTACAATATAGATTCATTCTATCTAACAATTTATTTTCTTCAACTATTTGCTCTTCTCTATTTTAATGCTTAGACAAACATTTAATTGATCTTTTTACTTGCAACTCAACAGGCGTTGGCATAGAAATTTTAAGAAAAAATCAATTGGTAAAAATACTTTTGTCTTTGCTAATTATTTAATTTTAAAAATAATTTGTATTAAATCATTAACGGTTAAAATACCTAGCACAATTTTTTGACTAAGGTGAAAGCAAAGAAATATATCTTAGAGTGTATCTGTAGGAGATGACCAGGCTGAGCCTGAGGGAAGGGTCAAACGTGTCATCAGTCTTGAGTCCCAGGAGAGATCTAAATCCAGCCCACCTTGAATTCCATTGATTCTTATCTATCATCTATTTGCTTTGATTGTTTGTAGTTCAGATTCTTGTAGAGAGCATCAGCTTGCAATAAACATTTATATTCATTTAAATTGCCTGGACTTCCTGATTTTCTCACTTGACAATATCTCATTTATTTGCTCATTAACCCAATATACAGTGACCATTCAATCCCATCTAATGATTTTAACACCTAATCTCAGATAAACATCTGGCCCCAGCATTTTGAATAAATGCTACATGTTGAAGTTTTTCAATACTTGAAAAGAACAGTGCAATACAGAGCTTTTGAGTATAGTCTCCTGAAGTAACAGGCAAATTAAGGTATAAATAACCACTGCATAGTCTGGACTGTTACTGACATGCCTGTTAGAAGTTGGAAGAAAACACTCCAGGACTTATGCAACCAAAAGAAATGCAAGACTGTGGAGACCCCTCTTCTCAAACTAGAAACCAATATTTATGGGTAGGTTGATGCAGATAGTTTTGCACACTCTATTTTGTTGGTGGTGAAATATATTTGAATTTAAAATGGTGAGTTTTTCCCCATTCCATATAGTTCCATAAACTTTATATTGAATTTTCAACATTGTAATATTCATATAATTCTACATCTCTGAGATAGCATTGGGATTGAGTTTATCTTGATAAAAAAAGAGAGAGAAGCCAAAAGCCCAATAGAACATCCAGTTGAATAGAGTTTGATAAGATTAAAATTGCTATGGACTGTGAGAATAGGAAATAGTAATTCAGAAGAGGAATGAAGAGATGAGCAAAAGATCGACCTGTGGTTGTCAAAGATTAAATAATATGGATAGGTATAGCTGGCTGCCACTTAAAGGTAAGTTGCCACTCAAGGACAGAGTAACAACCAGGAAGACAGCCCCAGAAGATGTATGTCACAAAGGTACACAACCATTACTCTGGAATGATAAAAATGGTTTGTGTCCCTTGTCAATTTCTTTGAAATTAGAGGATGGAAGAATGTAATTTGGGTCTTGGAAGAGAGAGACTGAACAGTGAAAGTTTGATGCTGGTAGGACCTGTACAGAGGAAGTATGATCTCCTGGTTCTGCTGAACTTTTTAACAGCTGTTGGTACTATCAACTGTGAGCACTTAGATTTTAAGGCGTATGTTGCAGTGGTTCTTCTGTCAAGTAGATAGTTCCAGTCAGTGAGGGAGGGAAAGATCATATCCCCAGGGCACTCCAACATGAAGAATCGTGAAGTGTGGCTTTTTAATATATACTATTGACAGTACATTATCTTTACTATTCAATATTTACATGAAGCTATTGGGAAAAATTATCCACCAGTACGTGTCTATGGAGATTCTCAGTCATCCAGTCATGGTTGTCCCAAAGGTGCTTTTTCAAAAGGCAACTGGACTTTCTTTGTTTTGACTTGAAGACATTTTGCTTCTAATCCAAGATTCTTTAGAACTGAAGGTTCTTGGATGAGAAGTCTAACATCTTCAAGGAAAAACAAAGAAAGTCCAGTTGCCTTTTGAAAAAGCATCTTTGGGATATTCAACCAGTACAG
Organism: Thermophis baileyi; assembly: GCA_003457575.1. Lineage (NCBI taxonomy): Eukaryota > Metazoa > Chordata > Lepidosauria > Squamata > Dipsadidae > Thermophis > Thermophis baileyi. The sequence goes on along the minus strand of QLTV01003132.1, from coordinate 5,620,044 downwards.
GATGAGATGCTGTCAGTACATTGTTGAACCCTAGACATACATCTCTGCTCCAGGTTAGGCATTAGCTGTGAATAAAATTCTATCCTGGTGCCTGAAAGGAATACTGGATGGGAAGAAACAGACTTAGACTTAATCCTGGACTCACAGCTCCAGCTGGAACACTAGGTGGAAGCCATGGTCAAAGCTTTGGATTTATGTCAGCTTTTCTTAAAATTAGAGATTTGTTGAGTCATGACTTTTTCATATCTAGATTTTTGCAACATAGCATACATGGCTTGCCTTTGACAATAAAACTATACAGCACTTAGAACTGTGTTATCTCTGCATTGAAAGGCTTTTGTAGATGAAATGGATGTGTGATTTCATTGTTCCCAATCCTAAGAGGGGGTGGCAGTCATAATATTATGATGTTGTATACTATTTTATTATATTTGTGTCTTAATTACTAGAAATGGGAATTGTTTACATAGCGAAGTGGCACAAAGCACAAACAAATCAATGTTTGTGTCACTTCATGTTAGAATACTTTAGTTAAAAAACAGTGAAAAAGAATCCATATATTGCGTACATTAATAGCATGAACACTTTTATAAAACTTTAAAGGGCCCAACCATAATGCTATCATTAGATATGTTTTTTAAAAACATACCTGAGTTGAATTTTTGTCTACATAAATATGGACAACACCTCCATGCTTGTTACATTCTTCAATCACATCATCTTTAATTTCTGTATCCCAGCCAGCTTCTTCTTCACTGCAGAATAAGTTAAGAAGGCAATAAACTTATGTCTTTATACCAAATAGAGAAAATTTCAGAAAACTACATCAGGTTAACTTACGTTTGAGGGTTAAACATATTGGACAGCTGAAAGCATTGTGTTGCAAGTGGTTGTACAGAAGCAGCCGCAGCTAACACTGAAAAAGAAAACATAGCATGACTTTTCGGTCATTTTTATTTTGGTTTACTTATCAGCTTTAAATATATATATTATAATATACAATATAATTCTGTTATGAAATGCAATTCCTCATAAGCAAAGATTTTAATTCTGAATCCACAAAACTAACCCTATCAGTGAAGACATTGCCTCCAAAAGGAGCCCTTCCAACATACTGCTAAAAGAATGACTAGACAATTATAAGATCAACATTTAGCCCCATCTCTGTATAACAACTTGGCAACTAAAACTAGCCAATAAATTCAATTACAAGTAGGATCTGAAAGAACAAAATTTCACGGCCATAAAGGGTAAATGCAGCAGTGGACATGAATTCATTATGTGACTGTGTAAATCGCAATGTTTTCAAATGCTTTCTCTGCAAGCACAGACGACTAACTTACTTTAGATTTAGGGTGTTTGTTACCAAAAGGGAAAGCATAATTTTTCCACATTCTGCTTTGTATTTCAGCAAAGCTGGAAATTATGTTAGCTCTATTCTGACTAGCCTTGGAGGGTTAGTCTGTTATGTAAGGTTTGAATCAGATGCTTGATATAGATGTTATCTAGTTCAACTGATTTGTTGATAGCTCCTTTAAGTGCCAGGTTTCCAGGAATTCTGTAGCATTTCTGCTCTTTTTGTGTGGTTACTTGCATTTTCCCAGTTAGATGTATATGGTTCATTTTGAGGGAATGGGTGACCGATGGATAGTCCATAAAACAAATTGATTTCTTCCCATAATTAGAGATGGCTTTTACTAACATAGATAAGCTTTTTCAAAAATTCAGTGAGGGTCATGGCCAATTCAAAAATTTTACTTAAGTTAATGAATTATAACTCTGCAGGCTCACTGGGTACTATATTAAAGGTTTATAAGGCAAAAAGCACCAGTATTAATATAAATTGCAGAATTACAGAATCTACTAAAAGCCCCTTACTCAATAACAAATCTGGGAAGGGGACAAGTACACTCCAGATTCTGCAGATAGAACTGAAACAGGCCTGCCTATCCTATACAAAGTTGTTCTATGATTAAAGATTGAAATTGTTGGTGGAGGATTTTTTCTAATCTAGCAGATTATCCAAATACTTTAGAGAAACAGACTATGTCACGTATATCAAAATTATTTCACAATATGGCTTATCAATTCAGTACTTAACCTCAGGTCAGCCAAGAAAATGTTTAAGCAGACTCTTGGAAACAAATACTGAATTTCTTGCATCTCTCCAAAGAAACTAGTGGTTTATTTCCTCCAAGGATCAAGCTTGTCTGTTACCAGCAGAATCATCAAGTTTATAGTTAAGACTGTCCAACTGAGAAGTCTTCTAATAGACCAAACTAGGATAATATGAAACTCCAATATTAATAAATATTAACTTATTTAACTGTATTTTTATCTTTATATATTTGCATCTATTTTATTTTTGTACATTGGTGCTATCAACTGACTAATTAATAATCAATAAAATAAGCAAGTAAAGTACTTGGCATATTCTGGTACATTGCTTGTATATTGTGGTGATCCATGGGCTGTCTTACAAATGTTTGGTTTTCCTGAATATACCAAAGTGACTGGGACAATAGGAGGAGGAAGACGTGTTGGATATATTTGCCATTTTGAGTTATTTGTAAAAATTATGAAGGCAAGACACAAATAATTATAAATAAATAACACTCTCATATCTGTAAACTTTAACTGGCAAAATGGTAGGATAAATGCTTTTTCCTTTCCTTATCCAATACAAGCAAGAGAATGTCTGAAATTCTGAGATTACTTCTAATAAATGGCAAGCAAGCTAATGGAATTGTGGGTGACCAGTTCTTAAATGGTGTACAATATTCAAATTAAATCTCACCTTCACTTTGCTGAGAAAGTCTTGTCTGTAAATCTGAAAAAGAATGTTGGAAAATTGTAATAGTATTACATGTTGAGAAGAGACTTCACACTCAATAGAAAATGTTAAGCACAGGTGGTCTTCTGGTTATGGCCATTCAGTGACCATTCAAACTTAAATGGTGCTGAACAAGTAGTAGTCACGACCAGTCCTTGGAGTTCTGGCCATCGCAGTAGCAATAGCACTTAGACTTATATACCGCTTTACAGTGCTATTACAGCCCTCTCTAAGCGGTTCACAGAGTCAGCATATTGCCCCCAACAATCTGGGTCCTCATTTTACCCACCTCAGAAGGATGGAAGGCTGAGTCAACCTTGAGCCGGTGAGATTTGAACTGCCAAACTGCAGCTAGCAGTCAGCTGAAGTAGCCTGCAGTACTGCACTCTAACCACTGCGCCACCTCGGCTCTTATATCCCTATGGTCATGTGATTGTGATCCAGGCATAGTGCCCGGCTCACATTTAACAGTGAGCCAGTCACACAATCACAATTTCTGACATCCCCATTTCCCACAAGCAAAGTCAATGGGAAAGTGGGCAGGGGAAAATGGTCACATGAAGTCATGGTCACATGAAGTCTTCAATTAACAACTGTGCAGTCCTTGCTTAATGACAGCAACTGTAACTGCTGTTTCTAAGCAGTACAATCACAGGACATCCCACTTTACAACTGCATCACTTAGTGACAGCAATTCCAGTCCCAGTTGCTGTCCTAGCCTGAAGTAACTTTTTCATTATATAAATTCATGATGGGTATCTTCGCAAAAGGAAAACACTTTAGAAAAGGAGTGCCTGCTTCCAAGAAAAAGCGCGCAAAACTGTTATTTCAAGTTAGATTTTTCTAGAATAACATCCACATAACAATTTAAAAATTAATTTTTACCTGCTACAGCACTAAATGCTAATGATCCACTCATTTGCAGTGCTTGCTGGGCAGCTGGAGGAATCTGCAAACCAGTACCTGGAATTAAAAAAAACCCACTGAATCCTTTTTGGGATCTACTTTTAACTAGGACATGCATTTTATAAAGTTTTGAGAATAAATGTGATTGTGTTAAAATCCACTATGAAAATCATAATAAACTCTTCATTTTATTGAAATACTGAAAAATATGACACAATGTCAGATACTGAAAGAAAAAAGCAAGGATGACACGCAAACTAATGAAGCATTAGGGTTAGGAAAAAGCATAGTACACTTATTAATTCACTTACCCTCAGCAAGCCTTGCCATCAACTGAAGACGACCAGTTGTTCCCAAATCTATTCCAGTCCTTTCCAATTCATCATTGTCCAAAAATGAACTGGCACTGGATGCATCTGTACGTTCAGTCACATGTCCTACTTTCATTGGCCTACCTGCCAGTTCAAATCCATTTAATTGTTCCAGGGCCTTTTTAGCACATTCTGAGTCTGAAAACTGAAATATATAATTATCATTTGAAGCAACTGTTACAGCATGTTGCCTACATATAATTTAGATACAAAACTAATACAGGTGGCCTAAAGAACAGACAAGGGTATAAAAAGGGTGAAAAGAGACAAAAACATTTATGTCACGCATTTATTACATCTAGTCTTTGCTTGACCTAAGCAATGAGGTTGTTAAGCTAGACATTATATGACTGTGACTTTTGATTTCACTGCCAGCTTCTCCATTAACTCTGTATGTTGGATACCGGCTGTAAAGTGTGCAAATGGTGATCGCGATCATGGGGATGCTGCAATAGTTAAGTACAAGGAATGTTCATAACATTTCTTTTTCAGTGCCATCCATCTTAATTTTCAACAGTAGCTAAACAGGGCAGTCATTAAGTGAGGACTGCTTATACTAATATTTTTATGTTGACTGCTGTTGTATTTCCAAAGGGCTCATAGCAGCATGCAGAAAAAAAGATTGAAAACATGGGAGAGATCTTGTAGAATATCCTAGATTAATTCCAATATCTTAAAAAAAATGGATGGGAGACAAGATAGATTTCTGTTCAAGAACATATGCTGCCCCCATTTAAAACACAATGGGCTACATACATATTATGCAATATAAAATATACTTCTTATATGCATTGAAATTATTTCCTAGTTATGATTGATAATAGATGCACTATTGTTGTAACCAAGAGTTAATTTATTGTCTCCTAGCCCGTATATGTCAACTATATAAACTTACAGTAATAAATCCATATCCTTTGGACCTCCCAGTTTCACTGTCCATCATTAGCTGAATGCTTTCAATCTGAAAAAGATCAAGACTACCTACTAGTATTAAAATATATATTAATGTAGGGTGAAAGTTAAACAGATTTTTAAAGTTTCAAATACTGATGAACAGCCAGGGAAAATACCTGCTACCTCCTCCAATATTGCCTTTTATTCTTCCTAATACATTCCAGGAATAATAAAAGATGGAGTAACTGTTTATTTGGAGCCATTTTAGATTCTTTGAGTTCCAATCAGCCATAGCAGGGGTCCCCAAACCCATTATATTAATTACATTAATTGTACATATGAACACCCAATTCAGTGTGCTTTTAAACGTACATGTACAGTATAATTCCAGATTTAATAAGAAAATGTTAAATTTTCTATTTTCACTTATTAAGTTTACACCTATCATTATTTCAGCTTTGTATCTCTTGAGTTGTTCTGATGCTAAAATTCAGTTAACTGTATAAAATCATATTTTCAATGTGTTCTGTTTGGGACTGTTTTGAAGATGTTTCAGAAACTGCAGCTAATACAGAGCATAGCAGTCTGATTACTAATTTTGGTGACTACTGTAGGAGAACACTAGCACTGTAGTTGCTCAACTGGTAACCAAATGGGCTTCTGGGCCTAACCTCAAGTACCTGTAATCACTTATAAAACCCTACATACTGGGTTATATCAAGGAACTTCCTTTTCATGTTCAGTTCAAACAATAAGGGAAGACAGGTTCTCTACATTAGAAGTTAATGGTACTTGGACAAGAAAAGCCTATGATTTAGAAACACTTTCCCTCTTGCATGGAACATTCGGTCCCTACTCTCCTATTGTATTTCAATATTGAGCCCTAGACTGTCTTGGCTTTATAATGAGTTTGTATTACATTAAAAATTATGATAGTATAAGAGGATTTTTAAGCACAAAGATACTCATTTGTGTTGAATATTAAGCAGAGAGATACTGTATTGAAAAAAAGCTTACCCGGCCAAATGGTTCAAAGATTCCACGAAGCATATCTTCAGTTATATTGAAATGTAATGAGCCTACATAAAGTCTCATGGGGCCTGCACTTCCCTTTTGTAAGTTATTAGCCATTGCTGCTGCTCTGTTTTTCTCTGCCTAAAAAAATTATATACACAGGAAAAACTATAGATTACTATATATAGTAGTATAAACTATGTTGCATTCTATCAGGAAACATTTCTATGTATGTGCAACATCCAAATCTTTCTGAGTTATATAAGCTATGTAAGCTAGAGAACAAAAACATTGAGCTATCTGAAAACTAACACAGCTGATACTTTTATTTTACTTTCAAGATTTTGTTCTATTTTCTGCTAAAATTTTTGTCATATAAACAGTCTTATTATTTGTTTGGCATCAAAAGTTAAAGAAAATCATGTAAACTAACTGAAAAGTATCATCTTTGTCTTTCATATTGAGAAGTTACGCAGGGTAGCGTCTACTGCAAAATTAACCTAAACTCAATTTCAGGATAATACATAGTTCCTAGAATTTTCCAACAACCTTTGAATCCTTACTTCCTCCAAATAAAAAATTGCTACTGATCTATTAATGTTGTCTTCAAAATAAGCCAGTCCTTTCATAATCTTATTTCTCACAAAATCCAGAATGTTAAGCCAGATCTACTGGATATAATCAGCCAAGATGGAAAAGGATTAAGAGTATCAGTGACATCTCCACCAATTTGCATGTATGGTGTAATCTAGGATCTCAAACTATTCCTATCAGTCATAACAGGCAGCTGGGGTTTCAATTAAGGTTTTGAATAATCATGAAAATAATACTGCTAGTTTTAATAATGTTAACTATATAGAAACAACACATTAAGCAATATGGTTAACGAGGAATCATTTAGTCTTATCAGATCAAGCCTTATCTATTAGCACTAAGAAAAGAATTCAAGTCAAACCTACCTGAGATGCTTGTACAATAATTGGCACTCCCAACACTCGCTGTCCAGTTAATCCAATGGCCAAAGGAACCGAGCTGACATCAACAAATTCTACATAAGCAATTCCTTTTGAACGTCTTGAATTTCTATCGGATATCATGCGTACATCACGGACCTAGAAAAAAAATTGAAGTATTGTTTTATTTGGTTGAAAGCTTTAATGGATTTAATATGTATATACCACTATACATAAAATCAAACCACTACCTGAAATTTTCATATCTGATACAGGATTACTTAGTTTTCTGAGATTTTAACAACAGATTCCATCCACATAAGAAAACTTATCTATTTTGTATTGTATATGCACACCAGGGAGATTCCAAGAGTACACAATATATACTGTATGTATTCAATGGAGAACCATGTCCAAGTAAAAGTAATAATATTGTAAGAGTTACATCATACAAGCTAGTTTATATATAAAATAAGTATTTTGATACATAGAAGACTTTGTAATTTTCTCAAGAGGCCGGCACTGGATCCCACCGTTCTAGACAACTTTCGTCCAGTTTCCCACCTTCTCTTTTTAGGGAACGATTCAGGCCGATAGGGGACAGAAGCTTTTAGATAACCTCTGGCAAGAGCAGTATGGAGGTAGTGCATCCATTCAAGCTCTTCTTGACTTCTTAGCTGCCTTTGATACCATCAACCATGGTATCCTTTGGGGTAGGTTTTGGTGTTGGAAGCTGATGAGTTTTGTGGAGAGGCTTTGGGAGGCTGGGTGGGGGGCAACAGGCTTCAACTGAACTCTGGTAAAAGAGACTGGCTATGGGTAGATGGTTCCTCTGTACCTGGGGGTTTGCCATATTTGGGTTTGGAGAGGATAGCACTGCTCTAGACAAACCCAGTACGTAATCTGGGGGGTCTTCCTGGACTCATGACTTCTGCTCAAGGAGCAGGTAGCAGTCGTGTCTCGGAGGGCTTTTGCTCAACTTCAAGGTTGTACACTGACTATGCACTTTCCTGGACTGAAAAGCTATTCTTTCAGTCACTCATGCTCCTACTCACTTCTCAGATGGACAAGTATAATGTGCTCTATATGGGGCTACCCTTGAAGAGTATTCAGAAGCTGCAACTGGTGCAGAATGCAGCAACGTGAGCAGTTTTGGGCGCCCCTAGAATGACACCTGTAAATGAGCTGCACGGAATGCTAGTTTTCTTACGGGTTCATTTCGAGGTATTAGTTATCACCTTTAAAGTCCTTCAAGGTATGGGACCAGAATACCTGAGAAACCGTCTCCTCCCGATTACATCAACCTGTGCCATCAGGTCAAGCAGGGAGGGCATGCTGTATGTCCTGTCACTCAAGGAGTTTCAACTAATGGGAAGATTCTTCTTTTGACTCTGCCACCAGTTTCTGCCATTCTTTCTCCTACACATAGATGTAGGATGCAGTCCTGGGGATGGCTGGTGGTCAAAGGACTCTTCTGCTGCATTATTAATCTCCTAATCTTTGAATTTTTAACCTGATTTATCTTCACTTGCACGTTTTAACCCATTTTAACTGTTTTTAAACTATGCTTTCATTCATGTATTAATATGGTTTTATTATGCTGTTGTAAATTGCCCAGTCACTTAGGTGAGATGGATGATGTAAAAATTTAATAATAAATAAAATAAAATAAATATCTCAGAATAACCCGGAAGGCATTAAAAGAACTGTCAATAGTTCTTCATATCACACCTTTCCTACAGTAGAGAAAAATTCTTCCAGGTCTCTTGGCCTAATTCTTGCCGCAAGCTGCATGCAAAATACTGTTCGAGCATCCCGTTCCTCTGGAGTAAGATTATCAATAGGCTCTCTGAAAAACAGTAATTATTTTTGATATTATTATATCAATATAAACACATTTAAACAAGCTAGATTTGACCAGATTTGATTTTTACATTATTAAGATCACTTGTATTAAAACACAGATAGATTCATTAAACATGTTTTTATAAGATGGGGGTGGTGGTGAAGTACCCATGTTTCAAAAGCACAAGATCTACTCTCCTCCTTTCAGAATCAGGAACATCATTTCAGCCTCCACTGGTTTTTTCCCGAGCAATGTATTTCCTGAGCATAACTACCTCCCTTGTATTTTCACATGGACTATATTGCAAATGAAGTGAAAAGGACAGAACTTTCCTGGACATTTTCCTATTTTAGCTTCACTTGAATGCTTTTAACTCTTGCACTGGAATATGGTGATAGCCATGCTAAGCTCTCATGCCTTCTCTGTTGCAGAACCTGCCTCTGGAATAGCATTTCCCTGGAGGTTTGACTTGCCTTGGTCCTGCCATCTTAAGACTCTGAACCCCTAGCTTTCCCCAGATATTAGTTTAGGGAACTATGTGCTCTCTGTGGGAAATGTATTAACATGCTGGTTAATTAGCTCATTTTGCTTTCATTGTATTGGATATGCTTTAAACTTATACATTGCTCAGTTGACATGAGTGACTTATGAATTTAATAAATAAATATTCAACATGCAAAATATGCATATGAAAAGACACAGAGTATGGAACAAGGAACTGGATATAACAAGAAATTTTGGCTATCTTTAACCCAAACACCTATGACTAAGGGATGCCTGCAGTTTCAGTGAATATATATTTTAAGTATAGGCACCTCACCTATTTACAGCATTATAAAAAATACTTTTAACTTCCATGTACTTTAATTGATCTCCCATTCTCAGAAAAAGAGTTTTCTAACTTGCTTTTCCGAAATATACACATATATGCATGTTAGCAATGCCAGTCCAGAATAATTCCACTGCCAATTATCTCTACACTCAGACAGTATGTTTTCTAGCACACTGTCTTTATAAACATAAATCCACATACATTGAAAGAGCAGCCAATCACACAGAACAGAATTTTTTAATGACAAATCAGTGTAGAATATAAATGTGTAGAACATTCAATATGTTATGGAAATTTCAACATTAAGCAATATTCAAATCCCTACCTTACAGGGCTCTTGTCTTTTCTGAAAGGACTTTTGCTCCTAGATCGACGTCTGCTATAAAAAAAAACATGTACGGAATTATGAAGGGAATAAATATCAATATAAACCATTAAATCCATCATTAAAGAAAGTAAGACAAAACCTTATTTTCATGCTGTGTGGCAAGCCGATTTTTCCTCTCATGGCACTATTGAACTTGGGACCAGAACTAGGATTAAAGAAGAAAACAGTGTTATGTACAGCCTTTATCATTCTGTTTGACATTTACCATTAAGAGATATATTCTTATTAGTATCATAACCATTACACTGAATGGTTGTGAAATAAAACTGTCACGCTGATGTAATTATATTACAACTGAAGTTTCTAAAATTCTCAAGCTAAAAGTTTTACTATGTATTTACTCTTAAAGAAACCTAAAATAATAATTTCACACAACATACTAGGGGCTTCTGTAACGGCCTCTGAATCGACGTTCTCTGCTTCTTGAACGGCTGCGTCTCCGTTCTTTACTTCTACTGCGCTTTCTTTCTCGACTCTTGCTTTTCTTTCTTTCACGTTCACGGCTTCGTTTGCGGTCCTTGCTTCGGCTTCTCTTCCTATCATGACTACGACTTCTGCTCTTGCTTTTTTTCCTCCTGAACAGGACAGATTTAAAAAATCAGTTGTGTTTTCAAAGAGGAAAAACATTACTAACATTAGGCCATATGAAATAAGATTAGGTGACTTGAAAAATATTTGTCAATTTTAAATAAATATTACACAATATTTTAATGAATATAATAGCAATCAATTATACAACTACTTGTAAATCTCACAATTAAGAAACATATTTAAGGTTAAAAGCAAAGCCATTTAGGTGAAAAACGTATTTCAAACCAAGTGAATATATTGCTGCTTTAATCTTTACATTTCTATTTCCTTACTATAAAGTTTTCTCAGTCACAAAAGACAGTTTTAAAAATTGCAAATAATTATACCTACCAAGTTCCTTTCTAGGAAATTCAGCTTCATAACTGTATCTGCATTGTTCATTTAATGACACTGGTTTTTCACTCTACTGCCTGTGTATTGTTAGATATGTTCCAAATGGCCACTGGAGCCAGTGGCTTGGATCCAAAGGGGCCCTTCCACTAGAGGAAAGCCTCTTCCACACACAGAAGGGCTGTTTCCAACCTAGCAGAAGAGCATTATGTGAGAAATGTGAACCAAAATTGAGGTAAGTTATTTGATTTATATAAATTACTTTAGAGCTCCTTATACCCACAAATTTATTCAATAGCTTAGCCTCATATTCAGTGTCCTCACATTAGAAATACCTTCTCATATATTTGCTTTAATGGACTGGGAGTTTTTCTCCGAGAAGAATTAATCAAACACCACTAATGTTTCTTTGGCTCATAATTATCTAGATCCAAATCAGGTTTTTAAACTCCTACTGTTAACTATGTGTTATATAAATACATCATTTTACTAACAAATATTGGTTACCGTATTTTTCGGAGTATAAGACGCACTCCACCCCCTAAAAGAGGCTGAAAATTTGGGTGCGTCTTTTACTCCGAATGTAGCCACACCAGCCCCCACCCTTCGGCCGTGCGTCTTCTTCCTGGCTGCAGAGATTGCCACAGACAATGGCACGCACTCACAACCAGCGAACTAATGTGCTGAAGCTGACCAGGCTAAGGACGCTGGTAGGCAAAGGCAGAATTCCCCCCCCCCCTGGTTTCCTCCTGCAAAACTAAGGTGCGTCTTATACTCCGAAAAATACGGTAATTAGATTACCTCCAAATACTGCTAAATTTAACTTTATGAATACAAACTTCAATATGAATGCAAATCTTTTATAAACACCTCAATGGAGATGACAGAGAGATACTAGTGGAACAGCTTGCCTTCAGAAGTTGTGGCTACTCCATCACTGGAGGCTTTTAAGAAGAGACTGGACAACCATTTGTCTGGAATGGTATAGGGTGTTCTGCTTGTGCAAGAAAAATTGGGTTGGACTAGAAGACCTCCAAGGTCTCTTCCAACTGTGTTATGCTGTTATGTGTTAAAACCACTTTTTAAAAATAATTCCTACAAGTCTGACCAAGATGCAAAACAGCACAATTCTAAGATCTAGAAATACTAATATAATTTAATAGTTCCTATAATCTAAATATTTTGTTTTCAGTTGAATACAAAAATACATTTCCAATTCCAACGTATACAGCAGGCAAGATTAAAAAATAACTAACAGTTAATACAACCGTGATACAGGCTCAACCATACAGCTGGGATCTAAGGCTCAATAGCAAAGTCGGTTTTCAAAGTTTTGAACACTCAGCAAAATCAGGGCAAGTCTAATCTCTGGGGCAGGGGTTGGCAATTAAGTTTCAAGTTTCAAGTTTATTTATATTTCTATGCCGCCCAACTCCCGGAGGACTCTGGGCGGCTTACAACAATAAAAAAAAACATTATTAAAATATAAAAACTATTAAAAAGAAACATATTAAAAACATTAAAAAACAACTAAAAACTCATTCACCCCATTTCATGGCCGGATCTCGCCAAATTATAGAGGCGAGATCAACGGCCCCAAGCCTGCCAGAACAGCCAGGTCTTCACGGCTTTCCGGAAGGCCAGCAGGGTGGGGGTAGTCTGGATCCCATACTGGTAGCGACAGCCTGAGGCCAGTGGAACTGCGCGCCCCGATGCTTCCTGGCCAGTCTTCACGGCTTTCCGGAAGGCCAGCAGGGTGGGGGTGGTCCGGATCTCAGGAGGTAACTGGTTCCAGAGAGCCGGGGCAGCCACAGAGAAGGCCCTCCCCAGCGGGCCCGCCAGCCGGCACTGTTTAGCTGATG
>QLTV01003132.1:5583809-5604198 GCA_003457575.1 Thermophis baileyi | reverse complement strand
TCCCTCCCCCATTCAACCCTTCCACACTCACCCCTTCCATCCTATCAACCCCAACACCCCCCCCACACACACACATCCACCCCCCCAAGACAAAATCGATCCTATCAAATAAAATTAAAGTTAAAAGTTATTGTCCACAGATGCAAACAGTGTGGGCCCTGATAGGCCAAGGAGGGAAGATGAACTTGTAATGGCAGGTGCCACCGAGGTGACAGTGGTACCTCCAGGTTTAGCCCCAAAGGACAGGCTGTGGTGGTGGAAGTGACAGCTGCTGGAGCCAAGGCTCCAAAGCCAAAACCGGTGGACACTGTCCCGAAGCTGAAGACCGGGGCTGCCTGCGATACAGAGGGGTCCCTGTGTTGAAGCTTCCCAGGGACAGAAGTCCAGCTAAGTCCATCAAATCAGATTTGGGGCTTACCTGACCGGCCAGCCAATCTCAAGGTTGTTCGACTAGGATTAACTGCTTAAAGGCTGCTTGGGGGGGGGGGGAGCTGGGCAAGGAGGGGCTTGGCTTTTCTAGAGACCCACAGGGTGATGGCTGCTGCGGCCACGATGGTGATCAGGATGGTGATCAGAAAAATTATTTTTTCCCAAGGGACCACATGAGAAATTTGGACTGTTATGGAGGGCCAAATCAATAGGCTGAACTTAATTCTGCTGGAGGTGCCCACATGTTGACAGAGGAGGGAGCACAGAGCCTTGCCTCACCTTGGCTGCTGCTCTTCTGCCATAGAAGCAGAGAAGTTCTTTCTCTTACCAGCTGACTAAAGGAGCGCACTTGGCTTCTTTTCCTGCCTGCTGCGGCGTGCCTGTTTACAATTTATTTTCTAACTTACAACTGATGCAACTGGACAGGGGCAGCCAAAGGGCTGGTTGTGGCCAGAGGGCCATAAAATGCCCAGGTCTGCTCTGGGGGAATAGCATCCCTCTCCTGTGAGATCTAACAGAAGAGTAAATACAACAGTGAAGAGCCACTCCCACAAGTAACCCAGTTGCAAGCCTTTATAGGTAACTACTAGAACCTTCAATTGAAGCCAGAGGCATACTGGCAATCAATGCAGGCTTGCAGAGCACATGCTGAATAAGACGCACCTTTAATTGCCCAGGCTGCTGTATTTTGCATCAGCTGAACCTTCCAAATGCCTTCAAGGGCAGCCCCATTTAAAGTTCTTTGCAGTAGTCCAATATGGAGGTGACCAAGGCATGAGAGACTGTGAGTAGAGCCTCCTGGCTGAGGAATGGATGTCAACTGGTGCATAACAGCTATGCAAAGGTTCTCCTAGCCATGGCTGTCACCTTTTCTTTGAGCTAGAGGAGGAGGACCCCCAATTGTCCATAGGTTTCGCCTGAGGTAGCGCAATTCCATCCAGAACAAAAGATGGAAAGTCTCCCAAACTAGCGGGGGAACCAAAACCGAGACCCACTCTATCTCCCTAAGTCTGAGATGAAGCCTGTTTTTTCCCATCCAGATCAAATAAGGTTTGGCCAAATAAACGATGTATTCTGTTCTAGGTCAAACAATTTAGAGCAAAAGTGCAAACAAAAAATAGCACTTCATCTTATTTTAGTGCTTTAAAACAGGGGTCCCCAACCTCTGGGGAGTCCATGGACCAACATCAGTCCGTGACATGCCAGAAGCCAGTCCAAGCAAACAAGCGAAGCCCCATCCATGGGATGCAGGCAGCGCACAAAACCACGCTCCCTCCGGTCCGCAGAAAAACCTCTCTCCAAGAAACCAGTCCCTGGTGCCCAAAAGGTTGGGGACCACTGCTTTAAAATGTTTATACAGGTAGTCCAAAACTTACAAGAGTTCATTTAGTGACTATTCAAAGCTACAATAGCCCTGAAAAAAGTGACTTATGACCACTTTTCACACTTATGACCGTTGCAACATCTCCATGGTCACATGATCAAAATTCGAATACTTGGCATGTGATCATCTTTTGTAACTTTCTGACAAGCAAAGTGCAGAAAGTGCAGTTAAGTGAAGACAGATTCACTTAACCATGTTACTAACTTAACTGCAATGATTCACTTAACAACTGTGGCTAAAAAGACGTAAAATGGGGCAAAACTCACTTAACGAACGTCTCATTTAACAACATAAATTTTAGGCTCAATTGTGGTCGTAAGTCAAGGACAACCTGTACTAAATTTCTAAACAGTAGTTTAAGTCAATTATTGACATATACTGCACATAATCTACTGTGCTAAACATTTCACAAAATTTGTTACACTTAAATTATTCAACCCCATGAAAAAGCTTCTACACAAGACATGGAGAACACAAGTCCCATGCTGTGGCCCTAAAGCTTCCTGTGACTGATTAAAACTAACAGCAATGTTTTTGAACATTGGTGAAACAGATATATCACAATTTAAAAACTAAAAATCATGAAAACACTGTACAAGATCCCTGATGACTACATATTGTCATGGGCTCATAGTTACTCTGTGGTCTTCAACTTTTTTCAAAAATGATATAGTTCCAAACTTTGGGGATTATTATATTTGGAATTTTGAGATATATAAGCACTACTGCAATTGCCATGGAAGGTGTACTCAATCCAAACCCATAATTACCGTATTTTTCGGAGTATAAGACACACTTCCCCCCTCTAAAAGAGGGTGGAAATGTTGGTGCGTCTTATACACCGAATACAGCCATTTTTGGCCTCCCGAAGCCCCGCCCCACGTGAAAACGGGTGCGCAGAGGGTTTGGGAGGCCTGCAGAGTGCTCCTGGGGGCTGGGGGAGGGCAAAAACTATTTTTTTCTTACTTACCTCTTCGAAATCTTGGTGCATCTTATACACCAGTGCGTCTTATAGTCCGAAAAATAAGGTAAATGACAATAAAGCACCAACTTGTATTAATCTATTACTTCATGTGCTCTGTGCAGGGTCCATAAGAACTCTAAGAACCTTGACTTACAACCACAGTCAGTACTGGAACCTCCATCGCTAACCAATGCATTAAGTGCATTGTGCCCAATTTTACCTGTTGCTATTTCATCCCATAGGGCAGGAAAAGCATTGTCTTATACTACAATACTGGTTTTATAGAAAGTGGCTCAATCATCCCTCTCCCTTTGTTTGACACTGCCATTTTACAAGAAAAACTACTACTTTAATTTTGTGTTGCTTAGGCTAGTACAAAGGCAATCAGAGCTATTTTCTACAATAGAAAGCCTTCATCCAAATACCTGTGTTCGAGTTCCAGCAAGTGAAATAATTAATCATAATGGAGAAGCCAAGCAAAACTAATATCCTGCTAGATGGCAAAAAAAACATTTGGGTTATGTAGCCTGCAGTGTCACCAATTTTGAACTATATATTCTCTACCAAAGGTTCTGGGTCTTTTATACAATTTACAACATGTATGTACAACATTCATTGCTTAAACAGGTTTCTAGAGGATTTTTTTTTCCTAATGAGGAAGAACTTAAACCAGGATGATACAAACAAGGTAGTATTTTATCTTTTTCATAATTGGTCCTAAGAAAACTTACGTTTACTGAAACAACTCATAATCACATGAAAGTATGTATATATAATGTGTGTGTGTGTAAAAGGTTACAAAAACAATGTTCCCTAGTCTTTTGAGGCCAATGAGCACACGTCATTTTGATGTTCAGAGATGGCTGCTACAATGGGTGTGACTTGCCACAACCTTTATCAGAAAGCAAACTGTGTGTTGCTTCCTACCATTCTCTGTAGTTCTTTGCAAATACTGCCAACTGTAATAATATTTTTCTCTTTTTTGGGTAGGTAGGCAAAGCTTTTATTGCAGCTACCAATCCCTTTTTATTTCTAGAAAGCATGTGGAGACTATTTAGATTATTCGAGGTCGGCTTGGAAACAAAGTAAGTAAATGTAAATTACACATCCTGTCTTATCACAGTAAAAGCAACTTACCAGACAATTCAACATAAATCATTTAAGACAAAATTTCCTTTAAAAAGATGATTAAAAATATGGGGAAGAAAGTTAAACTTTTATTGACCACTTTACAGATTGGAAATATACTACAGAACTGCTGGAACTGGAATTGATATTGTTTATCCCTTGAATGGAAAACTAATGGAAGCTCCTAAGAACAAAATACTAAAACAATTATTTTACTTAATTGATTTTCAAAACTCAAAAGAAAAAAAATCCTTATGTTTATATAGTAAAATATGACAGGGTTAAATCCATTAAGACTTTTTAACATCAAAGGCATGGAACAAAAGGCCTTAAGCAAGCAAACACATTATAAAACCTTTATCTTTAAACTATTGTAATAATAGTGTAAGATAAGGTAACATTTTGAAGGTAACATTTAACTTCAGCTCAGTACTGTTATGATCTAATTATACAATGGAACAGAAATATCAATAGTTAATTTAATGGCCTACATGTCCAAAAATTGCAAGGAAATACAGACAGTCCTCGCCTTACAATCATTCATTTAATGACCATTCGAAGTTGCAACCGCAATGAAAAAAGTGATTTATGAGTGTTTTTCACATGTGACTGTTGCATGGTCACGTGATCAAAATTTGGATGCTTGGCAACTGGTTCATATTTATGATGGTTGCGGTGTCCCAGGGACATGTGATCCACCTTTTGCAACTTTCTGACAACTAAAGTCAATGGGGAAGCCAGATTCACTTAACTACTGTGTTACCAATTTAACAACTGCAGTGATTCACTTAACAACTGTGGCAAGTAAGGTCATAAAATGGGGCAAAACTCACTTAATAACTGTCTTATTTAGCAACAGAAAATTTGGCTCAATTGTGGTCTTAAGTTGAGGACTACCTGTACAACCCAATTATGGTTTAGACCAGGGGTGTCAAACTCAAGGCCTGCGGCCGGATCTGGCCCGCAGGGTGCTCAAATCTGGCCTGCAGGGCCGGCCTGGAAATAGCAAAGGACCGGTCCATGGTGCCTCTGGCAGCTAAAACAGGGCGCGGGGGACCATGCGCAAACCCCGCCGCACCCCATTTTGGCCGGCGGAGTGCTGCAGGAGGCGTCTGTCCCAACTTCCCCCCCCCAGCCAGCCCGCAGAGGAGAACTAAAGTGCTGATCCCGCCCGCGAAGAAATCCAGTTTGACAGCCCTGGTTTAGACCAGTGTTTCTCAACCTTGCCAATTTCTTCTGGCTGGGGAATTCTAAGACCTGAAGTCCACTCACCTTCAAGCTGCCAAGCTTGACAATCACTGATTTTGACAGAGGAAAATATATACCCAAATCTGCACACGTTCCCCCATTTCAAATAAAATTATATAATTATAGGAGTAGGAAATGCTTCCATCTATTAGAAAACAAGTAAAACTAAATAATGTTGGCTACTCTTCAGATTTAGGCAGATTTCACAGGACAAGGTCAAATCAGAGTCTACATAAATTTGCAACATAAAAGGAATAAATTCAAAGAATTATAGAGGTCAAAGTCTGCAAATGCATTGCCAAATCTATTTTACAATTTATCACTGTTAATTCTATTTTGTTTTCACATACAGAATAAACTTAATTCAAAGTATGAGGTATATGAATGGAGGAACCTAGTATCAGATTTGTATACTCTACAAATGTGGTGTAGTAGTAGTTAGATTTTTAGCCTCTACAAAAGCAGTACTTCACCATTACTATAACTACTTTTTCTCTACCACAAAGCTACTTATCTGTCTGAACTGGGTCCCTGACTTTCCCAGTGTACAGAATGAGTAACTAGAGATGCATTAGCAACCTTAGTTTAACCGCGGAGTTCCAAATAAAAGAAAACTAGGTCTAACAAAACAAAACCTGTAATGAAGACAGGCAAGCTACTGGGATTTGAGTTAATGCCTTCTGTAAGAACTTCAACATTATGAAATAATTAATGCCCTGTTTAAACTAGTTTATGTGTATTTCTCAAAGTGAAGCTAAACTAGCCTACACTAGGAATAAAACCATTCCATGATATTTTGAAGAGGCTCTATTATATTCTGAACTTCTACAATTAGAAGTTTAATTTAGCTGGAGATTTGCCTACAAAAATTTAGTAAATTGCTTCCCTTCATCTTTAAAGCACAGAAATATTTTTTTTTAAAAAAATAAAGCAACATTTATTCCAATATGGTTATATGGCCTGCAAGAAAGATATACAATTGAAGGAGCCTAAGGAAAGAGTGGGGTGTTAAACTTTCTACTATGAAAGTCAGAAGACCATCATAATTTCAAGTTAAGAGTTATTAATATAATCCCATTACCTCAAAAAGCAATAAAACTATTACTGTAAAAGCTCAGTTTTCTAAATGGACACTCAGTTGGTGAATTTCATATGCAAGTGCAAAATGTGAATTTGGACTGTTTCAATGTTCATATATCATCTACATAATTTTGTAATCATTTAAACTATGTAAAATGTACATATACGTTTGAGTTAAAGAGACAATCCCCCCCTTCAATTAGCTTCATGAAATTGAGATTATTTTGTATTGTAAATGTTTTCTATCCTGAAAAGATGGTCTTTTGTTTTGGAGAGAAAGGGGAACAAATGCTGGGAAGGATTGTGTGAAAATGAAAATATTCAAATGTATACAAAACCCCTTGCTACTTTTTTCCTATCTTAACCAACCTGAAAAGTGAATTACAAAAACTGAAGGGAGGTTAGACATCCAGTTATCAATCAAAAATGTGAATGCTTTATTAAGCAGAAATACACATTTAAAGAGCCAGCAAATACTTACTTCTTACTTCGCTCTTCATGTCCATTGGCACTGCTCAATTTGTTCTCATCCTAAGCAGGGTTGATAGAAGAACATCATGAGGACGAAGTGGAAACATTTCAAGTGGTCAAAAGGGTAATGGGGACAGGGATAAGAAAATACAAAACAAAAATTTAATACTAAATTTTACATTCAATATGGAATGCTACTAATTAAGGTAGACTTTTTAACCACTTTGCTGCTTACATTTAAGTCATACAACTATAAATAGAAAATTACTATTTAAAAATGATTTAAATTGTACAAACTTTCTTACAATGAAATAAAGCCATCCTGCAGTTTCCAGCACTGAAGTGGTTAAATGATAAAATATAAACAAGAAATATCAAGTTTAAAAGCACATTCATATGCTATAATCCCTTTTGACCAATACCAAGGCTATATTTCTGCCTAAGCCCCAAGTGACCAAGCTAGCAGCCAGCCACTATCGATTTCCTGTGACCGATGCCATTCCTGAGATCTTCGCCCATTTTCGTTGGAGGGTTGGGACTGTAAGAGCTTGATGCCACCTCTGTCACACATCTCGCCCTGAAGCAAACAGGGATTCACACTGCTTTAGTAATGTCGACTCCCAAGTCATTCATCAAAAATCCAACCAGTCCAGCCTAAATATTTCCTATTTCCAAACCTGTTTACATGGAAAATATCCATGTTAAAACTAGCATACAATATACTTAACATTACAATTTATATTCATTTCAAAATTTTACATAAGTACTAATTACATAATACTAAAACATGAACATTTAAAAGGTTACAACACTTTTTCAAATCTCATACCGAAGAGCTGCACTAAATATACTCCAAAATCAACTAACAGTTGCTGTTATGTTTATTGTAGTTATCACACCAGTTACACCATGAGTTCAACTGCACATTAAGTTTTAAATGTATATATATATATAAATTTGTGAAGCCAGTGCTACTGCATGCATAATTTCATAGTTTTATGAAGATCTGGTGAAATCTAAATATATATTTGCTCCCTATTTAGTTCTGAAGCTAGGTACTCAGTACTCAGAAGCGCAGAAAGGTAAAGATTTCTAAGAAATTACTAGATAAAAGAGTACTCTGTCACAATGAACGTAGTTCGAAATATCTTTCATGTTTACTATGATGTGAACTATTCAGGGATCCAAGAATTTTGGAAACAACTTTCACATAACACTTTGATTACTGTCTGGTGTTGCTAAAAGATTAATAACCCATCCTTTAAGTTAAAAAAAAAAAAGCTGTAACTCCTCTTGCATTAATAAGCAGACTAAAGATTTGCTTGTCATGAACTTAGGGAAAAAGTTATTCTTGGAACCCTGCTGTTTGCCCAAACCATTGCATTCACCTTCTTGGTCTATCAAAATTGAAGTGGTAGTCTTTAGGAGTGCTTTTGTTCGTTTGTTTTACCTAGGGGGACCACGGTACAGCGATACGTCACTCAATTACTACCTTATGATTGACAGTTCACACTGGAATCAAAGGTGAATTCATGGGAGTAGAGGTGAGATATCGTTAGGCAAGTCTACAAAGAGAGATAGATGGGCATTTATTCATCACGCTGAAGTGAAACTACTGCACAATATAATTACATTAACAGCATTTAGTTACTGGTAAGATACACGTAATGCATGTCCAATAAGATAAATCATGAGGGCTCCAGGGATGTTAGTTTATAGTTCAGCAGTAGTTTCATGAATAATGCTAAATGCATATTGCTAAAGAACTTGTTAGCTTATCTTCTCACCTTCTTAAAGGGGGCTTCGAGCATTGCTTCAATATCAATATCATCAGCCATTTTTCAGGACACCTAGAAAAAAATAACAAGATCCTTTAGTCAAGAATCTACTTCTGTATTTGTGATCAATTTAAGATTTAGTGGTACCACATTTCCAAAGGATGTTGTTCTAGAAATATGTACTAAGTACAGCTAAACTGAACTTATCCATGTATAGTACTTTTCTCTCAAAGAATGAGTCAGTTCTTATCTTAAAAAGTACTTTATAAACATGCACTCTACACAACTTTTTTTAATGAAATGAATTTATGATTTTAAGGAGCCACAACAAAGTTAGGGGAAAAAAATCTAAAAGTAGATTAAGAAAATAAATTGTTTACTCAATGTGATTACCAATTTATAAAAAAAAACCCACAACATATTATCTTAATCCACTGTTGAATTTCTTACTGTAGATTTCACAAAATTATTGCTACATGTAGCTCATATTGCAACTGTGGTATAGAAAGTCAGCTTCTTTGTTCCATACCAAACCTAAATTTTAATCATGGGCAAGCAATGCAAAGGATACAGATCCTAAACAGCCCATAAAAATCCTGTACTGAAAATAGATAATGATTTTTAAAGTCTGGTCAAGTTACTATCCTTAACCACTAGGATTTGTGAAACTGTGCTCTTGGTGGTGGTACATGTATGTTCTTCTATGTAAACAAAATGAATGTCCATTATCACTTTTGGTGAAGTCTAAATGGTTCAAAGAGTCTATTCATCTAACATATTTCCTTGAAATTTATTTCAAATGTAACTCGTGTGATGCTATTGCCTTACCTCCAAGGTGTGGGAGAAACATCCCTATGATGGAAAAAAGCTCATTAGAGCTTCAGATTGGAAGTTCCTCATGAATTTGATGATTTCCTAATTCCCCGAAATCTGCCATGAATCATTGACTCCTTGGGTCAAAAATTCGAAACAGATTAGTCAAGCTATCTTAATAACCACTTGTATGGAATTAATATAGATTCTCAAATGCAAACTTGTAATATAAGCTTCCAAGTTTGTCATAACAATAATGACCAAATATTTCAGTGAAATGAAAAGGTTACAAGTGGCAATTACTGTATAGAAGATGAAACCAGAAGAAATTTCCAAGTATGGAAATTGAAATACAGATGTGCATATTATCTTGCTTTTTACTACTACATTTTGAGAAAATAGTGTAAAGACAGAATATGTGATGAAATGCATGCTCATTATTGAATTCAGGAAATATGAAAAGGAGATCTGCCTTCCATTACAGCAACAATTATATTTCTATTCAGATCTCCTATATAATGTACCATTTCAAACTATTGTAACACTTTACTGTTAACAATTTGTAAAAATTGCTGTAACAATTTTTCACCTTTTTCAAAAACTAAAAATGCATATTACACATATACCAAAGTGATTATAAAATCTGCAGTGTTGCGGAGTTATTTGGATCCAAAGTGACACATTTGAAGAAATGTGGGGACACGAAATATATTCATTGGCATCTCCCAGGAAAATACATGTTTGAGTAAACAAATATTTTACACGGACTGTATGGCCATTGTGAGGCCCATAAAAAGGCACAACAAACCCCATGTAAAGGCACCAGCAAGCCTTCTTACATTTGAAGATTCATATCTACTTTGGACCCAAATAGCTGCATATTGCTATAAATTTGCCATTTAAGTCGAGTCCAGAGAATTTCTCAGGAAAACTTTCAATAAATGTAGAATCCAATGTAATGAAAGAAATATTAAAGTTGCCTCAGACGATCACCTTCTGTGTCATGATACTCAATTTATAGAGAACTACTGTGCTCATATGTTATCTACCTCTGAAACAAATATCTACCAGAAGATATAACTGCTGCTATGTAGAAAGCAGTATCTTCAAAAATCCTGTATTTAAGTATCATCATCCAATGTTTAATGTCCCATTAAACATTCACAGCCCTATAGGAAGAGAAAAGAAGCAGTACTATGTAGAAAACATTTCTAAGCATGTCACAGAAATAAAATTAGGGATACACTTTCAAATTATGTCCAGCAATTGATTAAATCTGTAGCAAATAACTTCACACTGGCATATTTGATAGTAGAAATGATAGTAAGAATAAATATGACTACACAAATCAATAAGTTGCAACACAACTTATTAAGAATCCAAAGGTCATAAACCTGTTGGAAAACTAGCAACTAAACCTAGCAAATACCTCAGCTCTTGATATTTGCATGAAAATATAACTATTTGCAGAAAAATACTGCTTAAGTTTTAGTATTTGTACAAGTAGCAAATTGTGATCTTCTCATGCTACATTTTAGGTTGAAATAAAGTACACCTGAACTTTAAAATATTTTCAACACTGTCCTAAGTAATATGGCGAATAAACAACATGGGATAGGGGAATGTGACTTTAAACGAATACTACAGAGTTTGACACCAGACAATTTAGCAAACTCACATTAAGGGAAACCTATCCTCAAACAAAAACAGCATTGGAAGATCTGCAATTTTATATATGGAAAGAACAGAACTTACTAAACCACCCCCCAAGTATGCTCTAAAAATTTATTCTATTTCTCTTTGTTTGAACATATAAAAGTTCCATAAGGTAATCTGACTGACATTATGAATTACAATTTTTAGAGATGTTGAAATAGGCCTACAGTACTACATTACACTATGCATAAATACTGCCCTATATTATAGAGCAGTTCAAAGATAAATTTAAGAACTTCTCAAGCATTTAAGAGAAATGTCAGTTATTCATGGAAATATGGGAAGAAAGGGACTGTTAGAAATGCTGGATTTCAGTATAGTAAAAACAGCACAGCAGAAAATCTAGCAGTATTATAAGTAGTATAAGACAGCATTAAATAATATGCTCATAGAGGATAGTATGATTTATCCAGTACTGTCTTTTTTTACAGAATGAATTATAAATAATTTTAACAAAGCATAAGTTCTATGTGCAAGTATTATAAATTGAATACTTTAATTGTTTTTGAAAATTAAAAATTAAAAAATGATCTAGTCCAAACAGATCAATTCAAATATCCCCAGCAATATAACTAAAATTATCCAAGTAAACAGGAATATTAAAATATACAGATTTAGTCTCGTAACAAGGAAGTCAGAACTCTGATGGTATTCGCTTAAAAGCCTGCTTTCCTAGGTTAAAATATAAATTATGACTTGTATGTTACAGAATGTTAAACACTGTAGCTTTTGTACTATATATATAAACAAAACTATATAGATAATGCATTTTCAGAAGCAATATCTAGTTCAACAGATCATAATCCACCATAAGACTTAGCACAGTAATCTACAATTCACACAAGCAAATTCAGGTACAGTTCTCTAAAGAGACCTTGCCCCACACCCAGGTTGCAACAAACCACTGTTGAAACTTTTGTGCATTTCAAAACTAGTTTGTGACTTAGCATGAAGATCAGGTTTTTAAGCAAGATGGGTTGTTGTTGTTTTTTACTAAACACTGTCTAGTTACATGAGTGAAATATTTTCGAATTGTCAAGCAAAAAATGCGTGCATTTACTTATTTAAAAATATCTACAAAGAACTACATATTTTTGGGAAACAAACCACGTGTACGGATTTAACCTCTGCAGATATATACCGTAGAAAATTCGTTTCCCCCCAACCTGAACATCTTCGGCCCAATAACTATTCAAAAAAAAAAAAATACCACAGTAGTAAACAGACTTTCTACTCTCCTTCCAGTAGTTATTACGATGGCTCTTTACTAAGCGCCCTTATTCTCTCGGGTCATCAGCCTTTCGTTAATACACAACAGCACACACTGCGAAGTTTTAAGGCTTTTCCCGCGAGAATATCTAAAGCAATAAAGAAATAGTTAAGAATCTTGTGGCGAAATATATCCCGATCATAATCATGAGACTCAGGAAAAGCTCTACTCCACGAAACCTTCCGCGCGAAAATAAAAACACAATTTCCAAAACTAAATCATACCATTCGACTTCCCTCGTTTTCTCCCGCCACCCCCGGGCACCACGTAGAGAGGCCTGTACACCACCCCCCCAGGAGCTGGGACTTCCAGTCCGGCTGACCAGACCAGAATTAAATCAAAGACAAAAAGAAATGGGCCCGCCACCGCGAAGGCCTAACGCAGACACCCTTAAGCCTCGCAGAACCCGCGCTGCCATTTCCCCAGAATAGTTCATAAAAGAGAGCCGTCAAAAATATGGAAGCTATTACCTGCGCTGCCGGCCTCTCGCTTCTGGCTCAGGTGTTTATGAGGCGGAGGGATACTGCCACGGCCGTCGTTTGCTTGCTCTGGGTCCGGATACGCGTGACGAGAGGGGCGCTGGCCCTTAAACGAAAAAATTATCTCAGCAACAGAAGCAGGCCAAAAAAAGCTACACTAAGAATGACCTGGAAAAACCAGTACGAGCAAAGCCAAAGAAGCTTCGCAAACAAGAACACACGGACTCCGCTTTAGCAAAGGCGACTGCTCCCTGAAATGGCGCCCGCCGCGTCCTGATGCTTGGAGGAGGATCTGTGTTGCCGCTATGGGGATGCCCAGACCTTGCTGCACGGGCTCTCGCGAGATTTCCGTACAAATCGATTGTGCGTACTACGAAATTCTCGCGAAGAATGCGTATCTCGCGAGGAAGGTGTTCGAAGAAAGCAATTCAACAACTCGCAAGAGCGGTACGTCGTTTATCAAACCGCATCAAAAAACGAGGTCTATTCCATCCGTGGTCAACGTTCTCGCGAGAAGTTGTGCAATTTTCCGCGTCATAAAAGAAGGCAAAAATATTAGGCTCTACGTAGTAGGTGGAATGGTTTGACTTTACGGATGCCAGTTTAAAAAACGGTTGAAAAGGTTATATGTATTTTAAAAATTGTACGTTCTGGGTTTGGTAGACTTGATTTTCAACGGTTTATTATTTGGAGAATAATGTGATTGTAAATACTGTAAATACATTGCAAATCCTAAATAAGTAATTGCTCAGTGAGACATTCATGGAATTGCACATCATTCAACTACCCTTACTACAATTACATATAAATACAATTTAAATAAATGGGGGAAACAGTGCATAAGATGTTCAACATAAGTTGTTCACCTGTGTAAAAAGTTAGCACCCACCCCTCCTAGAAGAATGAAATATTCTAGGAAATATTAAAAAGGCAGAATATTATATTTCCCTGGATGAGAAAAGGAGAAACATGGTTTTAAAGATGAAGTGTCAAGCTTCCAAGTAACATGTTCAATTAAATAAAATTCAAGGCATCCATTTTCCATTAGAATCTATTTATTAGGAACGTATCAAATTGGCAAGGACTTGGTGTAATTCCGACTCTGACCCAGATCCGGAATTACACCCAATAAAAAGCAAAACATAGAAACATCCCCCCTGAGTCACAATCTCCAATCAATTCTCAGGCCATCAATCCGGTGACTCCAAACTCCACCTTACTCCAGCTGCAGGCATCTTCTCTGTTCCCACGGGAAGGAATACCACCTAGACATAACATTCCCCCTTTATAACCCACCTCTCAACAGTTAGAGAGTGGCGATCCTGAAGTAATACTAAATTCCTTTACTAGCAAACCTAAAAGCTAAGAAAAGAATAGACAATAAAAAATGGCTATACATATGTCATCTTCAGGGTCGACACAAAGAGCAGCTCCCTGCAGCTCCCTGCCCCCAGCAGATATTTGGTGCACATTAAGACTTGGCCAGCCTATCTACAAGACAATTAGACCATCAGCTCCAGGGTGATAGGATTAAGACATGACCTCTCAGGACATAATAGGATTAGCCCTCTACCCATCTAACAGCAGGGCTCACTGCATTGCGAAATCACCTGGGGACATTACATCAGCCCAAGGTTCCACCAAACTTGATTCAGACAAATATGACTCCACCAGGGAGTCTGACTACAGCAACCAATAGAATACATGATCTTGCCACAGGAACAGGAAGCTCAAGGGCAAGGCCCAAGAGAGGGTATAAATAACCTTCACTCTCCACTCCATGTGGTCAGCTACCCAGAATCACATGTGCTTGGTGGTTCTGCTTCACCATTAAACCATTTTTCCAATCAGCCTCCATGTTTCCAGTGCCTTTCTCCCCACTTTGAACTGAACCCAGATGGATATTTCTTCCAACACCTGAATTATCTATCCATCGACCTCAAAATTGAACAGGAACAAATTTGGTTTGATATGGTAGAATTATTTGTTATATTCCATCAAATCGTTATCAACAGCAACATAAATTTTCCTCATGATAATCTGTTCCCAAGAGACAAGACCCTTCAAGTATTCCATCAATACACCTATCGTTGCTATAATTGAATCCATCCACCATGCTACTTATGGTTTTCTTTTTCCTAGATTTATAAGTTACAATATTTCTTTGCCTAATGTGTTTGTATATTATACTTTGAGACTAGCTGTCCTCTAAAGGTGCTTTTTGATTTTCCTTGAAGACGTTTTGCTTCTCATCCAAGAAGATTCTTCAGTTCAAGTGAACTGAAGAAGCTTCTTGGATGAGAAGTGAAACATTTTCAAGGAAAACAAAGTGCAGTTACCTTTCGAAAAAGCACTTTTGGGACAACCATGACCTGGATGACTAAGAGTCTCCATAGACATTTGAAACTACCGGTAGCTATTTACACATTGAGTGTGAACTCTGAGTTGATTAATGGTATTCTAAGAAGATAGAAGACTTCTTGAACACCGAAGTTCAAAAGCATCAATATTCTTCTCATTCTGTTTCTTCAAACTCCAGGTGTGAAAAGAGGAGCTGACAAATGGCATCAATACTCCCATGGGACTGGGAAGTTATGTTTCTATGAACAATGGAGGATGCAGTGGTGCCAGCACTTGCTCTATGATCTTTTCAAATGCATCCTCCATTGATCCCAGCTCTGCAAGCCTACATTTGACACTATCATAGAAACATAGCTTTCAGTCCCATGCGAGTATTGATGCTGTTGGAGTAAGAGACAACGAAGTGCCAAATTGTATCTATTATACATTCTGCTAAAAGTTTCTGCTGGAAGTTCTAGAGTGGAAGTCAGAAACTCATAATAACCTCTGCCTTAGATCAGTCAGATTTAAGCAATTATTGTGACAATCCAACCCACAGAATGCTCTGTGCCTTGAATTCTGGTTCAATATGTTTTGCTGCCCAAACTGAACTTTGATGACTTTTAATCTGCACTGGACTTTGTCCACACTATTGCTTACTAATTCTATTGTGTCTTGTTCTGTTACTGACCCTAAAATGCTAGACTGCTTTGAAAGTACCAGCATAACACAATATTTCTTGTCCACAAGTAGCATGAGTTTGGTTACATATTTATTATAAACATTTGAAGTGGAAATAGAATTATAAACCAAATTATGGTAGTCTAGTAGCAATAGAATTATAATGTGTTACTTTATTTAAAAACTATTCAGACACAAAAATTAACCTGGTGGTTCTAACTTTTCCATTAATACCATTTTCCCTCTCTAAAATCCAATGATATAGCAAAATCTGAAAATTAATGTGTCAAAGCCCAATGGGCTTCTAATATTATCACATGTATCCTTTATATATTTATCCATACATTAACCAAGGGATCATCATACATCCTTTTCTTAATTCGTGCTAATGAATTATTGCTAAGTACTCCATTTATTGTCTTGCATAGTTTACTTCTATTACATACTGCTTTTACCATGTTCAGTAACCAAACTTCAAGTTTTTATTCATGCATACCATTCCATGTTCACTTTTATCATATATTTTCTCTAAACCAATAAGTATACACTAAACTTAATTTCTGACATGAACATATTTCTCAATTAGTTGCTGAAGATCTCACCCTTTTGTGACAAAAATACATGTGTTTCACAGGTGGGATTCAGCCGGTTCTCACCGGTTCTCCCGAACCGTTAGTTAATTGTTTATGCAGTTTGGAGAACTGGTTAAAAATAAAGTGCAAGAGAGGTTTTTTTCTCTCTCTCTCCCTTCAGTTAATAGCTCCACTTAACAGTTGCAGCTGATACATGCTGAATCAAGTCAATAACAGAAACTGACAGGATTAGGGCAGGGAAACCCATCAATCACCCATCTAGGGATGGGATTAACCCCTTCAGGAAGAAGGACAAGATTACAAACATTTTCATTATAAAGAGTATTAAGTAACACTTCTGTGATCAGCTGATACTCCCTGGAGTTTCCCAAGACCTTTTATAGCTGCTGCAGGGTTGGCTACTTCTTGTTTCTCCCTGGGGGAAAAGATACAGGAGGGGACAATGATGCAGCTTCATCATACAGGCCGTGAATTTAATGCATGTGGTCCAGCCAGCTGTATTGCTTCTGCTGTGAAGCACCCAATTTAGAACATAGAGAACATAGAATAATAGAGTTGGAAGGGTTAATGGCTTTTGGCAGCACGCCCAGGCTTTCAATTAGCCTGAGCAGCTGCTCTTAGTTTCCCTCTCAGCTGCTTCGTTTGCTTTGGGGTTGACTTTTTTTAAAAAGGGGAATGGCTGTTTAAGTTTTCTGCATTGTTTTATTGGTTCCTGGCACTGTCCTTTTGGGGTGTACTTCCCTCACTCTTTTTTAAAGTGTCTAGTGATGGAGCACCCACAACTTCTGAAGACAAGCTATTCCATTGATTGATTGGCCTACCCTTAGGAAATTTCTCCTTAGTCCTAGGTTGCTTCTCTCTTTGGTTAGTTTCCATCCATTGTTTCTTGTTGTGCCTTTTGGTGCTTTGGAAAATAGATTGACTCCCTCATTTTTGTAGGAGCCCCTCAAATTTCCTGACAGATCAATTAATCAGTGGAACAACTTGCCTCCAGAAGTTATAAATGCTCCAACACTGGAAGTTTTTAAGAAGAGATTGGATAATCATTTGTCTGAAGTGGTGTAGGGTTTCCTGCCTAAGCAGGGGGTTGGACTAGAAGACCTCCAAGGTCCTTTCCAACTCTGTTATTCTATTCTATTCTAAATATAGGAACAGTGCTATTTTATTGTGAATTGGACTAAGGAGAAATTTCCTAAGGGTGAGATCAATCAAGTTGGCCACACCCACCCAGTCACATGACCACCGAGCCACGCCCACAGAACTGGTAGTAAAAAAATTTGAACCCCACCACTGATATTGTGTTTGCTCAGGCACAGATATGTACAGTATTGGTAAAATCAAAGTTGCCTACGTCTCTAAAAGTTTATTTAAATGGGTTGGTTCTACTGCATAATGGCATACATACAAATCATCCAAAACTGGGATTTATGATACAAGAGGACAATGGGCAGAAGTAGAGCTTTGGTAAAAAGCAGAATTTATATCCTTTTATTTAAGTTATTTTAATCTTCTGTATGAATATGCTACCATAATACCATTTTGGTCTCTTAAGGGATATATTCTGGAAATATGAAATAGTAAGCTACTTAGACTATTGCAGTATACTTTTATTTATTGTTGAAAATAAATGTTAGCTTTTCAACTCATGAGACCACCTATTACAATGCTTTCCCTCTTTACTCCAACAGAATTAAAATTTAATTTTTTATCCCGCACAGAAAAAAAGCTTAATTGTGAACAGAGTTTAAAGTGTCTACTGTTTAATAGGTTTACTGCTCAGTACACTGACAAAAACATTTAAAGGATTGCAAAAGAGTTTGCAATCAGTCTACGTAGTACAGAAAGGCAAAACAAAATACATATGTGTGCGTGTGTACACACACACACACACACACACACACACTGGGAGAGGGGGGGAAAGAGGGAGGGAGGGAGAGAGAGAGAACAAAGAACGCTGGAGATCTGTCATACCTTTCCTGACCTCCTCAGAACAGCTGGATTGCTATGGTCTTTTAGAAAAATTTGTACTACCAACTAGATTTTCTTCAGAGTATATAACGATGCATAGAAATGAAACATTGGCAAGATTGCATGATAAATACATATATAGCAAACTTGTTAATTATTTTCAATTCATTGATGGCTACTAATATTACAGGTAGTCCTTGCCTACCAAATGCCTCATTCAGCAACCATTTGAACTTGCAATGGTGCTGAAAAAATAATGACCAGTGCTCACATTTACAACCTTTTCAGCATCCCTGTCTCGTGATCACCATTACAGTCTTTATGTGTTGTCCTGTGCCTGTGTTTTTCTCTCCCCCCCCCCCACTTTCCAGAGTGGAGAGATTGGAGAGGAAGAGATTACAAGAGAGTAACCAGGCAAACGATGGATACTCTGGATTGTTTGTGTAGGCTGTAGGGCATTTGCAGTTCCTATCCCTCTACAATCAGGGCTTCTGGTGCCATTGCATTGCTTTTAATATGCATTCTCCATTGTATGCCTGCTTACTTTCCGGTACAGTAGAATCTCTGCTCTGGTCCCAATCATATTTTGTTCCATAACTTTGGTCGCAAACTGATTTGGTCATGACCTGAACCTAATTTTGGAAATTTGGCGCTTACAAAAAAAAAATGGCGCGGAAGGGGAAATCGGACGTGAAAAAAAATTGGGAATTTTTTGGTCGGAACCCGATTTGGTCGTGGTCAGAAGCTTTCATAACCAGAGGTTCTACTGTAATCCCCTTCCTCTTTAATGAATGTAAATACAAATTTTAATTCCCTTCTTGTTAATTATCTCAGCTACAGGGTAAGCATTCCAAATGATTTCTCATTTAGCAAACCGTTTTGCTTAATGACAAAACTGCCAGGCCCAATTGTGGTTACTAATGGAGGACTACCTGTATTGCAGATAAATAATGAATGGAATGCTACAAGGAACAGTCTTAGCTCCTCTATTCTTCAGTACCGTGTTTCCCCGAAAATAAGACCCTGTCTTATATTTTTTTGAACCCTGAAATAAGCGCTTGGCCTTATTGCCATGCACTCAAAAGCCCGATTGGGCTTATTATCAGGGGATGTCTTATTTTGGGGGAAACAGGGTATGTTTGTTCATGATTTGATGAAGAGATTAAATGGGTGCTTCCAATATCAGCAAATGACAAAATTAGAAAGTTTGAACTTTAATTTGTCTTTTAGGGTATTAAGTTACAACTTAAGACAAGAAGACACATTTAAAACATTCTTGTTGCCTATCAGGTGAAAACTTGGAGATCTTAATCCTCTTCTTCCAGAGGCTTTCTGGGTATATACATATAATGTAGCTCTGTCACCTGCCTTGGTGTGGGATTTTGTAATTCTTGCTGCCTCCAGCTATTTTCTAGGCACTGTCTCATTTGGGTCCCCCTTTCTAACTCTTTCGGAAAGATAGAGAGAGGAGTCCCACACTGTGTGTTAATTTCTACTAAGAAAAAAGGAAAATATTAAATGCTATATTCACTTCATGTCCTTAAAATGTTTGTTAGGACTCTGTCCAAACGGTTGGGTTGGTTAATATAAACAAGCCACAAATCAATGTTTAAATGTATATATGTAATATAGCTTTAAATGCATTGTTGCATTCTGACTGGCAGTAACGGCCATAAGAGGGAGCTAGAGAACGTGGTTAGTTCTCTCTCTTCTGCTGATCCATTGCTTATTTGACTTCGTGTCTGAGAGTAAGCTCTGTGTGTAGCGTAGCTATCTGTGATAGTATAGAATTACTTGAAAGCTGAAATCTTTGCTGATTAAGACAAAGAAAGGCTGGTAAGGAGACTGCTGTACTTCTAAACACTGACTGACTGAACGTGTATGATTCGGACTGTTATTTGGACTTTGCTATTTCTTTGAGTAAACTATTTTTATACACTTTAACGTATCTGTTTATTAACTGAATCATTACTTATATCTACTGCAACATTACGGTTCACTGTGCAAGCCTTCAGGGCCCAGAGGTTACTCTGCACAATTCCTTAAC
>QLTV01003132.1:5571014-5582797 GCA_003457575.1 Thermophis baileyi | reverse complement strand
ATATATAGTTGGAAATGCTATTCTTGTGGGGCTAAGGGTCACATAGCTAGATTCTGTAAAAAGAATAAAAGACAGAATGTCAGCAATGTACAGAGATCATGTACAAATGTTAATTTAACTATGCCAAATGCAACTGACAAAGTAAACCATGGTGTATGGGTGATAGATAGTGGGGCTACACAATGTATAATAAACAGTAAGGAAAAGTTTGTGAAAATGGTTAAAAGTAGCCAACAGGTAGCATTGGCAAATGGTTGGAAGATGAAAGCGAGTGGGGAAGGAATTGCAAATTGTTTAAGGCTAAATGAAAAACTACCAATGCTTTATATGCCTAAATTAGTATTTAATTTGTTGAACAGTTTCCCATCAGTCCTGTATCTCAGGCTAACTCCCAAGGTTCTGGAAGGCATCTGACAGCATGGCTGAAAACGTTATGCTGAACAAGGTCGGTGCCAACACGCACCCTTGCTTGATGCCGTTTGTAACAGGAAAGGCCTCTGAAGCTTCTCCATCGTCCAGAACATGGGCCGTCATACCGTCGTGGAACTGACGTACCATCAGGATGAATTTATCAGGGCACCCAAATTTTGACATGATGTGCCACAGACCTTCACGACTGACAGTGTCAAAAGCCTTAGTGAGATCCATGAAGGTGGTGTACAATTCACGATTCTGCTCTTGACACTTCTCTTGGAGCTGTCGGGCTGCGAAGATCATGTCCACAGTGCCACGCTCTTTGAGGAAATCGCACTGTGCCTCGGGTAATAAGCCCTGTTCCAGGTGGTCAGTCAGGCGGTTCAGCAACACTCGTGCAAGGATATTGCCTGCGATGGAAAGAAGTGATATTCCTCTATGATTGTGACAGACTTGTCGATTCCCTTTCCTCGTGTAGAGGTGTACGATTCAGCCCATCGCTGTAGAATCAGAGTCTTCTCAGTGATGAGAGTTGTACCAGCTGAGTCCAGTAGAGGGGTGGGGCTGAGGGCTGAGGGCTGAGGGCTGAGGGCTGAGGGCTGAGGGCTGAGGGCTGAGGGCTGAGGGCTGAGGGCTGAGGGCTGAGGGCTGAGGGCTGAGGGCTGAGGGCTGAGGGCTGAGGGCTGAGGGCTGAGGTTAATACAAGGATCTGAGGGCTTCGTAGAATCATTTAACATCGTTTCTATCAGCAAACGTCTGAATTTCATCTGCTTTGGTACTCAGCTTGCTCTGTACAGTCCTGCGAGCGTTGTTGAAGGCATTTTTCTTAGCTGTTGATGATGGGTCATTCTGATAAGCACGGTGAAGGCGCTGCTTTTCAGCAAGTAGGGCCTTGATCTCTTCATCATTTTCGTCAAACCAGTCCTGCTGTTTCCTGTGTGAGGGTCCCAGAACCTTTAGTGCAGAAGAGTGCACAATATCCCGAAAGCGTTCCCAGTCCTTCTCAGCATTTCCTTCTAATTGCAGCTCTGAGAGTTGGTTGTCAAGATCTTCTGCTAGTGAAGCTGCTGTGTTGGGGTTCCTCAGTTTACTGACATTGATCCGTTTCAACACAGCTTTGTTTCCCTGTGGACGTCTCTTTGGCTTGATGTGAAAGCTTAATTTGGAGAAGATGAGTCTGTGGTCAGTCCAACAGTCAGCACTCGGCATGGCCTTGGTCACCCTTACATCCTATCTGTCTTTCCTCCGCATGATGACATAATCAATAAGATGCCAGTGCTTGGAGCGTGGGTGAATCCAGGACATCTTTTTGCGAGTGGGCAGGCGAAAGATGGTATTGGTGATGATCAGATCGTGAGCCGCACATGTCTTCAGTAGTAATAGGCCATTGCTTTTACATTTGCCAATTCCATTTTTTCCAATGACGCCATCACAGGCAGAGTGATTGGATCCTACTCTCGCGTTAAAATCGCCAAGTAGAATCAGCCTGTCGGTGTGCTTCACGGATGAAAGTAGGGCATCGAGATCTTCATAAAACTTGTCCTTTACTTCATCCGGGTTCGTCATTGTGGGTGCATAGGCACTGATCAGTGTGGCTTGCTTTCCTCTCAGTAGTGGGAGATGCAGTGTCATGAGTCAGTCATTCACTCCCTTGGGAAGACTGGCAAGTTTGCAGACAAGATGATTTTTAACCGCAAAGCCAACTCCAGATTCACGGCGTTCGTTATTGCTGCGTCCACACCAGAAGAATGTATAACCACCTCCTGTTTCTGTGAGCTTGCCTTCGTTGGCTAGACGAGTTTCACACAGGACCGCAATATCGAAGTTAAATCTTGCGAGCTCTCTGGAGACCAGGGCTGTTCTTCTTTCTGGTCGATTTGCTAAGGGGTTGTCTTGAAGCATACGTACGTTCCATGTGCCAATGGCGAATGGTGTCACCTTAGGTTTTCTTTGAAATTTTGTTATTCGACCGCATGAAATGGGATCCCCTCCAGCCGTGGTAAGCTGGACAGGGTTCTATGAAGCAACAATGTTTAGGGCACCTTTTCTAGCCCCTTCCTCTTACTATGGAGTAAGTGAGTGAGCAGTGTGGTCCTAAAGAGGGCTGCTCAGTCACTCAGGTAGACGCCGAATTCAGCTTTGCTTTGGTCAGCAAGAAGATGACCATTAGACCTGAGTCGCCTGTGTGCAGGTCCGCGGCTACAGCTCCCAGTGTATCCACACCTGCTGCTTCGTCTCTCGCCCACCGCCACAAGACTTTTCACGGGAATTGGGGGGGATGTCAAGACTTGCACGTGAATTGGATTAAAGTGAGGGAGAGGTGTGCATAGTCAGCCTCACTCTCTCTTCCCAGATTCCATCTTGCTCCAATAGCAGGACAAGATTTGAGACAGTTGGAGATGGGCTGGGCACAGTGGTTGACCAGGGCATTTTTCAGGTCTTGCTGTGCTCTTAGCGTACCACATTGCTTGCAGAGACCGCCTTCATGACTGTTGTCCTAGTAGGTTTCATCCGCTCAGTCCGCCGGAATCTGTCTTCACATGCTCGGGATAGACAAGTCCCTATCTCACCGAAGGTCAATGACCCAATGGCTACTCTCAACCTGGTTTGGCCAGCCTGTCAAAGCTGTTGCCCGGGGTGTGGCCGCTGCGCATGCTACAGCTACTAGGAGCCACAGGTGAGAGCTGAGTGACAGGTGGGGACCAAAGATGGAGGAGCTGCCCTAGAAGCTGCCCTAAAACGAGCTGCCTAAAAGAACACGACATGCCCCTACACCAGAGGTGCTACCCCTCCCTGAACACCCCATACACCCCAATTTGACATATATGTATACTCTTAATGCATTGTTCATTATCCATAATTTGTCTTTTTTATTCTTACTGATTTTAATCAAGTTAACCAAATGTTTTAAAAGTTCAACAGAGGCATGTTTTCAAGAAATCAGATATGAAATGTTTCATAAAAATGCATGGTGTATTTGAATATATTAAATTTATGACATTTTAGACTTATGACCAGGGGTGAAATGCTACCGGTTTGGACCCGTTCGGGAGAACCGGTAGCGGACATGTGGCCTGGGTCACCGAACCGGTAGTGACCACTGGCTGGCCACGTCCCTGAACTGGTCCCCCAGTTGCCACTCTCCCTCCCCGCCTGGCTGCACACGTCCGCCTGTGCCAGCCTGCCCTCCCAGAGCACCGCCGCCGCCGTTCACATTCTTCCTTCTCCCGCCGCAAAAATGAAAGTGAATGGCGGCGGGGTTGCTTCAGGAGGGCAGGCAGCTCCAGCCCGAAGCGGCAGGAAGGGAAGGCTGTCTTACGCGCAAATGTGGCACAAAGGTACAGGGCCACTTCGCTCCTGCGACCCTCCTCCTCCTCCCCCTCCTCTTCTCGTGCAGGGGGGACATGGCAAGGTGATGGCCAGAGCCTTAGTGCAGGAGAGAAGCCGTGTCCTTTTGCGTCCTGTTAAAACCCTCCTTAAGTGAGCGGCCGGCTGCCCCGCGCATGCATGTGCACGAGTGACAGACACAGGTACACACACACACACACACACAGAGATACAGAGGGGGGAGAGAGAGAAAAGAAAAGAGAGAGAGAGAAAGAAAGAAAAAGAAAGAAAGATAAAGAAAGAAAGAGGAAGGGGGAGAGAGATAGACAAGAAAGAAAGAAAGAAAGGGGAGGGAGGGAAGAAGGGAGAGAGAAAGAAAGAAAGAAAGAAAGAAAGAAAGAAAGAAAGAAAGAAAGAAAGAAAGAAAGAAAGAAAGAAAGAAAGAAAGAAAGAAAGAAAGAAAACTTATGACCACAACTGAGCCCAAAATTTTGGTTGCTAAGCAAGAGCATTGGTGAGTTTCACCACATTTTATAAGTTGTCCACGCCCACCCGGTCATATGACCGCCAAACCATGCCCACCAAGCCACGCCCACAGAACCGGTAGGGAAAAGTTTTGGATTTCACTACTGCTTATGACTTGTTGGCTGTACACTTCT
Source organism: Thermophis baileyi (assembly GCA_003457575.1). Classification (NCBI taxonomy): domain Eukaryota; kingdom Metazoa; phylum Chordata; class Lepidosauria; order Squamata; family Dipsadidae; genus Thermophis; species Thermophis baileyi. Next base: position 5,578,397 of record QLTV01003132.1, on the reverse strand, counting down.
ATTTTAATTGCTTATGATTTTTCTTATAATAAATACTTTAATTTCTATTTTTCTATAACCTTTTAAGCATGAATTACGGTAGTATTATACTTTTATCTAAAACTGTAACATCTCTTTTCCAAACAATTAAATGGGGAAAAGTTGTAAGTCTCCCAAATAGGATAAAGAAGCATAAAGGTTTCAGTTGATGAAAGTATGCGTGCTTCAAACGGAATATCCTGAAATAGATTGTTATGAAAACATATTGCTATGAAAAAAATGCCAAGGAAGGTAGGTGAGATTTCTCTCTTCATTGGAAAAAGCTGCCACCAGGGGTTGCCATTGTATTATATTTGAAATAAGGCAAGTTGGGCACAGTTTCCAAAGAGATGTTAATAGTAAATAGTTCAAGGCCATTTCTGCCTTGTTTGTCAGAAGAGGATGCTGTTTTGAATGGATTATGCTTCCATACACTTTCTCTTTAGGACTTCCATATATTATCTTCATATTAGCAATGAACTTTACTATAGTACAATAAAATCACAGCTAATGTTACAGTGGATGAAGATCTGAAAAACCATAAAATAGTATTAGGTATGTTTGTCATTTTGAGTTATTTATAAAAATAATAAAGGCAGGATATAAATAAATAAAAATAAGTAAAAAATAAAATAATGACTATATTATTACTTTCAAAAGCTATGTATTCTCTTATATGCATTAGTGTGCCCAAAACTAAATGAATAATAAACCTGTGGTTATTTGTCCACTTGGCTATTACTAACAAAATATCAATTTTGGGAGCATGCTTGTATTTAGAGTTTCCAAATGAAAATGTAATGTTTCTGTGGGGAAATGGTGGGATTTTTTTATTTCAATAAACCCAAGGCCAGCTTCATATGTATTTTCATGACATGTTGCTTTATGCAGGGAAATATATCTATGCGAGTCAACTTGCAGTAGCACCCCATTGTTTTAAAATTCTTGATAGATTTTGAAAAAGATAGATCCCAGGGTATCTATTTTCTAGCTTAGGCGAGTTTCGAGATGCAATATGAGATTCATGATCTAATAAGACGAGCGATTACCGAAAGGAAAAATGTTGGTATTATCAGATCGAAAAAAAAGCACAAGAATGCTTTTATTAAACGAAACTGTTTAACACTGTTACACTCCCGTGTCAAACTCGCCCTCTCCAACATAGGGACTGCAGAGCGGGGTCCTGCCCAGTTTAATATACGCGAAGCGGGGAGGGGCGGCGGCGGCAGGCAGGCAGGATCAGGTTTCACATCCTGATCCTGTCTGGCTTGGGACCGAGAGCCTTCGCTCACCCTGAGGGGCGCAGGGAGAAAAGTCCGGGAGTGCGGCCTGAGTGGAGCTATGGCGGCGGAAAAGTGAGTGTAGTTTGGGGAGAGAGGCAAAAATTTCGGGTCAAGGCATGAGGGGGGTGCCCTCTCGGTCTGCCTCTTACCTGTTGAGCTGGGTGGGGCGCAGGGCTGGGCCCCAGGCGCCGACAAAGTATCTCGAGACGCCGCCGCCGCCGCCATTCCGCGCTCCTTTTTGCAGGCAGCGCGCGGCCGAAGAACCTCGGAGGGGTGAGGGAAGAGACCGAAACAACTTTGGCCGTTTCGTTTGCAGGACCTAAACTAGCAACAGCTCAGAGAGTTTCCCAGGAGTTTTTCGGCTTTCAGCTCAGTCGAGGCAAAAGAGATGGCGAGATGGCGGTGGAAGAGAAAGTTTACGGTGAAGAAGTGGGTTAGGGGCTTAGCTGTGCGAGCTGAGGTGTAGTTTACTTCACCCCTTGCCTTTCTAATTGTCTAATGCTTGCGCGTTTGTTTTTGGAGAAAGATACACTTTGGCCGCCTTTAAAGTAAGTGGCGTTTGGAGAATATAGCTTTGTGGAACAACAATGTAAGTTTTCTCTTTGGCCTCAATAAATAAGGCTGGATAGATAAATATAGGGATATATCCTTCTTAACCGCGATATATATTATCCTGTTGACGTGTGAGCTGAACCATTGTGGTTTGCAATCAGTGGGTTATGACAAAGTTTATTGTGAATTGGGTCAATACAGTTTGTTCAAACCATCTGAACATAGTCAGTTATCATAAATAGTATTTCTGCACCTGGTGACAGAGATAGAATTCTTCCTTCTTCCATATTAAAGAAGGGTTACTTCTTGTCATTGCTAATTAATCCTTTTGGTTGTGAGTTTTATAACTAGAGGATATTGACTACAGTGCAGTATATATTTTTAAATGTCACTTCTATTAATATTTACATAGGCTTTGCTGTGGTTTAGATATTCAGTAAGAAATACTGTAATGTTCTTTTTGCAGTTCATTTCCAATTTACAGTACATAATAGGAAGAATCTTTTTCTTCATGATTTGTTTTTGATTAATGTCAGGAATATTTTAGAATATATGTATAATATCTTCATAGATTTCTTTGGAGCATAGTTTGTATTTAATAATAATAAAATGGATGATTATTAGTGACCCTTTCATAGCAGAGAAAGAGAATTTCTAGTTTGTAGTTGAATTTTGGCCTACTGCATATTCCATCCCCTTACTAAGGGCAAAACCAGGATATTTCTTTGTGCCTTTGATTTGGTTCTCACATTTCAGGAAACATGAAAAACGTGGGGGGGGGGACCTAACTGGAGGGGTGCAGCATTAACTATTCAGATTAGGGACTGTCAGGTCCTGAGATAATTTCAAGTCCATAAAATATAAATCACTTTGGGGGCCAAAAAGGACAGATAATTTGAGACCTTTCATATATTGAACTCCTAAATTTGTAAATACATTATTTTGAAACTATATTCTTTATTTTTTTCCAAAATATACTTACATTCTATTATATTTGTGAAACTAGGCAAATCATAGACTCATAGGATTGCAAGGAACCTTGGAGGTCTTCTAGTCCAACCCCCTGTGCAAGGCAGGATTTCCTCATAGCATTTTGGGCAAATGGTTGTCCAATTGTTCCTTGAAAAATCTCCAAGGATAGAACACGAGCAACTCTGTGGCAAGCTGTTCCACTGTCAGGAAATTCCTCCTCATTTCCAAATTGGATCTCCCTCTGACAAGCTTCTACAGATTGCTTCTGATCTTACCCCAGGTTCTATGGAGAATAAATCAACATCCTTTTCCCTGTGACAGCCTTTAAGTCTCCTCTCAGTCTTCTGTCATGTCTCCTCTCAGTCTTCTTTTACTTAAGCTAAGCATACTTAGTTCCTTTATTTAGGCGCTCTTCAAAGGATTTAATCTCCAGATCCATTATCATCTTTGTTGCTATTATCTGCCCTCTTTCTAGGGCCTCAACATCTTATTTGTATTGTGACCAGAATTGGACACAGTATTCCAAATCTGGCCTCACCAGTGCCTTATGGAGAGTACTATCATTTCTTTTGATCTTGATACTCTGTTGATGCAGCACTGTGTTGGCTTTTTTGGCAGCTGCAGGATGCCCCTTCTGCTAGCACGGGTAGGGCAAACTAATCCCATTAGGATGAGCCGTTTTCTCAGATAGCCTGGACCATGCCATGAAGGGCTTTAAAGGTGATAACTAACACCTTGAATTGGACCCAGAAGCAAACCGGCTGCCAGTGAGCTCATAGAACAGCAATATAACATGAGCCACTCTAGGAACCACAAGAACTGCCTGCGCAGCTGCGTTCTGCACCAGCTGAAGCTTCTGAATACTCTGTATCCAGAAGTCTGCCCATCTGGGAACATCAGCAAATTAAATAATTAGAGCCTATAGTTTAGGAAATGAAACAATTGGTGTATAATGTTAAATATTCTCTAAAGAACCTAAATCAGGAACATCAGAATTACCAACTGAAGATTTGATATATTTCCAGTGTAAAGTAAGGCAATACTACCTAATCAATAAGACTCACAGAATTCAGTGTTATTTGCTTCCAAATAAGTGCATATAAAATTGAGCCTAACTTAACAAAGCAACAGAATGGTTTAAAATTAAGTTCCAATCTGTTTAGTAAGACATACTTCTTTGGGTTGGTCATTAACTCTTACCCCAATTTACTTTAAGAATTATTGTTGTAAGAGTAAAATTGGAGGACAGAGTTATATTATTTTGTGTTCCTAGAGTAGGGGACATATAACTCAAATACATTTTGTTATTTTTAATTGTTTAATAAAATTAATTTTTGAGGCCATAGTCATCGACATTTAGGAATATAGATACCTCATATGTCATACCTTAGATATATTATCAAATCTTATCACAGTTTATGACCCCCAATCTTGCTAAAATATTTAGAAGAGTTAATCGAGATGTGACTACTTAAATTTCTTAATACAAATCAATTACTTTATCACCAAGTCCTGTCAAAATCTACACCTAAGACTTAAGGAGTTTTAAATGGGTCACAATAATTAGAACATTATAGGTAAACTCACCTAACTTCAGGTGGATTAGTGATAGAGTTTAATAAAAGGAATAAACATACCTAAGTATATACTTTTATATTGCATTTATTATCAAACAGATGAGTGACAGTTCATTTAGCCTGCAAAGTGATCTTTAGGTTAGAGATCCAGTTTGCATAGAATAGCCATGAAAATGCTTGCTAGAGGTGAATCTGGGATTCGTTGTGCTTGTGGCATTCTGGTCAGGGTCACCTAATGGTGTATACCTCCCTGCACACAATGTTATAGTTATAACCTACTGCTAAGTACAGCACTAATGTCCTTAGCTATAACACAGAATACCAAATTTGGCATCGTACAGCTAAGGCTGGAAACCTTATCTAACCTTATCTAACCTGTCCATCTTATTCAAAAGGTTTCTGTGGTGAGCATAGTTTTAAAAATGGAGGAAGAAACATCAATAATCTGAGCTATGCTGATAACTGAAAAGGCAAGGTATCTGCAAGGCCTAGTACTAAAAGACAAAGTGCACAGTGAAAAAATTGGACTAACATTAAATATAAAAACCAATTTAATCGGTTACGGTGGCAATGAATTCATTGGGAAAAAGAACAGGTTAGGGATAGATTGTTGTGGAAAAAATCTGTATGGTCACTAGGAGTTGAAAATGACTTCATTTCACATAATCTTATCTGTATAAATATATATTCATATAAATATACATGAAACAGAGGAGAAGGATGTAAATTGATCTGAAGGTAATCTAATCTGATCTTATAGAATACAGTTGATAAATATGTGCAGTGAAATTAAAGTTCAGTTATGAATATTAGAAAATATGAATTGGTTTCATCTAACTATGAAAGTAGGAGCCCATAGCTTAGAGATAGAGTAGACTGGACTGGACTAGACTAGATTAGACCAGAATAGAATTAAATTCTTTATTGGCCAAGTGTGATTAGGCACACAAGGAATTTGTCTCTGGAGCATAAGCTCACAGTGTACATATACACAGAAAGTAATAGGTCATAGATCATAAATCATAGTTACAATAATTATGTTACAACAATTGATAAATCAAAAATTAATAGAAGATAGTAGGAAAGGTGAGAAGATGAGAAAACATGAGAAATGAAATAGTGCTGTGGGAATCAAATGTTCAGTAGATTGATGGCACCGGGTGGGGGGGGGAACTATCTTTGTGTCTAGTTGTTGTGGCATGCAATGCTCTATAGGAGTGTCCTGAGAGGAGAAGTTGAAATAGATTATGTCCAGGGTGTGAGGGGGTCTGTAGATATTTTCTCAGCCCTCTTTCTGGTTCGTGCAGTATAAAGATTCTCAATGGAAGGCAGGCTAGTTGTGTTTGTTTTTTCTGCAGTCCTAACTATCCATTGAAGTCTGTAACTGTCCTGTTTGGTTGCTGTGCCAAACCAGACAGTAATTGAGGTACAAATGACAGACTCAATAATCCCTCTGTAGAACTCTATCAGCAGATCCTTGGGCAATCTGAGCTTTCTGAGTTGACGCAATAAGAACATTCTTCATTGTGCCTTTTTAAATGATGGTTGTAATGTTAGGTGTCCATTTCAAGTCCTTAGAGATAATAGAACCTGGAAACCTAGAAGGTCTCTACTGTTGATACTGTGTTGCCTAATATTGTAAGAGGTGATAGAATAGGAGAGTGTCTTCTAAAATCTACTATCATCTCTACAGTTTTAAGAGTGTTCAGCTCCAGATTGTTCCGGTTGCACCACAGAGCCAGTTTTTCTACTCCCCTCTATGCAGACTCATCATCATCTTGAATGAGACCAATGACTGTTGTGTCATCTGCAAACTTCAGTACTTTAACAGAGAGATCCTTCAAGATGAGTCATTGGTATAGAGAGAAAATAGTAATGGAGAGAGCACACTGTGCTAATTGAATGGTATTTGATGTGATTTCCCTAGCTTCACCTGCTTTCAGGCACAGCTAGGTGAGTCAGTTTAGAGGAGGATTTTAGGAATGATGATGTTGAATGCCGAGCTGAAGTCTACAAAAAGGACCCTTACATAGTTGTTTGGGGATTCAAGATGTTGTAAGATGTAGTGCAGTGCCATATCAACAGCATCATCTGCTGATCTATTTGCACAGTAGGCAAATTGAAAGGGGTCTAGCAGCAGATCTGTGATAGCTTTCAGGTGGACCAACACTGACCTTTAGAAGGTTTTTATAATTATGGATGCCAGAGCCACCTGTCTGTAGTCATTCAACTCTGATGGTGGTCTTCTTGGGCCGGGATGATGATAGAGCATTTGAAGCAATAAGGAACATAAGACGATAATTCATCGTTGTCTCATTCGAGACAACGATGAATATGCATACAGACGGGAGGTTGAACAACTAGCCTTGTGGTGCAACCAGAACAATCTTGAACTAAACACACTCAAAACTGTAGAAATGGTGGTAGATTTTAGAAGAAACCCTCCTATACTACCACCTCTTACAATACTAGACAACACAGTATCAACAGTAGAGTCCTTCAAGTTTCTAGGTTCTATCATATCTCAAGACTTAAAATGGACACCTAACATCAAAAACATCATCCAAAAAGCACAACAAAGAATGTTCTTTCTGCGCCAACTCAGAAAGCTCAAACTGCCCAAAGAGCTGCTGATTCAGTTCTACAGAGGAATTATTGAGTCTGTCATCTGCACCTCTATAACTGTCTGGTTTGGCTCTGCAACCAAACAAGACAGACACAGACTTCAACAGATAATTAGAACTGCAGAAAATCAATTGCTACCAACCTGCCTTCCATTGAGGACCTGTATACTGCACGAATCAAAAAGAGGGCTGTGAAAATATCTACAGACCCCTCGCATCCTGGACATAAACTGTTTCACCTTCTATCCTCAAAACAAGAGCCGCGGTGGCGCAGTGGTTAGAGTGCAGTACTGCAGGCTACTTCTGCTGATCACCGGCTGCCAGCAGTTTGGCAGATCGAATCTCACCAGGCTCAAG
>QLTV01003132.1:5532478-5566853 GCA_003457575.1 Thermophis baileyi | reverse complement strand
TGGGAAGCAGTGGGCGCGAAAGTAGAGTTAGGTCAGCGGCGCGCCTCGCAACCCACTCCTTTCTGTGGATTGCGAGGCGCGTCGCTGGCCTGCTGTCCATTTTGCCGCGGGAAGCAGTGGGGCGCGAAATTAGAGTTAGGCCAGCGGCGTGCCTCGCGACCCACTCCTTTCCGTGGATCGCCTGCCTCTCATTTTGTGCGGCCATCAGCCCTACCGGTACCGGTAGGTACGGTAAGGGCGTGTAGCATGCCCTCCCTTCATCCTCCCCTACTCACCTCGTGTAAAGCAACACCTCGTAGGTATAAAGCAGCACCTCGTGTAAAGCAACCAGTGTGAATGGCGGGGAGTAAATGGCGGGGACCGGCTGCGCATGCGTTAAAAAAGGTGGGGGGAGGCGGCCTTATTTTCGGGGCGGGGCTTATTTCAACGCATGTCCCGAAAAGCCCTGTTGGCCTTATTATCGGGACATGTCTTATTTTCGGGGAAACACGGTACCTATCCTCTTCTCTTCTCTTCTCTTCTCTTCTCTTCTCTTCTCTTCTCTTCTCTTCTCTTCTCTTCTCTTCTCTTCTCTTCTCTTCTCTTCTCTATTCTAAACATATTTCCAGTGATTTATTAAAGATGGGGGTGAAGATGGAGGCCAGTTGATCTGCACAAATTTTCAAGCAAGAGGGAGTTACCCTGTCTGTCCTGCTGCTTTTCTACCTTTTTGTCTGTGAAATAGACCTCTTCTTTTTCTGTGATTACTAGAAGTGGAAGGCCCAGAGGGATGGAGTCGAGTGTAGGAGACTTAGCTGTTGTTGGTGTAGCTGTTATATTCCAGTATATGGTGATAAAGGAAAAATTAGAAATACATTTTGGGAGGAAATTGTGCAACATTCTGAAAGAATGCTATCCAGGGAGAATAATTACTCTGCTAGTTGTCATGAATGAATGGGTGTAGGAACAAATGAAAAAGTTCAGAAAAAGTGAATGAGACATTTGCAGACCAAAGCATGAATGAGAATGTTAACTGTTTTGTGAATTTTGTCCTTACAAAAATAGTTGTCTGTAATGTAAATGTACTAATATATGGTAATTATAAATGAACAAGTATAAACAATATTTTAAGATTTTAATCTATTTCCTCCACAGAAATGTCATGTCCTTTATATAAATTAGAATAATTCTGATGAAATTGCTTGTTGCATAGCCACATTATCTTTTTAATGCAGTATCATCCTCTTAAATTTTCAATATCATTTTATTTTTTTTATAATTTATAAGCCAACCATTTACTTGGCTTATTTTACATATTCAAAGGTTCTTTTACTTTACATGGTTCATTTTTATTTTTATTTCTTATTGTTAATACAGATAGTTGTTGCTATAAAATTTGTTCAGAGATACCTATCTTCTCTGAAAACTTTTAAATTCTTTTTTTCTTTTTATCTCATCCTAAATATTTTGTTTTTTTTCTTGTCCTTTCTCTTAAAATTCAGTACTATCTTGTATAACTCCTAATGAAAGCTTGCATTCCCAAAAGTTCTCAATTTAATGTCTTTATTTAAATTAGTTTTTTAAACAAAACTTTTAATTTTTTTTACAAACTTCCATGATTGCTTCTTTTTCTAACAACATTTCATTTAATCTCCATCTACAAAAATTAGGTTTTCTTTCATAAATTGAACTCATAGGATTATGATTTGAAAAAGTATTGGGTTAGTATCTCTACTTTAGAAATCTTAGTAGCCAAGTCCTTTGAAATCTAAATTGTTATCTATTCTTGAGAAGGATCTATGTCTTTCTGAAAAATAGATATACTCTTTAACTGCCATTTTTGTCACATATATCAATCAACCCTAAATTGTCCACCAAATTTAAAAAAAAAACTTCTGATAATTTACCTTGAGTAATTTTAGTATTTTTCTCTGAAGTTCTTTCTAGTTGTGAGAAGATGCTCCTCTTCCAGCACCCATCATCAATTTTCATAAGAAAAACCTATTAGCCTCTCCATAAGTCATTTGTACAACATCACTTTATCCTTGTTTGGAGCATAAATTCCCAACACCATTGTCTTAGTCCTATGTAAATTAACTTCCACCACAACAAATCTAAGCATGCTCATCAGTCAGTACAAGTTCAGGTTTTGGTTGGGGTTTAATATTCAAAACAATTCCATTCCCTCTTCACTCAATTTTTTATTAATCAAATAATTTGTATCCTTTTTTCTAATATGAGTTCTTGTAAGCAAATAATTTCTTGTTTTGTTTCAAATATTTTTTCATTTAAGAAACATATGTTCTATTTATACTTCATGTTAAACGTTTTAATCCATAATCAAGTCAAAACTTTAGAAAAATAAATATATGAGCACCTAGTTCAATATTATCCCTTTCAAATTCATGTTGCATCTGTTGCATCTGACACCTCCATTTGAATTTCCTCCAATTTTTCCTTTTCCTTGTTTATTTCTTGTTCTGCTCAATCTATAATTTATTCTATAAGCTTTATTGATTTCTGCTTCAGTGTCCTCTTTCTAATCCAAATGAATTTGTATGGCTTTAGTAATCCTTTCTCTAATATCTTCTCTGAATTTTCAGGAATTGTTCTAAGTTTCAAACAAAATTCCTTCTGTCTCAGTTCCAATGGAGCAAAGTTATCTAATACTCTTTCTAACTTTTTGTCTATAATTTGTGTCTTGCTCTCTGAAATTTCCATTTTGTCAGTAATCTTGTTATACTTCTCTAGACATTTGTTTTGGAGTTTTCATCTCCACAAATTCAACAAGCAATTTAACTTATTACTCAATTGCTCAAATACATTCTGAACTAAATCTGATGTCATTCATTTCTCTGCAGAGAGCTCTAATGATCCCCTTCTGTTTTCCATTATTGTTCTTTTTCTAATAGTTGCCATTGTGATCCAAAAGTAAAAGTGAGTCGAACAAGAGAAATGAAAAAAGTGAACTATCCTTCCCCCATTTTTTTATTTTGTATTTTTGTGCCTTTAATATTTTCATCTCTTAATAGTACGCCATAATTTCAATCCACTATCTACTTCTCCAGAGCAATGAAGCATCTATGACTCATATTAAATTTATCTTTTGTTTTGTAAAATCTACCAATTGCTTGCGTTTTTTAATAGTAAACAAAAAAAAATTCCCATGAAGACTCAGTCTGTTTGTCTAATTTAATTCAAGTTTATGCAAAAGCACTTTCACCAAAAGAAAAAAATAGCATCTCTTTGGAATAACTAAACCCAAATATAATTAAGCCGAGGTGGCGCAGTGGTTAGAGTGCAGCACTGCAGGCTACTTCAGCTGACTGCTAGCTGCAGTTCGGCAGTTCAAATCTCACCGGCTCAAGGTTGACTCAGCCTTCCATCCTTCCGAGGTGGGTAAAATGAGGACCCAGATTGTTGGGGGCAATATGCTGACTCTGTGAACCGCTTAGAGAGGGCTGTAAAGCACTATGAAGCGGTATATAAGTCTAAGTGCTATTGCTATTGCTATTAAGTAATGAGGATGGCAGAACTGTATGCATATAGAGACCATGTTATGCCTATGAACTTAGATGTGATCCTGTGACTCCCAGCCACTCAACTCATGAGCCAACTGCAAAAATCTCTATTACTACAGGTTACTCATGAGGAGCAGCTGTCCAAAGTACAAGTGTCTCACAATCTGTCCTTTGTCTGCAGAGATTTCACCAGCCACTCACTGCTTGCCGTCTGACTGCTGTTCGTAGGCATAATATCCCTACTGCTTCAAAGATGCCTAGTCCGCTATGATGCTCATTGGGAGTGAGGCAGTCTAAACTATAAAATGGATATGGGATGAATGTTCATGTTTAAGATGCAAAAAAGCCCCATGCATTAAAATAGTAGAATCCATTACTGTGGATGTCATTAATGGAATATTCTCCAGTGTGCTGACGGGAGAATCCAAGAATGGCTTGATTTTGTCCTTTCTGCCCAGAGACTGAGTTGTCAAACTTCCAGCCACGCCCCCTTGCCTCTCTCTAGTCCCAGTTTCTACTCAGTCTTGGCCCTAGAGAGACGCTTCAAAATTGACTCCTCTTAATCAGACTGGACAAAAGGACTTCTTGGATTCTCCTTTCACACAGGTAGTTTAAACCGCGCTCCGGTTTGGCAGATAGTGTTCGAAGTGGCAGCTTTGTTGCCATGCGCTTTTCCAGCTGCCGGATCGCCCGGATTAGCCGTGAAGGATCGTGCTGGCTACCCAAGTCCATCTGGAACAGCCGCTGGTCTAACTTTCTGGTTGCCCAGTATAACCATGACGGATCGAGCTGGCTACCCCAGTCTGTCTGGAACAGCCACCGACCAACGAAGCCTCAGTTAAATTGTGCCTTGGCTGGCTCCCCCGGTTAGTTCCGGAATAGCTGCCCGCGCTGGTGAGCTGTCAACTGAAGCCGCCTGTGAGTGTGCTGGCTCACCCGGTCCATCCGGCATGGCCGCCACCACCCTCAGCCCCTCACTAGCTTTTCCGGCCATTGGAGCAGATCAGAGTCACTGCCTGGTAGATTTCCAGGCATACTCCGCTGTGACAATTGAATTTGAGCCGAGACAGCAGCGTTTCCTTAGAAATCGTGTCTGCCTACCATAGGCAAGTGTTAAAATGGCAGAACGTGCAGCAGCAGGAGAAAATGTGGAGGAGAAACGTTCCCCTGTGCTGTTCAAGCCTGCTGGGAAGGGCTCCACAAAATCCAAATCGGCTTGCAAGGAAGCAGCCGATAAAATAAGGGCAAAGGCCCTTTATTCAAAAAAGACTTCCAAAGCTGAGGAAAAAGATGCCAGAAAGCGCCAAAAGCCTCTGGAGAAGCAGATCTCCAGGGCTGAAAAAGAGCAAGCAGAGCGGGGGAGGCATTCAAATCCCTCTCTGACAGCTCCTGTCATTTCCCGCTCTTTGCAGTCTGAACCGTTGGTTCACTCAAGCGATGCAGTTCAGCAGGCCTGGTCATAGGGCGCCAGAGAGCTGTCTCTTCAACTGCCTTTTCAAACAGGCAACAAGGAAAGAAATTTTGATCCCATTTCCTGCCTAGCAACAGCAGACTGGCAGCAAGCCTCTAAAAGCAGAATCTCTGCTCCTGAGGCCACATTCACTCCCACAGCGGCGGGACTCTGACCAAGGGAGAACCAGGGGCCCGAAATACCTGTAGATATAAAAATTCTTATTTCCCAGGCCATATCACAGGGAATTGCTGCAGGATTGCAGCAGAGACGCTAACCTGCATCTCTGGCATCCGAGCCTTCCACCAGCAGCCTCAGCTCCCAGCAGACTTGCCAACCTTTCAGGGACCTCGAACTCCCAGTCCCTCCCTAAGGAGTGAAGAATCACTCTTGGGAGATGAAGGCCAAAGGGACTTGGATCTCTCTGAGGACGAGGGACTAATTCCAGATCCCCCGGCATTTACAGGTCTCTTCCCTCCAGCCCTATTTAAATCTCTCTTGCACAAAACCAGAATCACGACTCACATGGGGGTGGAGGCAAATCCATCAGAGGCACCCTTGGGCCTTCAGGACCCAAGTGAACATCTATTCTCTGAACCAACTGCAGAACAGGAGGACATTCCTACACCAAAATTGTTTCTGGACGTAGTCCAGAGACAATGGGCTCAACCAGGGTCATTCCCCACTCCAAGTGGGAACGACAAGCGGTTCTACAATATGGGCCTTGACCTCGCTGAGGCGCTCCAATTGCCAACAGTGGATGGCCCAGTGGCGTCTCTCGCCTCCTCCTCCTCCATCCTGTCTGGTGACATAGCGGATAATCTGAAAGCAGAGGACAGGAAGGTGGAACTGACCCTGCGCAAGACACATCAGGTGGCAACCTGGGCGATCAAGACAGCTACGGCCGCCTCCTTTTTTAACAGGACCTACTTGCTCTGGTTTTGCCAGTTGCGAGAGTGCCACCGGAGGATCTTCGGCTCCACCAGGATATCAACAAACTGGTGGCATCAGCTCAATTTTCGGCCGACGCCACCTTGAGTGCAGCTAAGTATACTTCCAGAGCCCTCTCATCCTCAGTAACATCCCGAAGGATGCTATGGCTTCATCATTGGCAGGCTGAGCGAAGTCTAAATGGAGGCTAGCCTCTGCTCCCTACAAGGGTGGCACACTATTTGGTGAGGCCCTGGAGCCCATCCTTGTTGAAAACAAGGAAAGGAGGAAGGTCTTACCTTCCATGTTCGGCGGGCAGACCGTCGTCCCTCACCTTACTATCGCAGACCCTCCTTTCAGTCTACTGACTCCGGATTTGATATCCCTCAACACCAGAAGTATTATTCGCAAAGACCTGACCGCCAGCTGGATAGATCCGGTTTTCGCGACAGATCCAGGCAACAGTTTCAAGCCAAGTGGCCATTTTTTGGGTCAGGAAGTTGCCCCTTTTGTTGCTCCAAGTGACAGGCAGCCAGTCTGCGCTTCCTGACCTTCAAGGTCGCCTTCCTCGTGGCCATCACTTCGGCCAGACGTATATCCGAACTGGTGGCTCTCTCCATTAGAGAGGACCTTTGCATCTTTCACTCGAACAGGGTGGTCCTGCGGTTGGACCCCTCCTTCCTTCCCAAGGTGAATTCCTGGTTCCACAGGGCTCAGGAAATCATATTGCCAGACTTCTGTCCAGGGCCGACCCATGCCCTGGAGAAGAAATGGCATACCTTGGATGTTAGGAGGGCCCTCCGTATATACATCAAGAGGACATCCTCTCTTAGAAAACCAGAGTCACTGTTCGTGTCTTTTCAGCCATCTTCAATGGGTGCTAGGGTAACACCATTGACCATAGGCCGGTGGATAAGGGTGTGCATAGCCAAGGCCTACGAGCTTCAGGCCCTGCAATTACCCAGACGTGTAACGGCCCATTCGACCAGGAATGCAGCCACGACGGCTGCATGGGCAACTCAGGCATCCATCGAGGACATTTGTAGGGTGGCGACATAGTCCTCCCCATCACCCTTTATCAGACACTACAAGCTGGATGTCTTCGCGTCAGCAGAAGCGTCCTTCAGCAGGAGAGTCCTCCAAAAGGTTCATACAGCCTCGGAGACTCTGGTCCAGATGGCTACCCACCCTTCCGACAGCTGGCTTTGGTATGTCCCATTCTTGGATTCTCCCGTTAGGACACTGGAGAAAGGGCATTGGTCTTACCTGATACGCTCCTTCTTAGTGTGCTGAGGGAGAATCCAAACCCACCCTGGCGACTGTATGGTCCAGAGTCCAGGAGTGACCATTCCACGCTGGAGAGACATTTTACTCAACAGCTACGCCTTCATCAAAACTGGGACTAGAGAGAGGCAAGGGGGCGTGGCTGGAAGTTTGACAACTCAGTCTCTGGGCAGAAAGGACAAAGTCAACCCATTCTTGGATTCTCCCTCAGCACACCGAGAAGGAGCATATCAGGTAAGACCAACGCCCCTTCCCTGCTTGCACCACTTCCAAGTTATCTAGAAGCCACTGGCAAAAATATTAATTCTGCATGCAAAAGAAAAAGAAAAAAAGAAAAAATCATGTGTTTATTTTACTTTATACACGATTTGGGCAAACATTCATTTAAATGAAAAATTGCTGTTGTCAAGTTTGCTTATTTTTGAATATGTATATATCAAGAGAGAAGACTATCGAGTGTTGTGGCCTAGAGGTGGAGGTGTCGCCTTACAATCAGAAGGCTGTGAGTTCGATCCTAGGTAGAGGCAGATATTTCCTGCACATCAAGATTATTATTCTGTAATGTCATTTGTGAATTTGTAATTTTTTTCCTGACAGTTCCACTTGAAACTTTTTGGAGACCAAAAAAGTTATTGATATGGTCAGAACAGATGATCAATTCCCAGTTAATTGAACATTTATTAATTGAACCCAACTGCTGGATATGCATAATAGGTTGAACCCCAAACTAAACCATACGGTAGGAATTGCTTGACATATTGAACTGTAAACTCACCTATGCCAAGAGCATAAACATTATTGAAGACCCTAAAATAAATCGAGTTTAATCACAGTTGAATAATGCTTGAGGGACTGGAGGTCCCAATTCATTTGATAGCAGAAGGCCCGCTGGCGACATTCTGATGTCACTGGAAGGCTTGTCCCTCATTCTTTGCCTGTTTGGAGTGTTTAATACAGTGTTTAAAAGGAAAGTATATTTTATAGATTTGAATCGGAGTCAGATGATGAATAGGCTGGAATAGGGGCTTAACTTTAGCAGTGACTACTTTTATTCATATGCTGAAGGAGCACGTTGTAGTATTTACAGAAGGACACCTCACTCCTTGCAAAATCCTAGTTACTAGACTCAGAAATCATACACCTAGTTATTTGTGTTCAGCTGAATGTAGCATTTTGGCTAAAACTATCTGTTTACAATTATCACTGTCTTTGTTACTGTTGCCCTTGGCATGGTAGAATACAGAATAACAGAGTTGGAAGGGACCTTGCAGGTCTTCTAGTCCAACCCTCTGCTCAGACAGGAAACCCTATACCATTTCAGACAAATGGTTGTCCAATCTCTTCTTTAAAACTTCCAGTGTTGGAGCATTCACAACTTCTGGGCAAGTTGTTCCACTGATTAATTGTTCTAACTGTCAGGAAAATTCTCTGCACTCTTTCTAGAGTCTCAACGTTCAAGTCTGACAAGATCCTTTTGTATCTTAAGCCTATCTTCTTTTGGCTATTCCTGCCAGCTTGGTCTCGTCCACAAATTTGATGAGTTCCCCATCTATGTTCCCCAAGTGTCTCTGTGATGGCAGTTCCAAACTGGAACTTTGTCTCACAAATAAGCAATTACAAATAACTCCATTATCCCTAGGATACCCTTGCCTCAGAGATAATTGCCACCAACTTAAGGTGATTGCCTCCAAGAACCACTGTTTTAGACCTGTAGATTCATAACTCTTGTGCTAATTTTTAATTTGGAAACTTCGTAGCTTAACACTCTTTTGAGGAGCTTGTACTTCATGGATTATCGGGCTATTCTTGTGGATTATGGGACTGTGAATGCACCATAAAAATAATGTCTTTAGATAGCAATAGTAGAAGAACTTTTTTTTCAGACAGCTGTATCTAAGGATTTGTTTGAACTCCAGTGAATATGTTTTGTTTTCTGTTCTATTGCTCTCCCCTATTGCTGAATATTTTGGGGACTATATACATAAACATATTGGGACTCATTATTTCTATTGATTTTTGGTAGATTAAAATATTTTTACATTAGTCTCATTCTCTATGCTGAGATTAAACCATGGTTGATCAAGTGCAGTCTAGTGTAATCAAAGAGTTCTGTTTGGTTGCCTCAGTGAAAGAATCCTGTTTTGTCCTTCTCTTCTTTAAAATAGGAAGTTTCCACAATATTTAAACATTGGCTGCAGTTTCCTGAAGTCTTGACCTTTTGTTCTGTTCTAACTATAATGACTATAGGTGTTTCCTTTGTATTGTGCACCCTAATATACATAAAATCCAGATCTTGTGACATGGAAATTCAAAAGATCTGTTTTGGACAATGTCAACACAATGTTATGTAAAATAGTCTAAGAGAAGTTGGTTTATATTTATGTTTTAGTAAAATCTGCTGGTGGTTTTGTATTTAAAAGTGAATTGATGAGCAGTGTGAATGTTGCAAGATGGGCTATTAGTGGATAATCTGTGAAGACTGTATGTACGGTGGTGCTTAAAAGTTTGTGAACCCTTTGAATTTTCAATATTTCCAAATAAATATGATTTAAAATATGAGCCATCTTCCGGCTCATTCAAACAGAGCCGACGTTTGGCGCACTTTTCAGCAGCAGACACCCTGGCGCCTCCCCAGCATGGGACCAGAAAGCCCCCAATACAGCAGGAGAAACAAAGGATGGAGTATACTGCTGCCTCAGAGAACCATGAGGTGGCTCACGTGAGTGGGGAAGATGGGGGGGGCAGTACAGTCCCATATTAACTGGAAAGGTCCCTCAGAATCAAGAGTGGGCAGTAGAAGAGTGGCTGCCCGAATAAGGGCAAAAGCCCTGTATTCCAGAAAAGCCTCTAAGGCTGAGGAAAGAGATGCCCGGAGATGCCAAAAAGCTCTAGAGAAAGAGATCTCCAAGGCTGAGAGGCAAGCTGAGTGACGAAGACAGTCAGATCTTCCCGGGGGAGATTCCATCACTTCCCATTCATTGCCTGATCCAACCAGGACACAGGAGACTCTGAGCTCCCATATTCGGTCGCCAGAGGGTGCCAGAGAACAATCTCCACAGCTACCTTTTATAAAAGGCAGCAAGGAGGATCCCTTTGCGCCACAGTCAGATATACTGCCAGCAGAGAGTCATTGGGAGCCTAGTTTAAAAAAGAGGCAATCTGCCTCAGAGGCCACAATTACCCCCACAGCGGCGGGGCTCCGCCCAGGGGAGAACCAAGGACCAGAGATTTCTGAGCAAATGAAACTCCTGATCTCCATAATGCAGGAGATTGCTGCAGCATTGCAGCAAGGAAACCAAGCGGATTCTGTGGCATCAGACTCATCCCTAGAGCATAGTCAACACCTGACATCTCAGGTTCATGCAGACTTGGCGAACCTTAGGGAACCTCACTCTCCCACTTCATCCCTATAGAGTAAGGATTGGTTTTCAGGAGAGGAAGACCAGAGAGAGCTAATACTCTGAGAGGATGAAGGGTTAGTTCCTGACCCCCCAGCTTTCACAGGGCTTTTTCGCCCAGCCCTCTTTAAATCCCTCCTGTTTAAAGCCAAGACCACAGCCCACATGGGAGCTGAGCCAAGTACATCAGAGCCAGCATTGGGGTTACCAGACCCAAATGAGCTCCTCTTTACAGAGCCAACAGCGGAGAGAGAGGAGATCCCGTCACCCCAATTGTTCCGTGACATGGTCCGGAGGCAATGGGTTCACCCAGGAACCTACGCCAACCCAAGTGGGAATGACAAAAGATTTTATAATGTAGCTTCAGAATTCGCTGAGGAGCTACTATTACCAACGGACGGACCTGTGGCAGCCTTAACATCCTCTACTCTCCTGTCTCAGGACACAGCAGATGCTCTGAAAACAGAAGATAGAAGGGCTGAACTGACCCTTCGCAGGGCTCATCAAGCGGCGGCCTGGGCAGTAAAGGCAACAACTACTGCTTCCTTCTTCAATAGAGTCTCCTTACTCTGGCTTCACCAGATGCAAACGAGAGCTTCACCTGATGACCAACGCCTCCAACAGGACATCAACAAGTTGATAGTGGCGACGGAATTTTCGGCTGATGCCACCCTAGATGCAGCCAAATTCGCTTACAGGGCTATTGCATCTTCGGTAACGGCCCGCCGTCTGCTGTGGCTTTGCCACTGGCAGGCGGACACAAAATACAAATGGAGGCTAGCCTCTGCACCCTTCAAGGGTGGCAAGCTGTTTGGAGAGGCCATGGAGCCCATCTTGGTGGAAACCAAAGACAGGAGAAAGATCCTGCCTGCCCTATACAGGCAAGCGGAATGACACCCCTCGCCTTATTTTCACAAGCCTTCCTTTCGGCCAACAGACACAGGATTGGGCTACCCCCAGAGGACATACCCCCACAGAGCTGATCGCCAGATGGATAGAACCGGATTTCGGGATAGAAACAGACAACAATTCCAGAACAAGAGACCATTTCGTGGCTCTGGAGGTCGACCCGTCGCTACAAGTGACCCCAGGTCCAACCCTTCCATTGGTGGCCGCCTAGGGCTATTTGAAAATCAATGGGAGGCAACCACAACAGACACATGGGTCCTAAACACAGTGAGACTAGGCCTCACGCTCAAATTTCTCTCCATCCCCCCGAGATTCTTCATACGTTGCCCCATATCAAGAAACAACACAAAAAGGGGTCTCATGGAAGCCGCAATCCAACACCTATTGGACATTCAGGTTATCCAGCCAGTTCCGGTGGACCAACAGGAGCAGAGATTCTACTCCATCCTATTCGTAGTCCCAAAGGCCTCGGGGGGTGGGTGGGTGGAGAGCGATTCTGGACCTAAAAAGGTTAAATGACCATCTGATTTACAAGAGGTTCAAGATGCAGTCTCTCCAGTCCATCCTGGAGAGCATCCGGGAGGGCGACTTTTTAACATCCTAGATCTGACGGAAGCATACCTCCACGGGCCTATCCTACCGTCTCACCGCCGGTTCCTCCAGTTCTACTACGCGGGACAGCACTATCACTACAGAGCCCTACCATTCGGTCTGTCTTCAACACCCAGGGTTTTCATCAAAATACTGGCGGCACTGGCAGCCAACCTCAGGGTGATCCCAATCCACGTCCAGTGTTACCTGGAAGACATCTTAATCCAGTCTTCTTCCCAGCTTTGGGCGGCAGAGGACCTGCAAGTCACAATCCGGGTCCTTCAAGATCACGGATTTTCCATCAATTATGAAAAGAGTCACCTGACTCCTCCTACCTGTTTACCACACCTGGGGGCGATCATAGACACCTCATTATGCAAGGTATACCTATTGCAGGAGCGTCAGGACAGCATAAAAGCATTGGCAAATGATCCAAACAATCCGGTCAGTTCCACTGGTCCTCCTCTCACAGCTCCTGGGCAAGATGGTATCTTGCATTGCAATCGTTCCCTGGGCACGTCTACATGCCAGGACCTTGCAGTTGTTCCTCCTACCCTACCAAAGGTCCGGCAAGAACAACTCACCCACCAGGGTTCGAGTTCCACACAAGGTACTCCAGTCCTTCCAGTGATGGATGTCCCGGGCCATGACAAAGGGATGTGGCTTCAAGGAGTCCAGCCACCTGACTATCACCACAGACGCCAGCCTCTTCGGCTGGGGCACTCACTTTCATTCACAGATGGCACAGGGACAGTGGTCACAGGATGATCTGACGAACATCAACTGGCTGGAGCTCAGGGCAGTCCATCTGGCCCTCATATCGTTCCAGGACAAGATCTCTGGCCATCACATTCTCATTCTGACGGACAACATAGCCGCCAAGGCCCACATCAATCGTCAAGGGGGCACCCACTCCAGACCCCTCATGCAAGAGACAGAGAAATTGGGTCTCTGGGCAGAGAAGCATCTTCTCTCCATCAGGGCGGAACACATCTCGGGGACAACGAATGTACAGGCGGACCGGCTCAGCAGGACCACAGTCAATCACTCAGAGTGGCGCCTGCATCCAGACCTGTTCAGGGAGCTGTCAGAACGGTTTGGGACTCCAGTCCAGGACCTGTTCGCTATCCCGTTAAACAGTCACTTGCCGAGGTTTTACTCCAGGTTCGCAACATCGGGGGCGGAGGGGACCAATGTACTCCGTGGCCTCGAGGCCTTTTATACGCCTTTCCCCCTCTTCCCCTGATCCCAGGGGTAATCAGGAAGGTGTTGACGGAGAAGGCAGAGGTATTGCTCCTGGCTCCACACTGGCCCATATGACCGTGGTTTGCAGATCTAGTCAATCTGTCCATATCCAGACCATGGAGGATTCCTCAGGACAGAATATCCCTCAGTCAGGGGACCCTAGTCCACCCAGAACCACAATGGCTTCAACTGACCATATGGAATTTGAGCAGAGGGTTCTGAGACAGGGCAAGTTCTCTACCAGGGTGATCCGGACAATCCAGGCCTGTAGGAGGCCATCAACCAACAGAATCTATGATTCAAATTGGAAGACCTTCTATAGCTGGTGCTCCAAGGACAACATTAATCCTACCTCTGTATCCATTGCCCAGATCCTGGAATTCCTTCAGGACGGGCTGGACAGGGGCCTATCCCCCAACACCATACGCAGACAGGTGGCAGCTCTGTTGTCGGTGTTGTCATGTGGGGAGTCCCTCACACATCACTCTATTCTACGCAGCTTCATTAAGGGAGCAACCAACTTAAAGCCTCCGGTGGTACACAGGTATCCCACCTGGGACTTGCCCAAGGTCGTGCAGGCACTCTTCTTGGCTCCCTTTGAGCCGTTACGGACAGCCAGCCTGCGTTTTCTCACCTGCAAGGTAGCCTTCCTTGTGGCTATTACCTCGGCTAGACAAATTTTGGAGCTGGTGGCTCTCTTCATAAGGGGGGACCTGTGTGTATTCCATTCAAACAGGGTGGTTCTGCGGCTGGATCCCTCCTTTCTCCCCAAGGTTAATTCCTTGTTCCACAGGGCACAGGAAATCATTTTGCCAGACTTCTGTCCGGGCCCGACTCATGCCCTTGAAAAGAAGTGGTATACCTTGGACATCAGGAGGGCCCTCCACATCTACATCAAAAGAACAGCTCCTTTCAGGAAAACAGAGTCTCTATTCGTGTCATTCTAGCCTTCTACGCTGGGTAACAAGGTCACGGCATCGACAAAGCATATGAGCTTCATGCTCTTCCGTTGCCCCGACGAGTGACGGCCCACTCTACCAGGAGCACGGCCACTATGGCAGCATGGGCGACACAGGCCTCTCTCGAGGAAGTCTATAGAGCAGCGACTTGGTCCTCACCGTCCCCGTTCATCAGACATTACAAGCTGGACACTTTCGCTTCGGCTGAAGCAGCCTTCGGCAGACGGGTTCTCCAAAAGGTACACTCAGACCTGGAGACTCGGGACCAGACCGCGGCCCACCCTTAGGACAAGCTGGCTTTGGTATGTCCATTCTTTGGATTCTCTGCTCAGCACACTGGAGAAGGGGCGTTGGTCTTACCTGATACGCTCCTTCTCGGTATGCTGAGAGAGAATCCAACCCCACCCTGGCAACCGTCTGGTCCAGAGTCCAGGAGTGTATAACAGGGTCAGTAATGCGTCAAGTCATCTGCTACGCCTTCATCAAAATTGGGGCACAATCAAGAGAGGCATGGCTGCAAAGTTTAAAAGGACTCAGTCTCTGGGCAGAAAGGCGGAGTTAACCCATTCTTTGGATTCTCTCCCAGCACACCAAGAAGGAGCGTATCAGGTAAGACCAATGCCCCTTTTCAATATTTCCAAATAAATATGATTTAAAATATGATCTGTACTCCACAGAAGTCCTAGAAATGTTAAAAGAATCCAATTAAATGAGTCAAAAATGGTATATCTGTTCATTTATTTATTGAGGAAAGTTATCCAAAGCTACATTTTTCTGTGAGCAAAAGTATACGAATCTTTGCTTGTGGTACAAAGTCCACCATTATGCTGAAGGATAAAAAGTCTTGTTTGAAAAAAGCTAACATTATGTAAATAGAAAGGAAAAGATGAAACTAATTATGAAGCTAGTCTCAATACTGAAACTACGGTAGTATTTTGAAATCTTGAAAAAAGAATTGTTTGTACTTGCATGCCAACTCAGAACAACTGTGTTCTTCAACAGAAGGAAAGATAGTGTGTATTCCTGCTGCTGTCAAAACAGTCATCTCCCAAACTCTTATAGTAATTAAGCATTCTAGAACATGCATATATTTTGAGATTTGCACTTCTTAATCAAATCTTTCTATAGATTATTTTTTCCCCAGAGGAAAGAATAAAGGTTGCTGACAAAATATAAATGGGGTATACATGAAATGAACACATTATTTATAAGTAATTCTCACTGAATGACCATTGGTTCAGCAACAGTTTGAAGTTTCCATGATGCTGAATGACTGGCTTACGCCTGCTCCCCAAAGATACAGCCATTCATCACATTATCAAAATTTGGCTGCTTAGCAGCCCCCCTTACAACAGCAAGGGTGTTTCAACTCCCCCCACAACTATCTCCCCTCCATCTCTGTCCTCTGGCCACCGTGCACAGCAGCAGTCCTTGGTGGGGGCAGGGCTGGGGCTGAAGTAGAACCCCAAGGCCTTCAGTAATCTCCATCAGCCACCACTTCTCCCAGGAATCTACTTCAGTCCCAGTGCTGCCTCAAGTCCCACACTGAGGCCAGCCTCCCAGCTCTACAGTGCAAAGTCCCAGCTGTTTCACCCACCCACCCCTACACTGTAGAAGTCCTGTACCCAGCTGATGTTCTCATAATGCTTTGGAAGACCTCATAAAGTTTCTGAAGCATACAAGAATTTGTGCACAATTTAGACCACAGTAGGTGTGGCCCCAGAAGGTTTCAGAAGACCTTAAAAGTCTTCTTAATCATTGAGGGCTTCAAAGTGAGATTTTGTGGTAGACCAGATATCTCAGCAGAGATGGTTCTGCAGTAGTGAATGGTAGCCACTACTGACAATAAGACTTTCCAGATAAAAGAGAGATTGAGACATCACCCACTGCCCATAGTTGCTTCTTGTGAAGTCTTTCAGTTTTCTTGTGAGTAGAGCACCTAGAGCCATGATGGTGAACTCCAGCCCAGTTCCACTACGCATGCACACGTGCCTCCCACTGGCCAGCTGCTCTTCAGGTCTCTGCTGCACATGCACGAGGGGCGGGGTGCATGTGGGAGACGCACGCGTGCATGCGTGGGGAGTGCTTGCATTGCATTTTGGGGCCTCGCACGGCACCCCTGTGCCCCGTTTTGGCTTCCAGGTTGGTGCAGGAGGCCTTCCAGGCCCAAGATGGGGCGTGGGGGCGCACATGGCTCCCCGCACCCCATTTTGGCTTCAGGTTGGTGCAGTAATAATCATTACTGTATAAGTTCTATACAATAATTTTGGCTGAGAGAATGAAGATGGTATTACAGAACTTTATTCATGAAGATCAGTATGAGTTTTTACCTAAAACTAAAAGGTAGCTGAGGGACAATATTACTCTATATTAAAAATATATTGTATATATGAAAAACAGGTGGCACTGATTTTTCTTGATGCAGAAAAGGCCTTTGATTATTTGTAATGGATTTTTTGTTTAAAATGTTGGAAGATAAGGACTTGGCTGACAATTTTATCAAATGGGTAAAATCAATTTATTCCTCACAAAGGTAACAGATAATTGTGAATGGAAAATTAAGAAAACTCTATGAGATACAGAAATTATAGACAAGGATGCTCCTTATCATCATTGTTATTTATTTTATCTTTGGAAGTATTGAACAGATGAAATTGGAGAATCAGGTGAAGTGAAGATTTAAACAAGAAATTACAGGCATTTGCTGATGTCCTGATGAATGTCCTATGGAAGGAATAGAAATTTTAATTAAAAAATCTAAAGGATTTTGGGATGTTAGCTGGTTTTGAAATTAATAAATAAAAGATAAAGATGTTAACAAAGAATATGAAAATGGAAAACAAATGATATTAATAGAAAAACTGATTTTAAGATTGAATAAAAAGTGAAATATTGGGTATCAGCATGACTAACATAAGTTATATGTTATACAACCCAGAAAGACATGTTATAATGGGACAAATCATAATTATCATTGCTGGAGAGAATTTTTTTACTAAAAAGTATATTTTTCCAAGAATGATGTTTTGGTTTCAAACAATACCTATTATTGACAAGTGATGTACCATTTAAACAGTGATAGAAAGATATATCCGTTTGTATGGCAAGAGGAAAAAAAAACCCAAGAGTTAAATATAAAATACTTCCAAGATACAAAGGAATGAGGAGAATATGAAACAGATATAAACCCAAACCGTGCCCGAACATAGTGTCAGCAATAAAGGAAGGAAAAATGTACTCAAACAGTTCTTTATTTTATAGCTGATGCTGTTTAGTTTGAACTTTTTTTCTCTTCAGTGAAATTAGAAGGAAAAATGAATATTTGGAAGATATAGCAGAGATAATTGGAGGCTATTGTTTAATTATTGTTGTTTTATGTACAAGGAGTCTAATTAGCAATAGCACTTAGACTTATATACCGCTTTACAGTGCTTTACAGCCCTCTCTAAGCGGTTCACAGAGTCAGCATATTCACAGAGTCAGCATATTGCCCCCAACAATCTGGGTCCTCAGTTTACCCACCTCGGAAGGATGGAAGGCTGAGTCAACCTTGAGCCGGTGAGATTTGAACTGCCGAACTGCAGCTAGCAGTCAGCTGAAGTAGCCTGCAGTACTGCACTCTAACCACTGCGCCACCTCGGCTCGGTAATTCCAGAAAGAAATTAGGTGCAGACCCAATAAGAATCTGCAGGGCACAAACAGCAGCGTCACTTGTTCAACATAATTAAATTAATTTAATTTTTGTATCTGGCAGTACCTGGCTGAGTCTTGGTTTGGAAGCTAAACAAAGTTATGGCTGATTAATTTTGAATTCTGACCTCATTTATATACAATATAAATATACAAAACATATACAACACATTAAGTGTTGTACCTTATGATTCTTGACGAATGTCTCTTGTCTTTTTATGTACACTGAGAGCATATGCACCAAAGACAAATTCCTTGTGTGTCCAATCACACTTGGCCAATAAAGAATTCTATTCTATTCTATTCTATTTTATGAACAGTTTCTTAAAATGGCTGCTACAATAAAACAGTTTTACCAGAAGGCAAAATGGTGAAACTGTTCACCTTAACCCTGAAGAGAATCCTTTGTATAATTCAGTCAGAGAGGATGCAGTGACACTATCTGTATCTTATAATCACAAATAGATTATACACTGATAAAATTATAGATGTTGCCCAATTTCATATTCTCCAGAAATATTAAGGGCAGAACATACTAGTTGAAAATTCTGGAAATTGTAATCCCACTATATTTAAAGATTACCAACTTGGAGATGGCTCACATAGGTTATTCTGCTCTGCTAATATTAACAATTGCTCATGCTTATGCTATATTTGCTTAACTCTTGGCAAGATAAAGTACTGAAAGTTCTAAATGTGATAAAGATTAGAAAGCTGCGACCTTTTGGAACTGAAGAAAAAATGGTGCTTTGATCACATAATCCTTGTTGGCAACTCCTTAAAGCAACTGTGTCTGTTGCACCTTCAAAGGTGCAACATGATCCCAGGACAAGATAAGTTTACTAAAGAATTGTGCATGCACATGTAATACCTGTTTGCATGTGCTCCAAACCACATTATTCCCTTTCATTCTGAAGCACCACAGAGCACCACACACCTACTTAAAGACCTATGCTATGGCTATGGTTTGCCTTAATTCCTACAAAATTCTTAAATCAACAATATATCTGAGTTGATTTTTTTTTCATAAGGTGGCTGCAGATTTTCCCATTGGGCTTCGTCTTGCATTAACATTGCAGAACAGAGTACCATTGTTTTTGTCTTCCTTTTAAATTAATTATCTTTCAACCAGTCTTTATTAATCAATTTTCACAACAGAGTTAGATTGCATCAAAGAAAATTAAGAGTTGCAGTATTTCTTCCTATTCTGAAAGATATTTACTCTATGTCATCCTCACAAATACTTGTTTGTTTCTATAGATACCTAATTCTCATTCCTAATTGAGATAGCAGATGGGCCTTGTATTTGCCTTCAGTCTTGTGCAGAATACACACTAATGTGTAACATGAACTATAATGGTCTAAATAGTTTGCAGCTGTGCCAACACTTGGATGGTTTCATTACACAAGCAGCTTGTTCAGCAAAAAGAATCTATTTATAAAATTCAGTTGTGTTTCTTACCGTCTGATCACATTGCAACTTGCAAGATGAGTGACAGGGCCCAATGCCAAGTCACCTGAATACTTTCTGAACTTATGTATATAACTTTTTTGAATAGTTTCCAAACGGCTGGACTAAAATTACAAAGCAGCAGCCATTAATACAGCCAGCCCACCATACTTAATACTGGAAAGGAGATGCCAGTCATATGGAAGAAACAACTTGTTAAAATCCAGTGGGCAGTGACCTCCTTGATTAGAAACTTCTAAATGTTATTTAAAAAATTGGCTGAAGCTTTGTCTTCAATATAAGGATATGATTCATTGTACAAGTTATAATATTTAGAATCTGTTCACCTTACTGAAGTTCAGGAAGAGTGAGAACAAGAGAAGGACATTGTACTCTTGACCCTGTTTAGTATTTTGGGAAAGAGTTCTGGAGGAACTTACTATGCTTCAATCATGCTCCAGCTCACTACCTTTTCATTTAGTGCTGACCCTGGCTTGTCTCCAAACAAATTTTAAAACATACTAAGCAAGCTCTTGTCAGGGTTCCAAGTAACACCCCCAATGAAAGAAGACTCCGAGACTCCATTTCAGTTGAAGCAGGACTCAGTCATATTCTTTAGGGCCTGGCAGAAAAATGTGATCTTCCATGGCCCATAAGCTTTTCTCCTTTTGTGAAAGCTAGTGAATGATTGAGATTTTATTTCTTTAGAAATTAAATTTCCCTATATAAACCCATCTATTAATAGCTGTTTATTCTCCATTTAGGTGGAATCCAGGAATGGGTTAACTCCGTCTGTAATCCTATTGGACTGAGTCTGCAGAGTAAACAACACGCCTCCTCCTCTTGCTTCCTCAGCTTTTTGACTCAGTTGTAGCCTGGATCAGACGTGTTGCAGAGTTTCTCCATTTCTGAATTCTGGCTTCAGCCTAAATTGAGTATTCTCCCTCATGGTGGATATAGCAGCCAGGAATGGGTTAACTCCGTCTGCTCTCTGATTGGACTGAGTCTGTCAAAGCTGTTTAGGTACTGCCCTTGTTGCTATGCCAGTCAGTTTTTTCACTCAGTCGCTCAGCGAGAGAAGTTGTGCCATTCCTTTCCTCCTGTTTGGTTGAAATTGGTTGCTATATCCACCTTGAGATTAAAAATCAATCTCACTGATCAGTAGAGTGACTTCCTTCAACTGGGCTTGTGAGTAATTTCAGCTGAGCGGTGGCTCGGGCTCCCTCAGGCAGCTGTCAGGCTGCCTGGCTTCCTTCGAGATAGTCTGTCGTTCGATCGGGGCTTCCTTGCCGTTTTATTTTTCTTTTATGTTTCTTTCCCTGCTCGCTTGTCTCTTTGAACTGCTGGTCGCTTGCTGGAGCCATGAGGGGTTTGATCGACCCATCTTCGATCGGGCGGTCGGCTCCTTTGATCACAGCTGATAGTCGGGCTCACGGTGGCCATTTTGGAGTACGGCGGCAGCCGCCTGGCTTGTTTATTGCACTTCGCAGCGAACTGCCTGGGACTGTAATCGCCTGAGGAGAAGGCGATTCTGATTGAATTGGGCTCCGGTTGGCTGCGATTCGGAGGGTCTACCAGTGAGATCGGTGACCAGCAGCCTTCGGAGTTGACCACGAGGCTGGCACAGTGACAGCGGCCATTTTGAGCCCGGCGGACATTTTCTAACCACAGAATAACCACTACGGCTGTCAGCTTTTGAAAAAAAAAAAAAGACAAACTGTCAGCACAGGCTTGGGACTAATTCTTCACAAATAATACAGCCTATCAGAGGGATTTGGTTGCCTTGGCTGCGGAACTGCTTGCCCGGCTGCTCTGGTGCTGTTCTGCTGACAGGACTAGTGGAGTGTTTGCGCTCCCAGGTCAGCCATTACCGCCCCAGCTGCTGACCAGTGACTTGTGGAGTGTGAGCACCCCCAGGTCAGCAGCTAGCCATGCCCCACCAGGGCACGGCTCATTGAACAGCACAGCCATGCCCTTCCAGGGCACTGCTTAATTACTGGGCACTGCCATTCAGTGACCACGCCCGGCCAGGGCACGGCTTCAGGGCTCGATACGTGCACATTAGCCCTCCAGCATTGTGCCCAGTACCAGGCAGCCACGCCCTCAGCGGCATGGCCTGATTGCCTGTTGTCCTCGCAGTTACGACAGTCGCTAACTGAGACATAACTGCAAAATTGCACGCCCTCATCGGCACAGTCTGAATTGCCTGTACAACCTCGCAGTTGTGACGGTCACTAACTGAGACATAACTGTGTAATTGCCACCCCTTTCTCCGTTGGTGGCTGCTGTTGAAGACCGGCTCTATGGCTTCTCGTGCTTCGTCCTCGGACACCTCGGGCGC
The DNA here is from genome assembly GCA_003457575.1 of Thermophis baileyi. Lineage (NCBI taxonomy): Eukaryota > Metazoa > Chordata > Lepidosauria > Squamata > Dipsadidae > Thermophis > Thermophis baileyi. The sequence continues at coordinate 5,545,106 of QLTV01003132.1, read as the reverse complement.
TGCCCATGGCCGCAAACACCGTCAAAAGTCGTCTAGACGTGAGCGATCAGCATCTCCTGGGCCAAGCGAGGCTTCGCTTACCAGAACCCCTGAGCCGCGTACGGCGGCAGAAAAGCAGTGCCATAAGAGACTGGATAAGTTGTGTGATCTGGCGGCGTCCAGGGGTCGAGGCCCGGCTCTGGCCTCCGGGCCAAATGAGCAGACCGGTGCACTGGCAGCTGGAGCATCAGGGGGCACGGTGTCCTCCCTAGACTCCATTGTTCCCAATTCTAATGCCCAACTATGGGGCCCGGGGGCGGATTTCCTTCCTCTATCTACTGCATCCTTGACTACGCCAGGTCATCAGGCAAAGTCCACTACGGTGGTGTCCGAGCAAGGGGGCATCACAGCACCCATGGTGCCGGAGAACCGTGGCTCGACTCCAGCGGCCACCTTCACCCCGACGGCTGCCGGCCTTTGACCTACTGAGTCCTCCAGGCCGGTGCTTCTGGATGACATTAAAGCAATGGTGGCGGAAGCGATCCGGCAGGGCATTGCTGAGGGCCTTCAGCAGTCTAGACCTCAGGTCCATCTGGCCTCTGGCAGCGGCTACCGTCGCGGAGATTACCTGGAGGGCGGGTATGAGCAGCATTATGATCCTTCGCCGGATCATGTGTCGGATCAGTCCGATGGCGATGAGCAATCGCAGGAGTCGGCGGGCGCCTGTATCTCTGACCTCGATCTTTCTGAGGACGAGGGGGTACAATTTCATCAGCCTTCGATGTCCAATCTCTTTCTGCTACATCTGTTTCGCCCATTGCTGCACAAGGCGAAGATTGCGGCAGGTCTGGCGCCACTTAATTCGGAGCCGGACATGACTTTGTCTCAAGATATGATGGATCAGCTTTTCCTCGAACGCACGGAAACGGCGGACATAGTCCCGTCACCTAAAATGTTTGTGGACATCATTTCCAGGCAGTGGTCTACCCCTGGGACGGGCCCTAACCCTTTGTCAGCGGGGAAGAGATTGTACAATGTGGCCCCTGACCTGGCTAAGTCCCTGCAGGTCCCCTCGATCGGCAGCCGGTTGCGGCTCTGCACTCATCATCTGCGTTGCCTGGAGATCCAGCAGAAACATTGCGCCCAGATGATCGGCGATCCGAGCAGTCTCTACAGCGGGCGCACCAAGCGGCGGCTTGGGCCATTAAGGCTTCAACCACTGCATCTTTCTTCTCCCAGACGTCGCTTATTTGGCTTCGCCAGCTCTAAGAGCGTACTCCAGTGGCTGAGTCTCGTCTCCACCAGGACATTAACAAATTGATTGCCGCAGCGTAACTTACAGCGGATGCCACTCTCACCGCTGCCCGCTTTGCATCCAAGTCTATCGGCGCGACAGTGACTGCTCGCAGGCTCTTGTGGCTCAAGAACTGGCAGGTGGACGCCTGCCATAAATGGAGACTGGCGACGGCCTCGTTTGCGGGTGACCGTTCGGCGATTGTTTGGACCCGTTACTGATGGAGACGAAGGACCACAGAAAGATCCTGCCTTCTGCCACCAGGCGGACAGAGTCCCATCCCTTCCCTTATTCCAGGAGGCCCGGTTATCGTGCAGGTGCTATGGCTCAAAGGTCCCAGGGGTTTTATGGACAGAGGCCTAGACAGCGTCAGGATTGTCCTGATAGGGGTCGCCCCTTCAAATCCAAACGGCCCTTTCGAGGGGGAGGAGGTCGTTCTTTCCGGCGCCCTCAGTGAGTCCATCCCCGAGCACCCCATCGGGGGTGGGCTTGGCTATTTTGCGGACCAATGGGACGAGTCCACTTCGGACGCTTGGGTTCGAGGAACCATACAATCGGGTCTCTCTCTTGATCTCCGCTCCATTCCCCCGAGGTTTTGTATCCGTTGTCCGGTTTCTCGTGTTCCGTCCAGAAGGATCCTCATGGAGACAGCTATCCAGCATTTGTTGGATATCCATGCCATCGAGGTTGTCCCTGAGGATCAACGCGGACAAGGTTTCTACTCGATCTTGTTTGTAGTCCCTAAGACCTAGGGGGGATGAAGAGCAGTTTTCGATCTTAAATGACTAAACCGTTATATCATCTACAAACGGTTTAAGATGCACTCACTCACAACTATTTTAGAGGGCGTTAGGGAGGGTGACTTCCTTGCATCCATTGACCTCACCGAGGCATATCTCCATGTCCCGGTCTTTCCGCATCACAGACAGTACTTACGCTTCCAGTTCCCTGGATGTCATTACCAATATCGAGCCATGCCGTTTGGCTTGTCGTCGGCACCTAGGGTTTTCACTAAAGTGCTCGCAGCACTAGCAGCGGTATTGAGAGCCGTGCCCGTGCGTGTCCAGTGCTACCTGGATGTTCTACTCATCCAGTCCTCGCCTTCCCAGGCTAGTGCGGACGTGAGCACGACCATCCAGGTCCTGCGACACCACGGGTTCTCCATTAATCTGGAGAAAAGTCACCTTGCTCCCACAACCAAATTATTGCATTTAGGGGCCATAATTGACTCGTTGCAGGGGAGGGTGTACTTGTCTCCTGACCGTTGAGACAGTATTGACCATCTAGTTGCCAAGATTCAGAGAGACCGGTCTGCGCCCATAGCGACGTTGGCTAAGTTGCTGGACAAGATGGTATCTACCTTCGCCATTGTTCCATGGGCCCGAGTTCACTCCTGAGACCTACAATGGTTTCTCTTGCCGTTTCAGAGATCCGGCAGGGGCACGTCTCCGGCCAGAGTCCATCCCCCAACGAATGTCATCGCTTCCCTAGCGTGGTGGAGGTCTCCGGCCATGTCCAAGGGCAGTCTGTTTTGGGAGCCAGACTGTCTGGTCATAACGACGGATGCGAGCCTGATGGGCTGGGGCGCCCACATGCACGCAGGGATTGTGGTCCGAGCAGGAGACCAATTGCAGTATAAATTTACTGGAACTTCGGGCGATCCGCCTGGCCCTCCTCCAGTTCAGCCCATGGGTCTCCGGCCATCATATTTTGGTGATGACCGACAACGTGTCGGCCAAGGTGCATGTAAATCGCCAGGGAGGCACACGATCCCGGGTCCTGATGTCGGAAGCTCGGCTACTTGCCCTTTGGGGGGAGCAAAACCTCCTCTTCCTCCGGGCAGACCACATCTCTGGCATCGCCAATGTCCAAGCCGATTGGCTGAGCCGGTCCTCGGTCGACCAGGCCGAATGGCGACTACATCCGGCGCTGTTTCGGGAACTGTCGGCCAGTTTTGGCATGCCAGTGATCTACCTGTTTGCCACTCCAGACAATGCCCAGGTCCGCAACTTCATCTCATGTTTTGCGACCCCGGGGGCAGTCGGCACCAACGCCCTTCGGATGCCATGGCCTGAAGGACTTCTATATGCATTTCCACTACTTCCTCTTCTGCCTCGGGTTATACACAAGATCCTCCAGGAGAAGGCGGAGGTTGTCCTGGTGGCACCGTATTGGCCTCGCAGACCGTGGTTTGCAGACCTGATGAATCCGTGTCTCCATCGTTCAGGTTATTTCAGAGGTTGGACTTGCTCAGACAGGGGTCATTGATCCACCCAGAACCGCAGTGGTTCAAACTGACCGCCTGGCGCTTGAGCGGGTCGCTCTGAGGAAGGACAATATACCGGACGATGTCATCAACACGATGCAAGCTTCCCGTCGGCCTTTCACTGTTCGCATTTATAACGCAACATGGCGGGCTTTCTGCGAGTGGTGCACGAAGTCGGCCATAGTTCCATCGGAGGCTTCGCCTGTTCATGTGCTCCAGTTTCTGCAGGCCGGTCTGGACAAAGGGCTTAGTCCGAACACCCTGCGTAGACAAGTAGCGGCGTTGTCATCTGTTCTGGATGGCCACAGCAGTGAGTCCTTGTCACTTCATCCTCACATATGCTGTTTTCTGCGGGGGGCTACCAACATCTCTTCCCTGGTAGTCCACCGCTATCCCACCTGGGACTTGCCTCGCGTTTTACGGTCGCTGATGGACTCCCCCTATGAACCTTTTCTGGAGGCTGCCTTGCGTCACCTTATGTGTAAGGTGGCGTTTTTGGTGGCCATTACATCGGCTCGGCAGGTGTCCGAATTGGCGGCGTTATCCATGCGGGCCGATTTGTGTGTCTTCCATTCGGACAAAGTGGTCCTTCGACTGGATCCGGCCTTCCTGCCGAAAGTGAACACGTGGTTCCACCGTGCTCAGGAGATTGTCCTTCCAAACATTTGCCCACATCTGGCTCACTCTTCGGAGAAGCTTTGGCATACACTCGATGTGCATCGGGCGCTACGGGTCTATATCAAACGGACTGCGGGGTTTCGCAAGTCGGAATCGCTCTTCCTGTCGTTTCAACCTGCTTCCATGGGCCGTAAGGTGTCTCCTTCGACGGTTGGCCGATGGATATGGTCTACCATATCTAGGGCTTATGAACTCCAATCCCATCAGGCGCCGTCTCGCATCACTGCTCACTCAACGAGGAGCGCCGCTACATCGGCGGCTTGGGCGACTCAGGCGTCTCTAGAAGAAGTTTGTCACACAGTACTTGGTCCTCGCCGTCCCCTTTTGTGCGGCATTATAAGATGGATGTCTTTGCTTCAGCAGAAGCTCCATTCAGCAGGAGGGTGCTGCAGCAGGTTATTCACGAATAAGGCCTCAACAACAGTCTAGCAACTTTTATCACCCACCCGTTTGGACAGCCAGCTTTGGTATGTCCCATTCCTGGCTGCTATATCCACCATGAGGGAGAAGGGGCGTTGATCTTACCTGATATGCCTCTTCTAGGAATGGTGGATATAGCAGCCAGTCCCGCCCTGTTTGGTCAACTTCGACTGTTGGCTTTGGTGGAGCTTCTTCGTTTCAAACTGACTGGCATAGCAACAAGGGCAGTACCTAAACAGCTTTGACAGACTCAGTCCAATCAGAGAGCAGACGGAGTTAACCGATTCCTGGCTGCTATATCCACCATTCCTAGAAGAGGTGTATCAGGTAAGACCAATGCCCCTTTCCTTAAATCGGAGCAGATCTCAGCCTCTGATTCAGCTGCTCTCCTTCCCAGCCTGAAGGGCTTTTTGCCTGATACCGCTGAAGGCCGCTGGGGTGGCGGTTTGACTGTCGGCTGACAGATCAAACAGGGCAGCGCTCACGATCCTGGCTCCGAAACGCTGACCCAAGGGTGGCCTGATCAGATTTCTGCCAGACAGCAGCATTTGGCAGCGCTCATAAGCCTGGCTCCGTAGTGCTAGCCAGGGCTCAGCTCCCTCGCGTCTCAAAAGCAGCGTGGAGCAGAGAGCGACGAGGCGCCATTTTATTCAAGCCGTGGGATGAGTTCTCAGCCCCTGAAGCGCGCCAAAGCCCCAAATCAGAGCCAAAGCCCCCGATTGCCTCGGGAGGCCATTTAACCTCTGCCCGCACTCTGGGCATGCTAACCAGCGCCCCCCTGCTTTCTAATTAATCGGTGCTTGCTGCGGCAGAGCCCATTTGGGCGAGACCGTGTGGTCCAGCCAATTAAAGATGGCGGACGCTGCATCTGGGGAAGCAGCCCACGTGGCAGACAGCCCGGCACCATATTCGGGCAGCAGCAACGTTGCAGGGGCCTCCAGGACCGAATCCTCTAAGACAGCAGTTCTCAACCTGGGGGTCGAACAGCCCTGGGGGTTGCCTAAGCGCGTGCTAGCCCACCATCTTGGTGCCATGCCCCCTTTGTCAATTCATCGCGTGTGGGGAGGGGGCGGGGAGGGGGTTGCGGCGGCGTGGCGGGGGTCGCGGCATTAGGAAGGTTGAGAACCACTGCTCTAAGAGGAGGGCTAAAGATCAAAAGCCTCATTCCAGCAGGAAGGCTTCTAAAACGGCTGAAAGGGAGGCCAAGCAAAGGCACAAGGTAATTGAGAGGGTGATTGCCAAGGCCCAGAGGGATTCAGCCAGGAGGACAAGTGGACTTCAGGAAAGCCTGCCGGCCTATCACCCCTCCTCCAACCCTCAGCAGTCGGAGTCGCCCCCTATTTCTGGGGCTCCCCAGATGGCTGCATGGTCTCCAGATGACTCCAGCGCTCAGCCTGTGAATTTGCCCGGCAACAGTGAGTTGTTATTCGGCTCCATGCCAGCCCCCATGGGCCCTCCCCCTTCCTGGGAGTTTCCTGTTCAACACAGGTCTACCTCGGCTGAGGCGACCTTTACTCTCAACAGCTGCAGGCCTTCGCTCAGATGAGCAGCCAGAGCCCATGATTCCGGCCAGTATGAAGGCTTTGATCTCCGAGGCCATTAGACGGGATTGCAGCTGGATTACAACAGAGGGCCACTTTGGGTATTGTTCCCTCCAGGCCTTTTGGGTATCAGCAGGGGGCCCAATATGGGGAGGAGGCCCTCCCTCCTCAGGATCAGGCCTATTCTCAGGCTTCTTCCAGCCAGGCATCCCTTTCTGGGGATGATTTGCAACGTGATCTGGATTTATCAGAGGATGAAGGGCTTTTGCCTGATATGCCTGCCTTTGTTGGCCTATTTAGGCCTCAGTTTTTCAGATTGCTTTTTAAAGCCAAGAACACCACGAGGCTGGGCACCACCCAGATTCCTCAGGACACTGCTTCTGAGTCAGCTGACCCGGCAGATCTGCTTTTTGCAGAGCTTCCTGTAGAATCGGAGGAGGTTCCTGTTCCCAGGTTGTTCCTGGATATGCAGAGGCAGTGGGCCTCCCCAGGATTGGGTCTCAACCCTAGCAGCCTCGACAGACGCTTTTACAATATCGGCCCAGACCTCTCTAAGGCGCTCCTAGTTCCATCTGTGGATGCGCTGGTGGCAGCAATAGCTTCCCCTTCCTTCGTCACTGGCTCCCAGGTGGAATCTCTCCGTCCGGAAGACAAAAGAGTGGAACAAACATTGGTAAAGGCTCATCAAGTGGCCACCTGGGCGATTAAGGCCTCCACATTGGCCTCGTTCTTTAACAGAGCCTCCCTATTATGGTTGAGACAGTTGCAGGAAAGGCTTCCAGCTTCAGACACGAGGTCACATCAGGACCTCAACAAGATTATGGCAGCTATGGAATTCTCAGTGGATGCCACTCTAAATGCGGCAAGATTCGCAGCCAAGTCCATCGGCTCCTCCGTAGCTTCCCGCCGACTTCTGTGGCTCCGCCAATGGCAAGCAGATGCCAGAAATAAATGGAGGCTGGCTTCTGCCCCATATGCTGGGGATCAGCTGTTTGGAGCCTCCCTGGAGCCCATTCTTGTAGAGTCCAGGGACAAGTGGAAGGTTCTGCCATCCATGTCTCGGAGGACTGATTCCCGTCCATTCCCTTATTTTCGTCCCTCATCATATCGAGGGTCAGTGGTTTCGGACAGCCCAGGTCTCAGAGGTCCTTTCTCCCCAGACAAGGGCATCAGGACAGGCAGGGCAGGCAGGGACAAGGCTACCCTCCCAAGCGGTCCTTTCGGAGTGGGAGAGGTTGCTCCTATCGACGCTCTAGATGACTGCTCGAGCAACCCTCCCATTGGGGGTCACTTGCCCTTTTTTGCCAGGCAGTGGGAGGAATCCACTTTGGACGCATGGGTCAGGGAGATGGTCAGGTCGGGCCTTTCCCTGGAGTTCCCCTCCCCCCCTGAGGTTTTTCATCCGTTGTCCTGTATCGAAGGATCGGACAAAACGGCTTCTCATGGAATCGGTCATAAAACACCTGTTGGAGATTCGGGCCATTCAACCAGTACCAGAGGAGCAGAAGGGACAGGGGTTCTACTCCCTACTGTTCGTAATCCAAAAAGCCTCGGGGGGATTGGAGGGCAATCCTTGATCTCAAGACCCTGAACCATCAGGTAGTTTACCGACGGTTCAAAATGCAGTCACTTCAGACCATCTTAGAGAGCGTCAGACGGGGTGACTTTCTCACGTTGGTGGACCTGACGGAGGTGTACCTTCACGTTCCCATCCTTCCGGCCCACAGACAGTTTCTCCGCTTCCACTACGCAGGGAAACACTATCAATACTGGGCCCTCCCGTTTGGCCTTTCCTCTGCCCCCAGAGTATTCACCAAACTGATGGCCGCTCTGGTAGGCCACCTCCAGACCCTTCCCATCAGAATCCAGTTTTATCTGGAGGACATACTTATCCTGTCTGGCTCAGAACAGCAAGCAAGGAAGGACCTCAAGGTCACCATCCAGACCCTGCAGGCCCATGGGTTTTCCATCAACGAGGCCAAGAGCCACTTAGTGCCATTGATACGACTGCTCCATTTGGGGGCGGTCATAGACACAGTGCAATTCACAGTGTACCTTTCCCAGGAGCATCAGTCCAGTCTAAGAGAACTGGCACTCCACATCAGAAGAAATCACACTGTTCCCCTTCTTCTTCTCTCCCAACTCCTGGGAAAGATGGTGTCATGTATATCACCCCGTGGGCTCGGTTCCACAGCAGGAAGCTGCAGTGGTTCCTTCTGCTGTACCAGAGGTCAGGCAAGAGCAGTACACAAGTCAGGGTCTGGGTCCCATCAGAGGTGATCAAATCTCTTAAATGGTGGACTTCCAAGGCCATTTCAAAGGGCTGCCAATTCAGGGAACCTCCTCGCTTGACTCTCACTACCGATGCCAGCCTCTTTGGCTGGGGAGCTCATCTGCAATCCCACATGGCCCAGGGACAGTGGACTCAGGAGGATCTGAGCCACAACATCAATTGGTTGGAGCTCCGGGCGATTCACCTGGCCCTCAGGAAATTCGAGACCGTGGTTTCAGGCAGAGACATTTTAGTTTTGACAGACAATGTGGCCGCCAAGGCGCACATAAACCGCCTGGGAGGGACTCATTCCAGGCATTTTATGCAGGAAGCCGAGCAGTTGGGCCTCTGGGTGGAGTCTCACCTCCGGTCCATTCGGGCAGTCCACATATCCGGAGTAGCCAACGTGCAAGCGGATTGGCTCAGCCAAGCGTCGGTGGACCAGGTGGAGTGGCGTCTTCATCCGTCACTGTTCAGGGAACTGACGGAGCCCTTCGGTCTTCCGACAGTCGACCTGTTTGCCACTCGAGACAACTGCCAACTTCCTCGCTTCTTTGCCAGATTCGCGACGGCAGAGGGGATCAATGCTCTGCGCTGTCCTTGGCCTCCAGGACTTCTGTACACCTTTCCTCCTCTCCCGCTCATTCAGAAAGTCATCAGGAAGTTGCTAGAGAAGAGGGCAGAGCTTCTGCTGGCCCCCCATTGGCCCAGGAGACCTTGGTTCGCAGACCTGGTGAATCTGTCCGTGGCTCGACCCTGGAGACTCCCTCAGCACAGGGTCTCCCTCAGCCAGGGGGCATTGGTCCACCCAAACCCCCAGTGGTTCCAACTAACCGCCTGGCGCTTGAGCGGAGCCTTCTGAGGGAGGACAACTTTTCAGCCAGAGTCATCAAGACAATTCAAGCGTTACGCAGGGCTTCAACCAACCGTATATACAACACCTTCTGTGAGTTGTGTGCAAAAGGGGAGTTGTCCCCCACGGACGTTTCCATTGCCCAAGTACTGGAGTTCCTCCAAGAAGGTCTAGATAAAGGACTATCACCAAACACGATTAGGAGGCAGGTCGCTGCTCTCTCTTCCATTTTGACTTGCGGGGCGTTGGAGTCCCTATCACAACACCCGGTAGTTCACCAGTTTCTCAGGGGAGCATCCAACATCTGGCCCCCTGTGGTTCATAGGTTCCCCACTTGGGACTTGACCAAGGTTCTCAACGCCCTTACCTGGAACCCTTTTGAACCTTTGAGGGAGACAAGCCTACGCTTTCTTACCTATAAAGTATCATTTCTAGTGGCCATAACATCGTCCAGGCGAATTTCAGAACTGGCAGCGCTGTCGCTTCGATAGGACCTTTGCGTGTTCCACTCTTTGTCTCCTTCCAGCCGGCAATGGTGGGCTCCAGAGTTACCCTGTCTACTTTGGGCCGTTGGATCAGAGCATGTATTGCCAAGGCTTATGAGACACAGGCATTACCACAACCAAGGAATATCACCGCTCCACCAGAAGCACAGCCACCACAGCGGCGTGGGCTACTCAGGCATCTATTGAGGAGGTCTGCCATGCGGCCACCTGGTGGTCTCCATCTCCATTTATCTGCCACTATAAATTGGATTCTGACGCTCATCTGAGGTGGCCTTTGGCAGAAGGGTGCTTTAACGGGTCCTCTCAGAACAGGGGACTTCGGACCAGAACACGCCCTCCCAATAGGACTGCCAGCTTTGGTATGTCCCATTCCTGGATGCTGTCTCCACCTAAATGGAGAAGGGGCGTTGGTCTTACCTTATACGCTCCTTCTCGTTCACGTGGAGACAGAATCCAGCCCCACCCGGAATAGCGTCCGGTCGTGGGTCCATGAGGAGATATTACTTCTACACGGTGCAACACGTCAGTCTGCATCACCTCCTTCGTCGAAAAGCTGGGGAAGCAAGAGGAGGAGGCGTGTCGTTTACTTCTGCAGACTCAGTCCAATAGGATTACCGACGGAGTTAACCCATTCCTGGATGCTGTCTCCACGTGAACGTATCAGGTAAGACCAACGCCCCTTCTCATGAATTCTTTCAATGTAGATCCTTTTTTTCTCTCAACATTCTCGTAGACCTATATTAAGAATGATATCTATACAAAATACATTTTGAGATTCTGAAAATATTGATAATCTCCAATCTTGGATAATTAAAGTCAAGAAGCACAGTGAAAAAACAGGGCTCAGATGAAATATTTAAAAAGACAAACAGGAACAGGAGCTAGCCATAATGAAGATATCAAAGTAATGGATAATTTCTGCCTTTTAGAGTCAACTATAATTCCATTTTGGAATCAATATTAATGTTATGTATTACGGAATATTATTACATTCCTTGAAAATGTTGAGGTGAATCTCAGCTTATTGTTGTTGAGTGGGCCATCTTGCATCAATTATTCAAAGACACATACTTTTATATGGATAATGTTACACATTAACTTGCAGCTTCAAGACAACATTTGTTCTGAGTATCTTTCCTCTATGTGAGGTGCAAATACATTGACATTAGGGATTAGGGTATATTTGCCTCACTTTGGACATTGATAATGGATTCTTTTTCATATTTTCTTTGATATGATTTTTCTTTTATTGAATAAAAATCAACTGCACATAGGAATTGTGTCCAGAACAGTTTGCTGTAAGAGACACTGGAAGATTCTACGTAGTTAATATTGGTATACATTTTTGCAGAGCAAGAAAATGCATGTCTTACTAAACAAACTCTTCTATATTTTCGTTGAATGTTTACACAAGCAATGACCATTCTGTGTAGTTATATTTACATTAGTTTCTCTATAATTTTCCTGACAAAATGGAGGATAAGTATGGAGATGTACATATATAATTGCTTGCCTTTAATGTTTCAAATTATACCTTTTCCCATATCTGGCTCAAAACGCAGACAGACAATATGATTGGTAGTAGAAATAGACAGTTTTCCTCTAGGACTTGGCCAAAATAGCTAGTAAAGTTGTGTAATTAATACAAATGTTGAAAAAGAAACATATGTGTGAGCATTATAAATAAATCTCAACCATCTCATATACATCTGGGGGGCACAATTACAAACTAATATACAGTACCTTAGGATAACCTTTTGAGAAATAAGAACATGGAGCCTTCTTTTCAGATTACTTGCAATCTTTTGGAGTTGAGAGCTCAGTTTTAACAATCAGTAATTTATCATTTAGTGCTCTTTTACATGTAAAATTTGAGTTATGGTTATTTGAAGATGAAATACTGATCCTTTCTTAACATTAATGGGATGTACAAGTATTTTGTTTTGAGTAGTCTAAGCAACAATCCTTAGATTTATCACTCAATACAAATAAGGCTTTCAGCTGAAATATTGTATCCAGCTTGATCAGGCTACCTAGCACTGCAATAGCAATAGCAATAGCACTTAGACTTATATACCGCTTTATAGTGCTTTACAGCCCTCTCTAAGCGGTTCACAGAGTCAGCATATTGCCCCCAACAATCTGGGTCCTCATTTTACCCACCTCGGAAGAATGGAAGGCTGAGTCAACCTTGAGCCGGTGAGATTTGAACTGCTGAACTGCAGCTAGCAGTCAGCTGAAGTAGCCTGCAGTACTGCACTCTAACCACTGCGCCACCTCGGCTCTTCTAAACTGCAGTTTATGATGCATGTATATTTTTCAAAACCTAGTTTAACATGTAGGGAAGCAGAGAAGATGTGCGAGAGAAGCTAAGAAACAGCATGTCTTGGGAGGAAAAAACTTTGCAAAAGTAATGGTTGACAACCAAAAATAATTTTTTCTCCAGTGAGGTTGCAGGATAGGCCAGGAATGGGTGATGACTTCATCCTTCTGCCTAGAGACTGAGTCATAATTTTCATAGCCACGCCCCGTTGCCTCTCTCTCTGTTCCAGTTATCGACTCAGTCCTTGCCAGAGAGAGACGCTTCGCTTAGTGGCTGCTCGTCCTAGGCAGAAGATTGAGTCATTTCCATTCAGATTGACTAGCAGAGAGTTTATACTGAACAGGTTTGGATTTGGCGCCTTGAGCGCTTGGTCTCCGATTTGGCTGCGTTGATTTTGAGAGCTCTGCCCTGTCAGCTAAGGCTGTCTGGTCCAGTTCGGGCTCGAGCTTCTGGGAGCAGGCTACCCCGGGTCTTCTCGGCCGCCGCCCAGAGTCCT